>JAAALK010000080.1:32355967-32417985 GCA_019279435.1 Zizania palustris
CTTGCTATCTGGCCAATCGCATTTTCTTAGAGCTTACCTAGTAATACCTCATATGAGTTTGTGTTTGCAACAACCCAAGGTGACCACTTGCGAGCGTTTGGCTGCAATGCTTTGTGCTCACAAGGAGGGCATTTGGACAAGTTTGAGTCTCGTTGCTGGGACGGTGTTTTTCTTGGTTACGCTTTGCATTCTCGAGGCTTCCGTGTTTGGAACCTCGACTCCCAGCAGCTTGTCGAGACTTGCGAAGTTTCATTTGAGTCCTTGCCTTCTTTAACTCCTTCTTTTGAGCTTTCTGGGGATGATGAGCTCGGAGAGTCCATCTTCGAGGAAGATGAGGATACTCCAGCTGCTGATGAGGGTGGGCCTTCTGCACCCCCAGAGCCCACACATTCTGAGACTTCGACTGAGGATGAGGGCGGACCTCTGATCACTTCTTCCACTTCGATCGAGCCCCCTCAGTCGAGTCCAGAGGTGCCAGCTGCTGACTCCGGTGAGTGACTTCAGATCACCAGGGAACCCGAGCAGTTCAGCGTGATCACCCCTCAGAGCTCATCATCGGTGATTTGACTGAGAGAACTTTGCGTTCATCTACCTCTCTTGTGTGTTTGCTGAATCTGCTTTTTTGCATCTTTTGAGCCCAGAGATGTTTCTCATGCTCTTTCTGATTCAAATTGGATTAATGCTATGCAAGAAGAGCTTGAGAATTTTGTCCGTAATCGGGTTTGGACACTAGTTGAGCCGCCACCGGGATGCAACCCCATAGGAACCAGTGGGTGTTCAAGACAAACAAGGTGAAGATGGGGTTGTGGTGCGCAACAAAGCTCGACTAGTTGCCCAGGGTTTTTGCCAAAAAGAGGGTATTGACTTTGAAGAAACCTTCACTCCTGTTGCCCGTCTTGAGTCCATTCGATTCTCTTAGCTTTTGCCGCTCGAAGGGTTTTAAGCTTTTTCAAATGGACGTTAAGAGTGCTTTTCTGAACGGGTTCATAGATACCTTTAGACTTAGGCGATCTGTTCTTTCTGTGCTGTTTAGTCTTTAGAGTTGCGTTGGGTATTGGGAGCAGGCCATTGATTCGAAAGAATTTTTAGGCACCCATTCACCCCCCTCTGGTCGCTACTTTCGGTCCTACAATCGCCACCCTTGTCTTCTAAGGTTAATCCCGGTGGGATTCGACATTTAAAGCTGAGCTGCATCATTTCGATCTCCGGCGAAGAGGTGAGTCCCGCCACCCCGACAACCATATCGATTAGGTCAATATCCTCACGACTACATCAATTTGATATCTTGAGGTGAACGTCAAAACAGTACGATCGCCGGTTATCCTCGGTGTATTAGCTAGGTCTAAAGCTGCATCAGATTGATCTCTTAGATCGATGTGATCTAGATGTGATAGTTTGAGGCTTCATCGGTTAGGTCTGACATATCTTGCTATTGTATCTCTTTCATGTTGTATATCGTTCATATAAATAAAGCATGCCCGATACTTTGACATATTATTAAGATTATCATGACTAGCTACTCTCTTGGTTAGATCCAATCTAGTTATTGTGATGATTTTTATGATATAGACATGTTATCTGGCCCATTTTATTTATTTCTATTAGAGTACAAACCGACATGCAATCTTCAATTTGACGTCATATCATACATGCTGTCAGAAAGCCCTCATCGGCCCACATGCGTAAATTATCTATCTCATCGGCCGATGGCATGCTCGCCTGATTGGTTCAGCCATGGTCATCGGCCATATGGCCGATCAACATGATATTCCACGACTTCACTATCTCTGCCGCAGTCATCGGCTCACCAACCGATCAGCTATGCTACTGATGTTATCCTTCCCGCTTCCTTATAAGTTGCAGGGTCAAACAGATTGACACATCTTGAACCCTTTTTCTGAGAATGTAGGACTTGCACTGGAGTTAAGCAGATCTCCTAGGCCACGTGTGTGTCAAAGTGTGACAAAAAACACACTAACACTATGTCTCACTTTGCTACTTTATTTTTCACATTAGCAAGTATGCATAAGCACAAAATGGCTTGATAAATTTATTGTTAGTGATGAATGACACGCTACCAACTTGTCCACTTCTCAAAAAGGCCAAGAAGTCGAGAATATTGTCCTTTCAATGCCATTTTGGAATAAATTGAAAAATTGCCTAAGAGCTTCACAACTACTTTTCATTACACTGAGAATAGTAGATGGGGATGAGACATCGATAGCTCCTGAGATCATGGTAGCCATGGATGTTGCAAAGACCACAATCAAGGATTTTTTGAAAG
This sequence comes from Zizania palustris, assembly GCA_019279435.1. Classification (NCBI taxonomy): domain Eukaryota; kingdom Viridiplantae; phylum Streptophyta; class Magnoliopsida; order Poales; family Poaceae; genus Zizania; species Zizania palustris. The sequence continues at coordinate 32,358,252 of JAAALK010000080.1, forward strand.
ACAAACCAAATTTAGTTAAATAGGTACTAGAATTATATGACAAGAGATGAGAAAACTAATGGATCAAAAGTTGTATGGGCCAACTCTATACTTGAATCCAGGTAATTTCTTTGCCATAAGGGAGAAAGATAGGATAAAAGATGTAACGCTAAGATTGATGTTTAATGATGTTATGTAGAAGATGGTGAGTGATGATGAACATACCTAGATCAGTAAGCAAGCTGATGACTATGAGAGGTCAGAAGGTGACTCCTTCTCAAATCAAGGATCAATAAGAGATAGATATAGAAAAAAATCCAAGTAAATTTCGTACAACTATTCCCTTTCCTTCTTCCTTGGTTACATTGTTTGCTAACAACTAACAATGGAATTGTATATTTTTAATATAAATTAAAATTCTTTGGTGTGGTGCATACGGTGGTCTAGCATATGAGCTCTAAATTTTAGCAAAAAGAATCATTAGCCTTTGTTGTGTGGCATCTAGATGTGAGCGTAATTGGAGTGCATTTTCTCATGTAAGTGCTACTACTAAGTAATTGGAGTTTGGTAGCAATATTCTTTGCATGATATGTGATTTTGCATTGTATTTTGTGTAGGTCCATACCAAAAAGATAAAATGGTTAGAGCATAATAGGTTAAACAAGTTGGTGTATGTTAGCTACAACCGAAAGATGGAAATATATTTTTTAAAATAGAGATCTTGGATCGAAGGGAAAGAAATATAACCCACTCTTCCTTGAAGAATTTCAATGGAAAATGAATTGGTTGATGAAAATTGTGAACCAGTTCATGAAGGTGATGGTAATGCCATGACTTGAGATCATGTGGATTTAGTTATTGATGCAACTGAGGGCCTACAAGGATGTAACATACGTCTGCCTAGTGCTACTGCCTTTGTCAAGCATACATATGCTAGGAACAAGAAATGTCCAAGGAAGACAACGACTTAAGATAATTTTGAAGAAGATGACATCGAAGACAAAGATCAGCATGTACAAGGAGAATTTGATTCAACTGCAGCAATGGAGGAGGATGAAGAATCTCTTCATACTGATGATGGACCTCCACCAACTAAAGATTGATCTGGAGGCTTCCCCTTGAATGATGGTTTGCTTATTTAGATAATTATATTGTTAGTTGTATACTTGTGTGTCTTTGCTACTGTCTAATTTAAAACTGTTATCTGATACTTATGAGTGTGTATTTGCTACTGCCTGATTTGAACCCAAGTGTTTTTTATTGTCATTCATGTTTATTCTAGTTTCTAATTTTTGTTTATTTTCTAGGTAAATTATATCTTACTATGAGTGTTTGCTTATATTTTTATATGTTGCATGAATACGAAGCATAAAACATCATCAACATCAACATCAACAAAGCCTTTTAGTCCCAAGCAAGTTGGGGTAGGCTAGAGTTGAAATCCAACAAGAAGTCACCAAAAAGAGAGAGAGAGAGAAAGGGGAGGGGAAAAGCTTTTAAGAGCACTAAAAGGGAAAAGGCCTAATCACGGTTCGGGCACGTGGATAGCTTCTTTCCAAGCACTTCTATCCAAACACAACTCCTTTGGGATATTCCATTCCTTCAAGTCCCTTTTGATTTCCTCCTCCCATGTCAAGTTTGGTCGCCCTCTACCTCTCTTCACATTATTGACCCGTCTTATGATACCTCTGTGCACCGGTGCCTCTGGGGGTCTCCGGTGGACATGCCCAAACCATCTCAACCGGTGTTGCATAAGCTTTTCTTCAATTGGCGCTACTCCTAGCCGATCGCGTATGTCATCGTTTCTCTCTTGGTCCAATCTTGTGTGCCCACATATCCAACGCAATATACACATCTCTGTGACACATAGTTGTTGGATATGCCGCCTCTTAGTAGGCCAACACTCAGCCCCATATAACATAGAAGGCCTAATCGCCGTCCTGTAGAACTTGCCTTTCAACTTCTGTGGCACTCTCTTGTCACATAGGACTCCCGATGCTTGATGCCATTTCATCCACCCCGCTTTGATCCTATGGCTAACATCTTCATCAATATCACCATCTCTCTGAAGCATCGATCCCAAATAACGGAAGGTGTCCTTCTTTGGTACTACTTGGCCTCCCAAGCTTACATCTCCATCCTCACTAATTGTAGTACCAAAGTCACATCTCATATACTCGGTTTTGGTCCTGCTAATTCTAAATCCTTTTGACTCTAGGGTCTGACGCCATAACTCTAGCTTTCTATTTACTCCTTCCCGGCTTTCATCTACTAGAACTACATCGTCAGCGAAAAGCATACACCAAGGGATATCTCCTTGTATATCCCTCGTGACCTCATCTATCACTAAGGCAAATAGATAAGGGCTCAAAGCTAAACCTTGATGTAGTCCTATGTTAATCGGGAAAACATTTGTATCACCATCAGTTGTTCGGACACTAGTCACAACCTTGTCATACATGTCCTTAATGAGCGTAACATACTTTGTTGGGACTTTATGCTTATCCAATGCCCACCATATGAGATTCCTAGGTATTTTATCATAGGCCTTTTCCAAGTCGATAAAAACCATGTGCAAGTCCTTCTTCTGCTCCTTATACCGCTCCATGACCTGTCTTATTAAAAAAATTGCTTCCATGGTTGACCTTCCAGACATGAATCCAAATTGGTTCATGGTGATATGCGTCATTCCTCTTAGCGATGCTCAATAACTCTCTCCCAAAGCTTCATAGTGTGGCTCATGAGCTTAATCCCTCGATAGTTGGTACAACTTGAATATCTCCCTTGTTCTTGAAGATTGGTACTAATGTACTCCTCCACTCATCGGGCATCTGTTTGATCGAAAAATATGGTTGAACAACTTGGTTAGCCAAACGATAGCAATATCCCCAAGGCATTTCCACACCTCTATTGGGATACCATCCGGACCCATCGCCTTGCCCCCTTTCATCCTCTTTAAAGCTTCTTTGACCTCTGACTCTTGGATCCTGCGTACAAAGTATCTATTTAAATCATCAAAGGAGTCATCCAATTGGGTGTCCATAATCTCATTCTCACCATTGAAAAGATTGTCAAAATACCTCTGCCACCTCTGTTTGATGTCTTGTCCTTTCACCAAGAGTTGATCCATCTCATCTTTAATGCATTTAACTTGGTTGAGGTCCCTTGTCTTCCTTTCCCGAATCCTAGCCATCTTATAGACATCCTTCTCCCCTTCTTTTGTACTTAGTCTTCGGTAAAGATCATCATAGGCTCGACTCTTTGCCTCACTCACAGCTCGCTTAGCAGTCTTCTTTGCTACCTTATACCTCTCTATGTTGACCGCGCTCCTGTCATGGAACAAGCTCCTGTAACATTCTTTCTTCTCCTTTATTGCCTTTTGAACATCCTCGGTCCACCACCAAGTATCTTTAGGTTCACCTCTGCTCCCTTTGGTCACTCCAAACACTTCTGACGCCACTTTCCTAATACGAAGCATAAAACATTGTTACAAATTATGTTGGTTATCTCAACAAGTGGAAAGTGGACACTGCAAGTGTAGAAATCAAATCTCATGTATGTTTCCAACTAGTTATTAATGTACTCTTTAATCTTTATTATTGATTTATTGTCATATACTATATAGTATGTATATATATAGTATGTAAATGTCGTTAAATATATGGGATGATTATATGGATGACTAGTATCTATTAATCGGTCTAGTCGATGACTAATCGCAATTAGTTTCTTGGTCGGTCTCGTAGCGACTAGGTTTGACTAGGTGATTTGTAAACATTACCGAGGACTATAGAATTCCCGCTCAACCCACAAGTTATGTTTTCCCTATTGCCACGCTAGTCCAAGATCATAAGATCAACTTCTTCACAATTGGATTACAAGAATGAAGATTCATGGGCACATTAAGTTTAGATTAAAAATAGATTATCCAATAGTCATGTCTATTATTGTTTCATAGTTTCATAGTTTTGAAGAAATAATATTATTAGTCACAATACAAATTAAAAAGGCATTTTGACAAACAATGAAATGTCCTGGAGAGTTTCTAATAACTACAACTATTCGAAATCTCTAGATTTACAAAATAGTCCATATTTCCCCTAAATTATAAAATTTAGTAACTACATAATCTACAAATTAAGTAATATTCAGAACCTAGAAATATAAGTTTTGCTTCTAATGATCCACTGCAACGTCACTTAAAAATATGGTTGGTTAGTTTAAGGTCTGATGACTTGTATCTGCCTAACCAAACCAATCAGGATGACCATTAGGCCTACCTGAACTTCAATTTCACTTGGGCCACTTATGTTTGTTCAGGTCTACTTGCTATATTATATTATCATCCAGAAGTGGGAAATAATCGAATTCATATTTCAATATCCATTTGCCTATAAATACATGGTTCAATAACAAACAACAAAATTTCCAATGGAATTAAAAGGAAATTCCAATCTCATCTATGAAACTACTAATATAACAAGGTACATGATCCATATACTCTTTGCTTGTAGTTCACTCTAACAAAGGCTTCTCACATGCTTATCAGACGACACTAGTAGGGATGGCAGTTTTACCCGCGGGTACCTGACTCGACGGGTGAGGATTTGGGTTCAATTTTGTGCATGCGGGTTTGCGGGTTTGGGTACTCGCTTATTTTCAGGGCACAGGTTTAGATTTAAACACGTGGGGTATCTACGGGTTTACCCAATTACTTAAAATTACATAGAGTCCATTCCATTTCTCATTCCTGTTGACACGGAAACGTGCCCCCGCACTTGGGTCAGTCCGGCGATCCAAAAGTGCGCGGATACTTAGGGACAGGCCTAAGCGTGACATGACACCGACGCTGCATTCTGACTACCCTTAGTAGTGATAAGGGGGGTGGAGTCGCCAGGCAACCAGATTACACAAAATAATCCAATTAGCCGAAAGAAATAGGTTAAACAGGTTAAAATCAGCAAACCAGTCGGAGCCCTCCTGGTTCGAAGTCCGATGCGAAGGGTGCGCCGAAGGGTACCTTCGGCGTCTAGTGCGAAGTACTTCGCCGAAGGGTGCTTCGGCATTCGAACTAATCCGACCGAAGGTAGACTCCGAATGGATCTGAACACGGTGATCACCTCCGAACAGCGGGGTTCGGCGTGCGATCTCCGATGGAGCAAATTACAGAGTGGCGGCGCGAAGGCAACGCGCGGGTGGCAACTTCGTCTTGGTGCAGAGTAGGGTCGTGGCGAAGCCTGTCACGACGAGGTGTGCTGGCGGAGCCTGTTGCCGAAGCCTGCAGTTCTGTCGAAGGGTGTCCTGGGGACCTCCGGGACCGATCTCTCAGCTCCGAACACCTCCAGCAAAAGGGTTCCGAACGCGCGAACCTGCAACGAATATGATGCGAAGTACCAATTCGGCCTTAGGACCGAATTTTGCGAGGTGTTGCACGGGTGGCGAAGGTAGCAATCTATTACGCAGATTAGCGGATACTTCACAGGCGAAGTAACAAGGCGATAGCAATCTGTTAGGTAGATTAACGGGGACTTCACGGGCGAAGTACCAAGGCTTACCACTATTCCGTAGCGGCGGACGGAGGGCTTCCAGGCAAACCCACGAAGAGGTACAGGAAAATAAAGGTAAAAGTAAAGGTACGATCAAAGCATGGCTTTGGTTTGGTTTGAGTTGGGGGGCTCTCCACGCCAGCCAGGCCCCTATATTTATAGAGGGTTAACTCTAATCTAATCTACTATTAATCCGGCGAGATATAGATAAAGATTGAGCTGGCAACGCGTCCAACTCTATCTCTGCCGAGGTGGGCTTCGGCCAGGCCCGCCGAGGCTTGCTCCTTGGGCCGAAGCTTCGGTAGCGTGGGCCCATTGAGGCTTGCTCCTCGGGCCGAAGCTACGACAGCGTGGGCTTCCGAAGCTTCGGCAGCGTGGGCCTCCGAAGGTTACCGAAGCTTCGGCAGCGTGGGCTTCGAAGGTTTCCTGACCGAAGCCCATGGGCTGGCTAGAGGCTTTCGGAGCCCATAGCTCGACGGGCTTCAGCTCCGTAGGGCTTCGGACAGACCCTGGACATGTGTATTTTCGGCCCAAATCACCAAAAATTGATATTTTGATAATCTAGCCATTAATGCCATTTTTTGCCATCAACACATGCCCCTTGCCTTTTAGTGAACTAGTGAACTAAAAGCACAATGAGCTTGAGACAATACTGTTCATATCGGCTTTTCGACATTTTCATGACATTTGCCACACACTCGAGAAATATCCTTTCAAGTACCTACCATTCAAAGCCCTTCGAAACCGCTCTCCCTGCAGGGATTCCAACACGTATGCGTTGCCGAGAGCGATTTCGGCTATCTTAAAAGGACCTTCCCAACTAGGTGACCATTTGCCGAATTTGGGACTTTTCGTGCCTAAAGGCAAAATCGTTTTCCATACCAAGTCTCCTATTTGAAACGATTTTGGTTTAACCTTCTTGTTGTAGGCTCTAGCTACTCTCTTCTTATCTACATCTATGGCTTCTAAAGCTCTTAGTCTCTTATCGGTCACTTCCTCCAGATTATCCTTTAGAAGAGCTTCATATTCATCGACCGACAAGCCATCTTGCTTCAACACTCTCAAGGAGCCAAGATCTACCTCTACCGGCAGAATGGCCTCTTGTCCATATACCAACTCATATGGACTGACCTTGGTGGCACCGTGCTTTGCAATCCTACAAGCCCATAATGCCTCGGAAAGCACCTCATGCCACCTTTTAGGAAACTCTTCAATTTTCTTCTTAATAAGCTTAATCATGGTTTTATTACTAGACTCGGCCTGACCATTGACCTGAGCATAGTAGGGTGAAGAGTTTATCAACTTAAAGCCATAGTATTCGGCGAAGTCCCTTACTTCTTTTGAAACAAATGAACTACCTTGATCCGTGGTAAGAGTTTGAGGGATGCTGAATCTATGTATGATGTGCTTTAAAATAAAATCATGCACCTCATTATGGGTCATGTTCTTGAGAGGTACGGCCTCGGTCCATTTGGTGAAGTAATCTGTTGCCATCAACACGAACCGATGCCCCTTTGAGGAAGGAGGGTAGATTTGGCCGATGAAGTCTAAACCCCAACCTCGAAACGGCCATGGCTTGACAATAGGATTGAGCAATGAGGCAGGAGCTAACTGGATGTTGCCAAACTTCTGACATGCCTCACACCCTCTGTAGTACTTGAAACAATCTTCGGTCATAGTCAGCCAATAAAAACCCGCCCTTTTGAGCATCCAACTCATCTTTTGGGCCGACTGGTGAGTGCCGCAAAGCCCCTCATGGACTTCTCTTGTAGCCACCTGGGACTGCTCATGATATAAACATTTCAATAGCACTCCGTCGATGGTTCGACGATATAATGTGTCGCCTATCAACATAAATTTGAACGCTTGTCACCGAACCTTCCGATCAACCCTTCGGCTAGGGTCTTTTAAATACCGGATGATTGGGACTCTCCAATAACCCTCATAGATTTCAGAGGGCTTCGCTGGTCCACCTTCTGAAAAAACTTCTAGCACACTGGCTTCGGGGTGCCCCCGAGCCATTCCAGCTCCTGCCGAGGCCCAGCCGAAGTGGCCGCTCGGAGTGCGCTGGACCGAAGCCCTCCGGAGGGTTCGGACCCTAGAGAGCCTTCCCCATCCGAGAGGCTTCGGACTATAGGCTCCAGCATGCCGGACCCCTCGGTGGGCGGAGCACTCCGATCTAGAGGCTCCGGCAGGCGGTAGCCTTCGGCGATCCGAGGGCTTCGACCCGAAGGGTGCGCCTGTCCAGTATTACTAGCTTCGGCAGTGAGACTAAACATCGGCTTTTCCAATACAGAAAATTTCCCTCTCTTGAATTGGTAGTCAGATGCTTGCTGAGCCAAATCATTGGCGATTGAATTGGCTTCTCTTGACACGTGAAATATTTTGAAATCATCAAAAGTAGCAACTATGTCTAGGCATTTGTCTAAGTAGCTATTCAGCAGGCCATTAAAACATTGAGCATCCCTGGCTACTTGTTGTACTACTAATAATGAATTACCGTACGCGTGAACATGCTTAGTGCCTACAGACTCTAATAGTTCAAGATCTAGCAACAAAGCTTTGTATTTGGCTTGGTTATTAGGGGAAGAAAACTCTAGTCGGGCCGAGGTTTCAAAGTGCATACCGTTAGGTGATATGAGAACCACTCCAATACCCTGGCCATTCTTGCAAGCCGAACCATCAAAATAGATTTTCCATGGCACTACCTCAACTAGAGAAATAGCATCATTCCAGTTAGCATCTATGTGGTGGTCAACTATAAAGTTGGCTACGACTTGGGCTTTCATCGCTCTTAGGGGCTCGTAGGCCAAATCGTACTCAATCAAAGCGTAAACCCATTTTCCAATTCTTCCACTTAGAATCGGCTTCTGTAACATGTGCTTTATAACATCGGTTTGACAAACGACAACACATGTGGTGGGGAGAAGATAATGGTGTAACTTGGTGCACGCGTAATAAAGTGATAAACATAATCGCTCCACAAACGCGTACCTGGTTTCGGCGTACAGCAGGCGGCGGCTCAAGAATGTGATGATGTACTCCTTCCCTTCCACCTCCTAGGTTAACACGGCTCCAATCACGCTGTCTTCAGCGGCGATGTATAGCCGAAACGGAATCCCAGCCTTGGGTGCTCTCACCACGGGCGGTGATGACAAGCATTCCTTGATCTTCTCGAAAGCACTTTGCTGGCTTGCCCCCCAAGCGAACTCGACTTCATTTTTAGCCGGATTATGGGGACAAAGGCATCAATCTTGCCGGACAAGTTGGATATAAAGCGACGCAAATAGTTCAACTTTGTAGGACCGAAAGTAGCGACCAGAGGGGGGGGGGTGAATGGCGCCTTAAAAAATTCTTTCGAATCAATGGCCTGTTCCCAATACCCAACGCACCTCAAAAAAACTATGCAGCAGAAAATAAACCGAAGGCCTAAGTCTAAAGGTTTCTAACCTAGAAGCATCTGATGATAAACAGTGTAAAACTAAAGTGGTGCAACTAGGCAGATAAACAAGTTTGTAACAGGCCTATACTTCTCAATGAAATGATCTAAGTATGTATAAAGTGAAAAGAGAAGTTACTGTCCAAAGTTGTCTCCTGTTCGGGACTTGGCGAAGCCCCCTTCGCACGTCGAGGTATGCTTCGGAGGTTGGTGTCGGAGTCTGTCCGAAATGCCGAAGGTGTCACTGTCTAGGCTAGTTCGAAGTGATAAGAAGCGAAGAGTACTTCGGAGCGAAGTAAAAAACAGTGTCGGAGCTTGGTTCGAAGTATGCACTTCGAAGACAAGTCTTCGCACACAACTTCGACTCACGAGCTTTGGAGCGAAGTAAAACAGTGCCGGAGCCTGCTTCGAAGTATGCACTTCGAAGACAAGACTTCGAACGTACTTCGAACCGAAAGCCTCGAAGCTAAACCTTCGAACACGAAACTTCGAACACAAAGCTTCGAACACACAAACAGACAACCTTCGAACGTAGGAGCGAAGTCTGTCACGTGACAGAAAATCAAGTCCGAAGCCTACACTCTATCTTCGAAAGGGAAAACTTCGGGAAGAGAAACGAAGGCAGACACGCCACAAAGAAATCCAAGCGAAGTCTATCAGAACAGACAAACTTCGAACCCAACTTCGAAACCTAATGAAGTGTGCACTTCGAACAGATAGATTCGGAGTATGCTAGTTCGAAGTATGCGATGCTGTCCATACAGGAGGAACTTCGAATCTAGCAACTCAGACACAAAAACCGAAGTTCGAAGTCTGAGCGAAGCCTTTAAAGAGGTTCGATCGGAGCCTGCCTCACGAAGTTGAGGGGCTTCGCACGGAACCGAGCTTCGCCAGACACACCAGGGAAAAAGCAAAAGAGACTGTCAGCTTCGATCAAAAAGCTGGGCGATAGAAGGTGAAAAGCTGCAGCCGAACACTGTAGCTACAGTAAAGCAGTACTACTTGCAACAGCAAGAACTAGTACTACCACCGTGAAGAACACACCCAGCCGAAGAAGCTTCTCTTCAAGAATAAATTCAGCAGCCCGTAGGTAAGGTAATAACTCCCCAAACCAAACAAAATGCAAGCAATAAATTCACCAGAGTCCAAAGATTAAATGCATCCAAAAGATTTGAGCCAAAAGAATGCAAGAACAGGGTGAGGAAGGCCCTGGCGGCGCACACAGGAGAGAGGAGACAAAGTGACCCAAAAAGGTGGATTTGATTTCAGCACAAAGGGGTAGTCCAAACCCTAGGGATTGGGGTGCTATTTATAGGCAGCCCAACACTAGGAATATTCTACCAGCCCCTTAGGGTTTTTACAGACTCAAAAATACAGAAAAAGACTCTACTGCCCTTAGGAATTTTTACAAACACAACTGACTGACTGTGGGCCTAGAGTAACAGATGACATATCCGGAAGCTACTCTTCTGGACAGTCGGATACAGAATCAACGGTTGTCAGTTTTACGCGGAAACTGACAAAGCCTCCACCAGCTTTGCACCAGGTACCCGGATTGGGCCGGCCCGACTCCGCAGCTCTCTCAGCCCGACAATCGCTCACCGCCCGTGTACCTGAGTCAGTCCTGGTCAACAGCCCAGTGGGTCTTCTACTGCTTCTGGCCCATGCACCCGGATTGGGCCAGCCCGACTTCGCAGCCTCCTCTGCCCGACAGTCGCTCGCTGCCCGTGTACCTGAGTCACACGACGCCCATGAAACAGCAGATCTCCTCTCTTCTTCAGTCCTTGTTGACTATCGTTGACAATGACTCATCACTTATAGAGCCATGAGGCCCACGCTATTCAGCATGGCTCCTCAATCTCCCCCTTGATGAGTGCATTGTCAACACTCCTCAATTCTCAGCTCTTCAGCACCTGTGAACCAAATGTGGAAACACGAAAACAAAATACAAGAGAACAAAGAAGAAGAAAAATAAGGTAAAAGTTTAACCCTAATGACCAAAAGCCAACCAAAAGCAAGAAACAGTCATTATGGTTAACCAAAAACGAAAAGGCTCAAAATGAGTGTGATTTCAGAACAACAAGGATATCAACAGAGTAAGAACTCCCCCTAAACTCTGATCCCAATTTTCTCCCCCTTGTTGACAAGTGAACTCATCAAGCACTCAAGAAGAGACACATACTCCCCCTGAAAAGCAACTCCCCCTCAAAATATGCAGTGAATGCAACTGGGGTGCAGGTGGAGTGTAGAAAGCATGCTTCTCAGATATGATTGACTGTAAATACAGTATCTAATAGGTATAGCAAAGGAGATACTGTCTAAGATACATGGCATGATCAGTGCAAGAGATGATATCTAAAGAAAGTCATTTAGCATGCATTTGTCAATTTTTGCAAATAAAAGCATCACCACATGTTCTAGTAAGCAAGCAAGGTAAAACATGAGATGCAGAAGCTAACTGATATCTACCAAGATAAGCATTGTTCAAAACAAAGTGCTTCAGCAAACTTGTTATCCTTTGAAAGTTCAGGCTTTTTCAGTTTCCTTTGTCATTTTTGCCAAGGGTTATTTGCATGTCAAACCTTATGCTAACCGACCAAGTCAAGCCTAGGCCAGAACTGGACCATCAGAAGCTTAAGACATTGATCTTGGCATACACTACACTGTCCTAGTTCATACCAAAGTGCTATGGTAAGCAGTCCAGAACAATGCAATGCGACAAAGCAAACCCACTTGGATCTTTTCAACTCAAGCATAAAAAGGCATGGAATTTTCATTCATTTTTGATTTTTATCATTTTTATAGCGCATTTTCCATGTTAAAGCATAAAGATGTCCAAGTTGCATATCTGCATCTATGTGATGAACTAGCTACAAGGCATGTAACAGATAGCAAAAACACTCAGCCTACGCATGCTAGTTACCAGAAGCAATGATGATCATTTTTCAGGTTTAAAGCATAAAAGCCATGCATATGACAGATATCAGATATATCAAGTGAACTGAACCAAAGCATGATCATTGACAAGTAATCAAAAGCATGTACCAGCTAGACTAAGTAAAGCAGTTCAATCATATAACAGAAGCAGGCTCAAATGTGTGATATGTGAATATGTATGATATGAACACACACAAAAAGGACTCAAGAAAAGAGTAAAGAAGAAGGAAAACTGACGCAAAATATCTTAGAAAGGATACACAACACCCAAATCCCCTCGTAAACGCTCAAATGTAGACTGATCTAGGGGTTTGGTGAAAATGTCAGCCAACTGATGATGGGTATCAACATAAACAAGGTCAATGATACCTTTCTCATATTGATCCCGCAGAAAGTGAAAGCGCACATCAATGTGTTTGGTTTTTGAATGAAGACATGGGTTTTTCCCTACACTAATGGCACTAGTGCTGTCGCAAAACAGTGGAATCCTGGTAGGAAAGAACAACCCAAAATCTCGCAGAGTGGAGATCATCCAAACTAACTGTGAGCAGCAGCTAGCAGCAGCTACGTACTCAGCCTCTGTGGTCGAAAGAGCAACTCCAGATTGCTTTCGAGAAGACCAAGAGACAAGAGAGGAACCGAGAAACTGGCAAGTACCGGAAGTCGACTTGCGATCCAACCGGCACCCACCAAAGTCAGCGTCCGAAAAGCCAGATAAATCAAGAGATGATGATGCTGAATAATAAAGACCAAGATCAGGCGCATAGGTGAGATACCTGAAAATGCGCTTGACAGCCTGCCGGTGAGACGCGCGTGGTGAAGACTGAAAACGCGCGCAAAGTCCCACGGCGAACTGTATGTCTGGTCTTGTTGCCGTCAAGTACAACAGCGAACCGATCATCCCTCGAAACTCTCTCCCATTGACCTTGACACCGCTCTCATCCTTGTCCAGACCCCCAGAAGTGCCCATCGGGGTCATCTACGGCTTCAATTCACCACCAAAGTCAAATTTCTTAAGCATGTCACGAGTATACTTACCTTGGTGGATGAAGGTGCCGTCTTTGGTCTGCTTGATCTGGAGCCCTAAAAAGTACTTAAGCTCACCCATGAGGCTCATCTTAAATTCACTGTGCATCTGCTCAGAAAACTTGGACACAAGAGAATCAGTAGTACCGCCAAAGATAATATCGTCCACGTAAATCTGAGCAACTAAAAAATCTGAAGCATCTCTGAGCAAGAAAAGAGTTTTGTCCACAGAACCCATCACAAAGCCCTTCCCCAACAAGAATTGCTTTAACCGGTCATACCAAGCCCTGGGGGCTTGCTTCAACCCGTATAAAGCTTTGTGCAATTTAAAAACATGTCGAGGAAACTTAGGGTTCTCAAAACCGGGGGGTTGCCTAACATAAACCTCCTCCTCTATAAACCCGTTCAGAAAAGCACTCTTAACATCCATTTGAAAAAGCTTAAAACCTTTCGAAACGGCAAAATCTAGAAGAATACGAATGGACTCAAGACGGGCAACAGGAGCGAAGGTTTCTTCAAAGTCAATACCTTCCTTCTGGCAATAACCCTGGGCAACTAGTCGAGCCTTGTTGCGCACCACAACCCCATCTTCACCTTGTTGTTCTTGAATACCCATTTGGTGCCTATGGGGTTGCATCCTGATGGCGGCTCAACTAGTGTCCAAACTCGATTGCGGACAAAATTCTCAAGCTCTTCTTGCATAGCATTAATCCAATTAGAATCAGAAAGAGCATGAGAAATGTCTCTGGGCTCAAAAGATGCAACAAACGCAGATTCAGCAAACACAGCAAGAGAGGCAGAAGAACGCAAAGTCCTCTCAGTCAAATCACCAATGATGAGCTCTGAGGGGTGGTCACGCTGAACTGCTCGGGTTCCCTGGTGATCTGAAGTCACCTCACCTGAGTCAGCAGCTGGCACCTCTGGACTCGACTGAGGGGGCTCGATCGAAGTGGAAGAAGTGATCAGAGGTCCGCCCTCATCATCAGTCGAAGTAACAGAGGGTGTGGGCTCTACGGGGGATGCAGAAGGCCTGCCCTCAACAGCAGCTGGAGTATCCTCATCTTCCTCGAAGATGGACTCTCCGAGCTCATCATCACCAGAAAGCTCAAAGAAGGAGTCAAAGAAGGCAAGGACTCATCAAATGAAACCTCACAAGTCTCGACAAGCAGCTGAGATTCGAGGTTCCAAACACGGAAGCCTCGAGAATGCAATGCATAACCAAGAAAAACACCATCCCAGCAACGAGACTCAAACTTGTCCAAATGCTCGCAAGTGGCTCACCTTGGGCTGTCTGCCAAACCGCAACTCATATGATGTCTTACCAATGTAAGCTCGAAGAAAAATGCGGTTGGCCAGATAGCAAGCCGTGTTCATGGCTTCAGCCCAAAAACGCCTAGGAGTCCTGTGCTCATCGAGCACCGTCCTGGCCATCCCAACTAGCGTGCGGTTCTTTCGTTCCACAACGCCGTTCTGTGGGGGAGTGTAAGGAGAAGAAAACTGATGGTCCAGACCTTGATCAACACAGAAGCTGACGAACTGAGAGTTTTTGAACTCTGAGCCGTTGTCGGAGCGAATTGCTCGCATCCGACCATTGTTTCTCATTCTTCAGCTTCAAAATCAGGTCATGGACAAATTGAAAAGTTTCATCCTTAGACTCCAAAAAGAAAACCCACGAGAAACGACAAAAGTCGTCAACAATCACAAGTGCATACCACTTCCCACCTACTGAGCGTACCCGAGCTGGACCTACAGTGTCCAAATGTAAAAGCTCGCCTGGATACGTAGTCATCACCTGAGTTACAGGTGAGTGAGAAGCGGCAACCATTTTCCCATGACGACAGGGATGACAAACCAGATCCTTCTCCATTTTAAGCTTGGGCAATCCTCGGATGAGGTCCATAGAGCTTAACCTGACTAGCAGATCAAAACTCAAATGACCTAACCTCCTATGCCACTTCCAGAGCTCAGAAGAAGATCCAGCAATCAAACAGCGAGAAGGGCCAAAAGAACTAGAAAAGTCAATTCGAAAAACTTTACCAAAAGGTAAAATCTGACAAACCAAAGACCCTCTAGAATCAACCACAGAAGAATTGCCCTTCTTAAAACGCACTTCCAAACCATCTTCAAGAAGTTGCGAAACAGATATTAAATTAAAGTTCAGATTTTTAACCAAAGCAACATTCTTTAAAGAGAAATGGTCTGAGATGCTGATTGAGCCTATGCCACTTACTTTCCCTTGACCGCTGTTCCCGAAAGTAATGTACTCTTTGGAGCTCGGGGGAATGAGACTGGAGAACCATCTGCGACGTCCCGTCATGTGGCGAGAGCATCCTGAGTCCATGATCCAAACATCCTCCAGTCCCCGGTCCTGCACAATCAATGTCTGTAAGTGGGAGCAAATGGTCCGGCACCAGGTTTAGCAAAAGAGCTAAACCAGTGTCGAGCCATCTGCTCAAAAGATGGAAAGCGAAAACCATCAAAAGAGTTTGGACCAAAACGCGGCTCAAAACGCGGGTCCACGGTTCTTCCTATCCCTACGGCCACGAGGTCCAGAACCGTAGCCAACTCGGTCTGGAACTCTGCCGGAACGAACACCACCAACTGGAGCACGGGTACGAAAACCGTCTCCTCTACCACCACCTACACGACATGGCCTGGCCTCCAGCCTCTCCCCGCGCCGAGGAACACGCAGTCTACCACCCTACTGGTAGAACTGCACCTGATCACTACGAGCCCTCTCTGCTCTCTCAACCCGCTTCCTCCTGAAGCAAAACTCCGCAAGATGCCCGTCTCTCTGACAATACTCACAATGATAGGTAGGCTTCTTGGGATGTGGTTGAGGCTTGGGGTTCTTGGGCTTGGTAGTGTTTGGTGTGGTCTTCTTAGGCTGAAAGGGTCCAGGAAGAGAGTCTAGAGAAGAGTGGAGGTGTTTGGGCTTAGGAACCCAGATAGGCTTCTTGGGTGGAGCTTTGGATGGTTCATGGATCACTCCATCCTTGGGCTGACAAGCCTGGGAGGTCTCAGTGGAGTGAGTCTTGGGATACCTCTGCTCTGGAGTCATTTTACTCCACTCCACTGCCCGGCTGAGGCACTCTCAAAGTCAGCCTTGGTGTAGGTGTAACCTACTCCAAACCCATCCTTCCTCTTGAACTGCTGGATTATCATGCCAAGTTGTGGCTCTCTGGCACTGATCCAACTCAGGATAGAACGGAGGTAAAAGTTCTCATTCTGAGAATCTGCTAGCTCCTCTCTCAAGGAAGCTAGAACCTCCACCTGAGACAAGCAGGTCTCACACTCACTCTCTACTTGGACAGACTTTCCGGCTTTTAGCTTAATCAACTCCATTCTAAGAGACAGACAGTTCTCACAAACAGTGGGTGGAACTGACAGTGTCTCAAGCTCTAGCCTAGTCTGGGCAAGCTCAGCTCTCAACCTCTCTAAATCACCCAAATGCTCATTGCCCTTGGATTTCAGCTCAGCTAAGGCAGCTAGATGAGATGAGCAATCAACACAGGGTGCGACGACAGTGGCTTGAGCATCTTTCAGCTCCAGCTGAGCGCTTTCAAGCTCAGTGGCCAAAGCGTCCCTCTCATCAACCCTTTCTGTGTACCTGGACTTCAAAGTCGACAGGTCACACAGAAGCACCTCACACTTCGGGCACTCACTGCTATCACCCAAGCAAGGGGAAGAGGATAGACTCTCAATCCTACCGTTGGCCACGGCAAGCTCACTCTCTAACTCGTCTATCCTTTTCTTAGCCCCCCTAAGCAGTTTCTCCCGATACTTCAACTCCTGACGATTGCTCTCAAGTAAATCTACAATTTCACGCTCATAAGACGATACCTTGCTATCGTCGTCGTCGGAGTCGTCGGAGGAGCTCTTTTCTTCTCTATCCCCAAGAGCCATGGAGCAGAAGCTCTTGCGGGATCTTCGGCGCTGGTGTGAGCGGCTCTTCGGCTTGTCTCCGAAGGCCATGAAGCAGAGGCCCGCCGGATCATCCTTGTCCTTCCCCTTCTTGATGGCGATCTCCTCATTGCTTGAGCTCGATGAAGAGGAAGAAGACGTGGATCTCTTGGAGTAGCTCTTCTCCATCTCGGCGAAGAAGGCCTTGTCGCGCTTCTTGTTCTCTCGCCGGTAGTCCTTCAGGGCCTTCTTGAAGAACCGGGTCTTCGGCTTGCCCTTGGTGAAGGAGGGGCTCTCATGCTTGCCGGAGTCGTGGAAGCTGCTGCCGGTGCCCTTCTTGTATCCACTGCGCTTGGGGCAGTCGGCGATGAAGTGTCCTGGATCACCACATTCAAAGCATCCGGATTTTGTGCCGTGTCTTTTGAACATTCTTTTATCATAGACACGACGCACCCGGTTGTTAAAGAGACACAAATCATCATCTCCCAACAACTCAAGCTGGTCCTCAGTGATAGACATCAAAGAGAACCCAGCACAGCTCACAGCAGAGGGATCAACAGAAGGTGTAGCAAGGGCCAAAGATTTTGATCCAGAGCCAGTGAGATTTGATCTCAACTGGATATCTACCTCAGTGGCCTTCAGCTTGCTAAACAACTCAGAAATGGTCAAGGTATCGTAAGAAGTACTCTCAACGATAGATGATACCTTGATCTCCCAGATCTTTGGGTCCAAGGTATGAAGAACCTTGAGCGCCTGCTCATGATCTGAGACTAACTGAGCACCCTCAGCCTTGTTGTCCCGAAGCTTGTTAATGATCGACTGAAAACGACCAAACAAAGCCTCAACAGATTCACCCGGCTTCTGTGTGAAATTCTCATATTCACGCCGGTAGGTCTGATAGAGCCGAGCCTTGACCTGTGCTGTTCCCTCATGGTGTGCCTTGAGGGTAGCCCAGATCTCTCTCGCAGTGGAGAGATGACTCACTCGCTCAAATTCAGTGGGACCTAAACCAGAAAATAAAATGTTCACAGCCTTACTGTTGCTCAGATGCTGAGCAATGATACCAGCAGTACCTTGCTCAGTAACTGGCAGAATGACAAATGTGGTGTGAACGCAAATGTCCCATATGTCCGAACCCTGGCTCATGAGATAGGCTCGCATGCGAGTCTTCCAATAATTATAGCCATAGGCTTCCAAGGACGGGATCTTGCCAGGAGACGTCATAGTCACTACTGGGGTTTAGAACCGGTTAAGGTATGGAAAAACCCTAACCTCGCTCTGATACCACTTGTAGGACCGAAAGTAGCGACCAGAGGGGGGGGTGAATGGCGCCTTAAAAAATTCTTTCGAATCAATGGCCTATTCCCAATACCCAACGCACCTCAAAAAAACTATGCAGCAGAAAATAAACCGAAGGCCTAAGTCTAAAGGTTTCTAACCTAGAAGCATCTGATGATAACAGTGTAAAACTAAAGTGGTGCAACTAGGCAGATAAACAAGTTTGTAACAGGCCTATACTTCTCAATGAAATGATCTAAGTATGTATAAAGTGAAAAGAGAAGTTACTGTCCAAAGTTGTCTCCTGTTCGGGACTTGGCGAAGCCCCCTTTGCACGTCGAGGTATGCTTCGGAGGTTGGTGTCGGAGTCTGTCCGAAATGCCGAAGGTGTCACTGTCTAGGCTAGTTCGAAGTGATAAGAAGCGAAGAGTACTTCGGAGCGAAGTAAAAAACAGTGCCGGAGCTTGGTTCGAAGTATGCACTTCGAAGACAAGTCTTCGCACACAGCTTCGACTCACGAGCTTTGGAGCGAAGTAAAACAGTGCCGGAGCCTGCTTCGAAGTATGCACTTCGAAGACAAGACTTCGAACGTACTTCGAACTGAAAGCCTCGAAGCTAAACCTTCGAACACGAAACTTCGAACACAAAGCTTCGAACACACAAACAGACAACCTTCGAACGTAGGAGCGAAGTCTGTCACGTGACAGAAAATCAAGTCCGAAGCCTACACTCTATCTTCGAAAAGGGAAAACTTCGGGAAGAGAAACGAAGGCAGACATGCCACAAAGAAATCCAAGCGAAGTCTATCAGAACAGACAAACTTCGAACCCAACTTCGAAACCTAATGAAGTGTGCACTTCGAACAGATAGATTCGGAGTATGCTAGTTCGAAGTATGCGATGCTGTCCATACAGGAGGAACTTCGAATCTAGCAACTCAGACACAAAAACCGAAGTTCGAAGTCTGAGCGAAGCCTTTAAAGAGGTTCGATCGGAGCCTGCCTCACGAAGTTGAGGGGCTTCGCACGGAACCGAGCTTCGCCAGACACACCAGGGAAAAAGCAAAAGAGACTGTCAGCTTCGATCAAAAAGCTGGGCGATAGAAGGTGAAAAGCTGCAGCCGAACACTGTAGCTACAGTAAAGCAGTACTACTTGCAACAGCAAGAACTAGTACTACCACCGTGAAGAACACACCCAGCCGAAGAAGCTTCTCTTCAAGAATAAATTCAGCAGCCCGTAGGTAAGGTAATAACTCCCCAAACCAAACAAAATGCAAGCAATAAATTCACCAGAGTCCAAAGATTAAATGCATCCAAAAGATTTGAGCCAAAGAATGCAAGAACAGGGTGAGGAAGGCCCTGGCGGCGCACACAGGAGAGAGGAGACAAAGTGACCCAAAAAGGTGGATTTGATTTCAGCACAAAGGGGTAGTCCAAACCCTAGGGATTGGGGTGCTATTTATAGGCAGCCCAACACTAGGAATATTCTACCAGCCCCTTAGGGTTTTTACAGACTCAAAAATACAGAAAAAGACTCTACTGCCCTTAGGAATTTTTACAAACACAACTGACTGACTGTGGGCCTAGAGTAACAGATGACATATCCGGAAGCTACTCTTCTGGACAGTCGGATACAGAATCAACGGTTGTCAGTTTTACGCGGAAACTGACAAAGCCTCCACCAGCTTTGCACCAGGTACCCGGATTGGGCCGGCCCGACTCCGCAGCTCTCTCAGCCCGACAATCGCTCACCGCCCGTGTACCTGAGTCAGTCCTGGTCAACAGCCCAGTGGGTCTTCTACTGCTTCTGGCCCATGCACCCGGATTGGGCCAGCCCGACTTCGCAGCCTCCTCTGCCCGACAGTCGCTCGCTGCCCGTGTACCTGAGTCACACGACGCCCATGAAACAGCAGATCTCCTCTCTTCTTCAGTCCTTGTTGACTATCATTGACAATGACTCATCACTTCTAGAGCCATGAGGCCCACGCTATTCAGCATGGCTCCTCAAACTTGCCTAGCAACTTTTGCACATCCTTCTTGCATGCCAGCGCTGCAACGTTTCTAATCTTCTCAAGTCTCTTAGGATCAATCTCTATACCTCTCTCATGAATCATGAAACCTAAGAACTTACCTACCGACACGCCAAAAGCAAACTTGAGTGGGTTCATTTTCATCCCATACTACCTCATCCTATCGAAAGCAACCTTCAAATCGGCTAAATGGCTTCCCATAGCGTCCGATTTGACCACGACGTCATCGATGTAGACTTCTAACATGACTCCTAACAAGTCATGAAAGATCAAGTTCATGGCGCGCTGGTACGTGGCGCCGGCATTTTTCAACCCAAAAGTCATGACGACCCATTCGAACAAACCGACAAAACCAGGGCATCGAAAGGCAGTCTTATAGACGTCCTCTTCGGTCATAAAGATTTGATTATAACCGGCATTGCCATCAAGAAAACTTAGTACCTTATGTCCTGAAGCATCGTTGATCAGCATGTCGGCTATTGGCATTGGATACTCATCTTTCGGAGTGGCTCTGTTCAGATCCCTGAAATCAATACATACTCGTATCTTGCCGCTCCCTTTCTTCTCCACAGGTACAATGTTAGCAACCCATTCCGCTTACCTGCATGGCCTAATAAATTCAGCCTTAAGTAGTCGTTCTACTTCTTCTTTAACCCAGTCATAGACGACCGAATTAAAGCGATGGGGAGGCTGTTTATAAGGCCTAAACCCGTGTTTAATGGGTAGCCGATGCTCCACGAGCTCGCAGCTTAGCCCTGGCATTTACATCGGGTTGTAAATGTTGGTTTACAAAAGTCGGCCTTGGGATGTTACCATTGCCTATATCAACTTCCTCCAAGGGGTCGGCCGACGCAAAACCTTGCCCTAACTTTTCTACTTCGCTAAAGTCCTCGATGGCCTCGGCAATACCGTCTTGATTAGATCGATATTGCTCCACGCGAGACTTTAGCCATTCTAGATTATTTTTGCTAGACATGACTACTAATAAAAAAATAGTCATGCTACTCCAGCCGGCTTTACAGACACTGGCACAAACCGTCCTCCGGATACACTAACAAAGTCATAATCCGAAAGATCTCTACCTCATAGACACTCTACTTTGTTGTGGACGGCGTCAACTGACACATCGGCCAAAGCTACTTGGGCTGAAGTATCCGCTTGGATGACCTCCACCTCATCGCCGTCCCACTGCACCAAGCACTGGTGCAGGGTAGAGGGTATGCAACATTTCGCATGGATCCAGTCGCATCCAAGTAACACACTATAGTTACCTTGCACATCGACGACGAAGAACGCTGTTGGCAACGTCTTGTTGCCCACCGTCAACTCCATAGAGAGTACTCCCTTGGCTTCAGAACTCTCGCCGTTGAAGCCGTTGAGCATCAAGTTAGTCTTCTTCAGGTCATCTTCGTCCCTGCCAAGTTTCTTAAACAATGAACAAGGCATTAGGTTGATAGTGGTGCCACCGTCGACGAGCATCCGGGAAATCGGTTTCCCATCGATGTGACCTCTAACATAGAGAGGCTTGAGATGGTGGGCCGAGTCCTCGGGCTTCTCGAAGACAGCGTTGCATGGACCGAGGTTCAATTGAGCGACCTCGGCCTCATCCCGTGGTGGTGCGAACTCGGCGGGTAATGTGATGATGTTGATGTCCATCGCCTGAGGTGCGGGCCCCTCAGAGACGGGCGAGTAATCATCGTCAAGCAAGTCGTCCTCGTCATCGCTTGGACTGGGATCCGGGTTGGTTATCTCAACCGACTTCTCTCTCCTTACCTGCTTTGTGGCTGGCCGAGGGCGGATCTCTTCAAAGATAACATCGCGCTCGGCCTCAGCTATCTTCTCGCGCATCTCCTGTGCCCGCAGCCTTTGTAGGCGTCTTTTTGTGATTTGGACATGCCCGGGGGAGCCCAAGATGGCTTCGGCTTGGTGCCTGGAGCTACTGTTTGGCCCCTGTTAATTCTGGCCGAAGTGTGCCCTTCGGCCTCGGGCGCCCTGTGTTCGAAGGGGGCTTCGCTACGAACCCCGTCGAATGGATCGGCTTTGTTCGGCCGATCGAACCGAGCTTCGGCGCGGAGTTCGGCCGAAGCATGCGGCTTGCCTCCGTCGGACCTCGGCGACAAAGTCCTCGGGATTGGGACTTCCTGAGACCCGACTCTGATAGTTATGGCTTCAGACTCCCTGACTTTGGCCTCCGCGTGCTCGCACCCTTTGGCCCCACTCTGTAGGGTCCGATTCGAAGGTACCATAAACAGTTTGTGTATGATGCCCCCCTCCGCTGCGTCTGTTTGCCCCTGCCATCCATAAAACTCCGAAGGAAAACAAGGCATAGGGTTAGTCTGTGGAGGGTACCCCGACCCAGATACGTGTGGAGCCCACGGGGTTCCCGCCTAGTCATACGGCGGAGGCATCGAGGGCTCTAGCGGCCTTGGCCACTGTGAGCCGAACCCGTCACCCGGATGGGGGTTTCGGCCAGGTCGAAGGGGTCTTCGACCACACCAGCGAAGGATCCCGCCAGGCCGGAGGTATGTTCACCCAGTGCGGGCCAAAACCTCCCATCGGAGAAGCCCACCATGGTGCGGAGTTCGGCCATTGGAGGTCGAAGCCGTCGCATGGGGGACCCGACCCCTGAGGTCCGAAGCTGTTATACGGGGGGCTCGGCCATTGTGGCTCAGAGCCACTATGCGGAGCACCAGGATACTGTGGCCTGAAGCCTTCGTGCGGAGGGTTCGCAACATCCGGTCCGAAGCCTTCATGCGGAGGGTTCGCAACCCTCGGTCCTGAAGCCACCCTTCGAAGGTCTTGGACCCTTCGTCCGCTTTAACTTGGCGTGTGGTCCTGCTTCTTTAGCTCTCCTCTGATGCTTGTTCAGTAGTATGTTATATGTTACCTTTGGCCTCTTGCTGAGCCTTAGCCGAAGGGGTATTGACATTCTGTTTCCACACTCCTACCTCGGGGTTCTTCGGTACGAGTGTGCGAGTACGCGGTTCTCCAACAACCACATCTTTTCCTTTAGCAGACTCGACCTGTTCTGGCCGAATCAACACCTTCTTCTCGCAGAGGTCGACGACGTTGACGGGAAAAGGATCTTTATCCAGCTACATTTTTGGATCATGGTCTATCTTCAATCGTCCTTCTTCTATGGCCGATTGTATCTGCCATCAAAAAACATTGCAATCATTAGTATTATGAGAATGTGAATCATGCCACTTACAGTATGGATGCTTTTTAACTCGTCGGCAGGTGGGATAACTTGACCCTTAGGTAACCTGAGAAGCTGACTTTTTAAGAGGAAATCAAATATTTTATCACATTTAGTCTCGTCGAGCAAGTACTTGACCTCATTAAGTTTGTTCTTTGTGGGGGACGGTCGTAGTTCGGAGCAAGTGACAGGTTTGTTTTTAGCGTTTGTAACCCATTCAGCCGCGTACATGTCGGCCGAATCCTCCTCCTCTGACTCCTCTTCATCAGAGCGTTCCATGATGTGGATTTCGGCCCTAGGCTTGCTAAACGTCTTAATAAATTTCTTATCTTTGGCTCGGCCTTCCTGGACCAGAGCCTACTGTAGAACTTGGCTAACTTCTAAAAAGTTTTGGTTATCTAACCTTTCTTTAAGTTCATAATGCAACCCATTAAAATCTAATTCCGCCAAGTCCCTTTCTGAAATATTAAGACTAAAACACCGGTTTCTAGTATCCATGAAACGCTTGATATACTCAGAGGCACTCTCACTAGATTTTTGCTTAACCGATGTCAAATGCGAAAGCCTAAGTTCTGTTTCACCCGTGTAGAAATAATCATGGAATTTCCGCTCTAAATCGTCCCACGTGTGGATGGAGTTCGGCGGGAGAGCCGAAAACCAAGTGAAAGTTGTGCCGGATAGCGAGAGAGAAAATAGTCTAACCTTTAGGGCATCTATCCCGCTAACCTCTCCACACCGCGCCAAAAATTGACTAACATGCTCTAGTGTGGTCCTGCTACCCTCGCCATCGAATTTAGTGAACTCAGTGATCCTATAGCCATAGTGGTAGGGTACTGTATCAAGATGATCGGGGTATGGTTTGCGATAAACCCTAACCCGTCCCTTGGGCACGAAGTCGGCACACTCCCTAAACAGTGCGCGATCCGCTCATCTAAATCATCTTGGTAGCTTGTTTGTATGCGTCTCTCATGTGGGGGCGCGACATGCGGTGGGATATCGGCGTGTTGGCCATGTGCTTCTTCCCTACGTGTTATTTGTATGACGTGCTCGTGTCTGGGCGTCTGCGTGTGTGGTGCGGGTAGCGCGGGTATTGGCGCAGGTGTTGTGTGAAATGCAGTGTTAGTTTGTCCATAGGTATAATGATTGGTTTCAGCCATAAGTGGTGAGGCCGGAGACATGTTCGTCGGAGGTGCACTAGCTATAGGAACCGGGGGTGCGGCTTCGGTGAAGCCGAACCTTCTAAGAGTTGTCTCTACTTGGGAGCTGACTGCCGAATCTAAACGGTTGGCTAGCGAAGCGTTAACGGCCTGATCTACTGATGCGGCTATCTTTTGCTCAATTTCTAAAGAAGATAAACGAGGCGATACCGGTGTTACCTGAACCTGAGCGGGATCGGGGGTGATGATGTCACGCTTGACGAAGCCTGCGCGTGTCTTGATGTAGCCTCCAAGTATCATGTCCTGGAGCGCCTTTAGCCTTGCCTCGATCTCTGCTCGGTCTCCTGCAGGGATATCTTCAAGAGTAGGTGACATTACGTTGCAGTTGTCGATATCTGCGCCTCCTATTGTGTCCATCGGCGGTGTAGACATAGTAGTCGAAGTAGATGTACCAGCGCCCGATGTAGACGTACTCATTGTGTTGGCGTAGCTCTTCCCCAGCGGAGTCACCAAAAAGTGTGTTGACACGGAAACGTGCCCCCGCACTTGGGTCAGTCCGGTGATCCAAAATTGCACGGATACTTAGGGACAGGCCTAAGCGTGACGTGACACCGACGCCGTGTTCCGACTACCCTTAGTAGTGATAAGGGGGGGTGGAGTCGCCAGGCAACCAGATTACACAAAATAATCCAATTAGCCGAAAGAAATAGGTTAAACAGGTTAAAATCAGCAAACCAGTCGGAGCCCTCCTGGTTCGAAGTCCGATGCGAAGGGTGCGCCGAAGGGTGCTTCGGCGTTCGAACTGATCCGGCCGAAGGTAGACTCCAAACGGATCTGAACACGGTGATCACCTCCGAACAGCGGGGTTCGGCGTGCGATCTCCGATGGAGCAAATTACAGAGTGGCGGCGCGAAGGCCACGCGCGGGTGCAACTTCGTCTTGGTGCGGAGTAGGGTCGTGGCGAAGCCTGTCATGATGAGGTGTGCTGGCGGAGCCTGTTGCCGAAGCCCGCGGTTCTGTCGAAGGGTGTCCTGGGGACCTCCGGGACCGATCTCTCAGCTCCGGACACCTCCGGCGAAGGGGCTCCAAACACGCGAACCTGCAACGGAGATGATGCGAAGTACCAATTCGGCCTTAGGACCGAATTTTGCGAGGTGTTGCACGGGTGGCGAAGGTAGAAATCTATTACGCAGATTAGCGGATACTTCACAGGCGAAGTAACAAGGCGATAGCAATCTGTTACGTAGATTAATGGGGACTTCACGGGCGAAGTACCAAGGCTTACTACTGTTTCGTAGCGGCGGACGGAGGGCTTCCAGGCAAACCCACGAAGAGGTACAGGAAAATAAAGGTAAAAGTAAAGGTACGATCAAAGCATGGCTTTGGTTTGGTTTGAGTTGGGGGGGCTCTCCACACCGGCCAGGCCCCTATATTTATAGAGGGTTAACTCTAATTTAATCTGCTATTAATCCTGGCCGGATAGAGATAAAGATTGAGCTGGCAACGCGTCCAACTCTATCTCTGCCGAGGTGGGCTTCGGCCAGGCCCACCGAGGCCTGCTCCTTGGGCCGAAGCTTCGGTAGCGTGGGCCTGTTGAGGCTTGCTCCTCGGGCCGAAGCTTCGACAGCGTGGGCTTCCGAAGCTTCGGCAGTGTGGGCCTCCGAAGGTTCCCGAAGCTTCGGCAGCGTGGGCTTCGAAGGTTTCCTGGCCGAAGCCCATGGGCTGGCTGGAGGCTTTCGGATCCCATAGCTCGACGGGCTTTGGCCTCGTAGGGCTTCGGACAGACCCTGGACATGTGTATTTTCGGCCTCAAATCACCAAAAATTGATATTTTGATAATCTAGCCATTAATGCCATTTTTTGCCATCAACAATTCCTTTCCTGTGATAATGTTATGTTGAGTGATTTCATCATTTTAAACTACGTATTAGTAATGTGATAATGTCATGTTTGTTGTGGATTTTTAATTACACTTATATTGTAATGTAATTCATGTAGAGTATAAACTGAACCCACAGGTCACCCGTCGGGTTTTGGTACCCAACGGGTTCGGGTTTAGTTTGGAACCCATGGATTTTATGGGTTTGTGATTTCATGGGTTTTGCGGGTGTGCTTCATGAGCGGGTTTTCATCAAACCCGTAAGTTTTAGACCTGTTGCCATCCCTAGACACTAGTTTGACCATACTATGCTTCTTCTGAAAAATGTGCTTGTAAGATGTGTGCACCTAAACAACTTGTTCATACTTCATAGTGTCACGGGCATTGTGTAGCTGAACGTGGGGTAGCAAGTGGAGGGTGTAACTGTGGTTAATTGGAGTGTGAGGGCGTACTGTCCCTCGTCTCCCTAGTGTTGTGATAGCTAGTGCGGTAGATAGAACAAGGGGCCAACATTAGTAGATGGCACATGCAAGGCATTGGCGCTAGGGGATGAGCGGTAGGAAACATAAGAGGAGCCAAACTAGTTTATTTCTTGATTGATCTAATTACAAACTACCAGCCTCCTTATATAGAGTAGTGGCCCCTTTATTCTAGGAACTAACTATAACTGAAGATAAACATTACATCTAAATAGAAAATAAATAAGTCGATAACTAATTTCATCTTGGCATGACTAATCCTAGCCATCTCATGGTGGGGGTGCACCTAGCTAGACTGCCACAGGTTAGGCTAGCATGACAACCCTCCTCTAGCTATAAGTGTGTCCCCACATGACATCTTCCTCGCCATCGAGAAGCAATGTGTCCTCGAGCTAGAAAGTCAAAAATAGACAGACAAACTCTTCACAAAGAATCCATGTTGCTTTAGACATCATCTGATGCTCCCATTGTACCAGTATCTCTAAACATCCCTAGACTAATCATGCCTTAATGACTTTTACTAACAGCAAACAAACATGGTCGTGATCAAGGGGTGCAACATTGGTGATGTCATCAGAGGTGTCCCAATAAACGTCTTAAGTTGACCCACATGGAATACATCATGGATGCGGGTACATGTCGACAGTTGTAACTTGTATGTGACATCACCATTGCAACACTTGAAATGGGCCAAAGAACTTATGTCCTAGCTTGTTGTGCCCACGGTGAGAAAGTGTTATTGTGGGTCAATGTAGCAGGCACAACCATACCTAATCACCAACTACGAACGCAACGTCTCGATGATCGTTGTCATAGTGAAGCTTGTAGCATCGTTGTCTTGAATTTTGGCCAGGAATTGATTCTATTCTTTGAGAAGCTGGTCCACCGTAGGAAGCTTTGTCATCTCATGATCAAGGTGGTGGAGATTGGGTGGGTCACAACCATAGACCACCCAAAATGGTGATGTCTTGATGGCTATTTGGATGGAGGCATTGTAGGCAAATTTGTGCAAGGAAGCGATTGGAGCCATTGTCATGGTCGATCTACTGTTAGACATCATAGGTAAATGACAATGATCTTTTTCGCCACCTCAGATTTTCCATCAAACTATGGGTGGTAGGCAAAACTGAGGTGCAGCTTCATGCCCATAAAAAAGTGTTTCATCCAAAAATTGCTTGTGAGCATCGGGTAGCGGTCACTGATGGTCGATGATATGATGTCATGTAGTCGTACGATCTCTATAAAGTAGGCATTAGTGACCGATAGAGTCATATAGTGGTGCCTCAAGGAAATGGAGTGCACCCTCTTGGAGAAAGAGCACCACTATGAGGATGACCGTTTTGCCATGGAGCTTGGGCAGGCCTTCAATAAAGTCCATGGCGATGTCAGCCCAAATCGATGATGGGACATGTAATGGCTATAGAAGGCCAGTCGAATGGAGGTGTTCCGCCTTATTCCATTAGCACACCATGAAAGCACACATGAACTCCTAAACAACCATACGAGTGTTGGGGATGTGGAAATCGACCCGTAGGTGATGAAGTGTTTTCTAGACACCCTCGTGGCCAATGTCATGTGTAGAATGCAACACAATCGGTAGTGTTGGGTAGTGTTGGGTATAAGGCCGACACATATATATGGCCATAGAAAGTAACCATGTTGTAAGTGATCTCCCATGGTCCTAGTTGCTTGCCGTTGATGATGTGAGTGTGCATAGCCTAAAGGTCAGTCATTCTGCTCGAACTCTTGTAGCAATGTCTTATAGAGATCGAATTGGACGACTGATATAGCGAAGATTACAAGTGGTTTCCCATTGTTGGCTAGCGGCATCTCACTGTCATGACAAGAGAGTGTGTTGGCTACCACATTCGAGCAACTCATTTTGTACTCCACGTCAAAATCAAACCCGAGCATCTTGTTGACCCAATGATGTTGCAGGATCGTAGATAGTCGCTCATCAAGGAGGTACTTTAGATTGTAGTGGTTTGTGTGTATGATGAATGGGCAACCTCAAAGATAGGGATGCTAGTGCCATATGGCCTGCACTAGCTCGATGAGTTCATGTTCATAGGCAGCGAGACTATCATGTCATGGAGGAACTGAGCGGATGAAGAACACGATGGCGCTCGTGCCCTAATGTAGAACCGCTCCTATGTCATGGCCTACAACATCAGTACTCGATGATGAATGTCTTGGTGAACTCTAACAATTGTAGTATTGGTGCTAAAGTGAGTGCATCCTTTAGGCGTTGGAAGGTTGTCAAGGCCTTGTCTAACCAAAAGAAGGTGTCCTTTCGTAGGTGTTTGGTGAGCAGTGTGGCCAACTCTTTGAACCCTTGGATGAATTTGCGGTAATACCCGATGAGGCTGAGGAAACCGTGCATGGTATGGGTAGAGTGTGGTTGAGGCCAAGTGCACATGCCTTGGAACTTCTGATCATCCATGGTGACACCAATAGTAGAGACGCCATGGCCTAAATAGGCCACACTACAGGGGTAACAAAAGAGCAATTGGAGCACTTGACGAAGAGCCGATGTTGTCATAGTGTGGTCAACACTAGACATACATGCCAAACATGCTCCTACCATGATGAAACCAAGATGAAACGACACAGGTACTGCTAAAGGACCTCATTCATGAGTGCCTGAAAAGTCACTAGGGCATTTGTGAGGCCAAATAGCATAACAAGGAACTCAAAGAGACCTTCGTGGGTGTACAATGTCATCTTTGTGATGTCATTTGGATGGATGAGCACTTGATGATACCTCGAGCATAGGTCAAGCTTAGAGAAGCACCGAGAACTGCAGATTTCATCAAGTAGTTCATCAACGACCATGATCGAGAACTTGTCCTTGACCATGGCCATGTTGAGGGCACGATAGTAAATGCAGAACTACCACGAGTCATCCTTCTTACGGACGAGGAGCACCGAGGCAGAGAAGGCCAAGTCACTTGGTCTAATCAACCTCTATTCCAACATTATATGACATTGGTGCTTGATCTTAGTTTTTTGCACCATGGCATACCTATACATCCAGACTGCCACCTGCTTCCATGCCTACCTTTAGATGGATGTGATGGTAGCATGAACATATCGATGGAAGTCCATATGACTCCTAGAAGATGTAGACAAAGTCATCGAGGAGCATTGGAAGTAGATCATCGGTGCTAGAGGCTAACGTGTGTGGTGGTGCACAGTGGTCAGGTTAGCCATGCCACCTGACTTGTCGACCTGAGTGGATGAATGACATCATCAGCTTGCTGAAATCCTAAACGATGGGCTTGAGAGACCCTAGCCACTATACACCTATGACGATGTCGTAGCCATATAGTGGAAGTGACAAGCAGTCGATGATGAATTTATCATGGTCTACACTTGTAGGACCGAAATAGGCGACTAGAGAGGGGGTGAATAGGTGCGTCAACAGATTCCTTTCACCCAACAGCTCCTCCAAAGTAAACTAGCGGAAGCCAAAAGATAGATTAAAAGAATCTCAAAAATCTTGAGCCAATCTGAATTCTATATCGCGAGCTATTCCTTAAGACAGGATGTGCTATTTCATAGCACTACACGTGATATATTAGAAGACAAGAAAATGTTATATCAAGCAGCGGAAATGAAAATTAGCAGAAGGCAGTTCAGACTAGGATGAACGATGTGTGACAGTTCAGACCAAGAGAAACTGCTAAAAAGGAAGAGTTCAGACCAGGAGGAACAAAAAAAGATAGTTCGAACCAGGAGCAACTGTAGGAGATAGTTTGGACCAGGAGGAACTGCTAAAAAGAATAGTTCGAACTATGAGGAATAGCAAAAAGTTCTTTAGCACAAGAATCAAACATGACTTTTGATTTTGTTCAAAACAGATCAACCTTTTACTTTAACTTTTCATATATCAAGTAGTTCTTGGTTATTGATTAGATAGAACCAAAAAGAACAAATTCAACGAAATGAGGACAATGTGTACCAAGACAAATAGAGAAAGTAGTAGCACACACAAAAGAGGTCATATTCAACCAAGACTGAAAAAGTAGTGCAAGCAGACTGTCTCAATATTGAACACAAAGCTGACCAAAAATAAGGTAGCATACATAAGAAGACTCAACCTCAAAATGCAACTATAGTAAACAAAAGGTAGAATAGATCTGATTGTTTATTATCCAAAAACTGAAGGAAAACAGAAATAAAGACACAAGTAGCACACACTAGGGATAAACAGCCCCTTGCGGCTGAAATGAAAAGCACCTAATCAAAAAGCTTTTCACACATTAATTTCTCTCTAGTTTAAAATCTTGAGTGTTGATTTCAGAACAAAAGAATTCAGACTGAAACATATAATGCCATGCTTCAGATTAGAAATGAACAGAACTCACACAAGGTTGCAAGGAATAAGAACAAAGGCACACAATGCAAAAGTGGCCATCAGATATAGCAACCAAGGAAATAGAATTTCTGGGTATAAAGTGAAGAGTTGATTCAGTTCACAAGTCATGCCCTAGAGCATAGCCTACACCTCTTTTTATAGCCTCAAAAGACTAGACTACCCCTAGGGTTACATCCACATGACACAAGGCCCAAAGCGCACAAAAGTAAAAAACCTAATTTATGGTATTTATTTGATGTTGTGCCTTTCGTGGCTTCCACGTCTTCGCATCACGTTCGTTGATCTTTAGATAAGCGGTTGACAATTTTGAGTTGAAACTGACAAAGCGCTTCCCGTTCTTGACACGTGTCCACTATCTCGCGATCTTGACTGCCAGCAAGTCTCTCCCGCTCTCGATCCCTCCAGCCACCTTATCACTTACACTAGCATTCCCTTCGCTTGACTTGATCAACACGCTGTCTTCATCATCATTTAGTCCATGTCTTGATTCATCTTTATGTGTACCATTAGGGATCATCCTCAACTTCACCCGGTCTCCATGATTGTCTGACACCAAGACCCCCTCTTGGTCCTAATCACCTACCATTGACCGTCGATTAGCATCCAAGTCCTACACACCATAAGACAAGCAAACATGTTTCATCCACACACACACCTAACCTTTTGGTGCACTCTTCACTGAACTATTCAACATCAAACATGTCAATCCATTCATGATTGTCAATTACTCATCAGTCAAGATAAACCAAGGCACATCTTAACTTGGTTTCTCAATACTGAAGTGAACATCGTAGCAAAGTCCCAAGATTGTCATCAGTTCACCATTGGTGGTCATGACATGAACCCTGGAGTAAGGCATGATGATGAGGCCCATGTGATATGCCATTGAATGGGTGATGAAATTGTGTGTCGAGCTAGAGTCCAACAAGGCCACCAATGGTATTGTATCGATATTGACACATACTATCATGGTCCATCCCGTATAAGGTGTGATGTTGGTTAGCGCCGACAATGAGATGGTTGGATCTTCAGTTGTATCATCGAACATTTCATCGTCATGTCACAAGTCAACCTCCATGACAAAAAGGCACTTGCACTGGCGCTTATGCTCGGGAACAAATGTCTCATCACAATTGAAGCAAAGGCCCTGCTCATGATGGGACCGTAGTTTGGCCAGCGAGAGGGTCCTCCTTTTGAGCTAGCTGACTGATGATGCCATATTCGTGCCTAACGTAGTTGAGGAAGATTGTTGGTGAGGACCTGACCATGTGTGGATTGGAGCAGGCAAGGTAGACATACATTGTTCATATGCATGTGTTAGGTTGATAGATTATTCAAGTGACTCCTGGTTCCACAACTCGACATCAATATTCAAGGGTTCCTGCAAGGCATGGGTGAATAGTCAGATCTATTGTCGCTTGGTAAGAGAGTTGTCATACTAGTCCAATCACATGAACTGCTTGCAAAAGTTATTGACAAAGCCTGAGCATGTGAGACTGGCAAGCTCCCCTAGAGGGTTGTTGCGCACCGACGGTCCAAATCTGGTATTGATGAGGGTGACGAATTGAGGCCATGATAGAGCTTTGTTGTCTTGCTCATAGCGATAGTACCATAATTGGGCATCATATAGGAGATGGAATGATGTAAGGACCTTGTCATTCTCCAGTATGCGCTGGTTATGGAAGAATGTCACAATGATTTAGTTTGGGCAATAGATCTGTTGTACGGTCGAACGTCTTAAGGTTCAACTTGTGTTATCGTGGAGTCGAGCCATTGTGGTGACCAGACAGGGATGGGTCAAAAGGAGGGGGCATTGGCATCCGGTGGCACGAGCTGCCTTGGCTCCCTATGCGTGATGTCCTAACTGGTAACACTTAGCTAGGTTCTTGCTCGAGCTGATGGATGGAGAAATCTTGTTCGTGTTGTTGCTGAAGCATATCATCCATCCGACAATTATTGTGGTTGATCGACTCGTGCATCTCTTGATTGCTGCGGTAGAGCTCTTGCATCCCTTAAAGGACCTCTAACTAGTGGCGGCGTAGTGACTAAACCATTAGTAGCCATCAACGTCGGGTAGCAAGAGCAGACGAGAAAGATGGTATGTGATACCAAGTTGTCATGGCTTGTGTAGCGGAAGATGGGGTAGCATGTGAAGGACAACTATGGCTAACAAGAGAGTGAGGGTGTGCTATCCCTCATCTCCCTGACGCCACAATAGATAGAACTAGGGGGGCGACGATAGCAGATGGCATAGGCATGGGGCTGGCTCAAGGGCTATGCGGTAGGAAACAGGAGATGAGCCAAACTGATTTATATCTTGACTGTTCTAATTATAAATTACCGGACTCCTTATGAGTAAAAGTTCATTTCTCCTATGAACTAACTACAACAAACTGAAGATAAATATGTAAGAATCTACCATATTGCGACTGTACGAGTATGGACGAGGCTATTATAGTACGACCTTACCTGACTTGACTTTCTGTGATTTCAAGGTGAACCCGAGGGAAGGAGGACCTCGGCTACGTAGATCATAGCCGCTGTCCGTGGTGGCCGGCTCGGGTTATACCCCCGTCGCCGCCGTTCCTCGTCAGTGGGTTATACCCCCAGCCGCTG
The DNA here is from genome assembly GCA_019279435.1 of Zizania palustris. Taxonomy (NCBI): domain Eukaryota; kingdom Viridiplantae; phylum Streptophyta; class Magnoliopsida; order Poales; family Poaceae; genus Zizania; species Zizania palustris. The sequence goes on from JAAALK010000080.1 coordinate 32,392,100, forward strand.
GCTTAGGTAGAGAGAGATTAGATGGGAATATCTTTCTTAATCTCAATTGCCTGATTATAGCTTATTTATAGTCTTCAGCCTAACCAAAAGTAGTAACAAACTCCACTAATTAAGGTCTAACCAAAATAGCTAACAAACTCCATTAATTAAGGGCTAATCCCCAGCTAACAGATCTTATCCCCTGCCGGTCGTGCCCTGCGTGCTTGTCGCGCGAGCCGTAGCTCGTTCCTGGGCTCGGCGCATGTCACGGGCCCTATGGCGCCGGGTGTACACATGTTTTAACATGACATCTACCTCCCCGTCGAGAGCCAGCTCGTCCTCGAGCTGGAATTGGGGAAACTTGGTGCGGAAAGCTGCGATGTCTTCCCAGGTGGCTGATGCTACCGACGCGCCCTTCCACTGAATGAGCACCTGATGCACACCGCGAGCCAGGTGGTACCGCACTGCTTGTTCTGGTTCTGGGCTGATTGCGCCATGATGTAAGGAGCGGCAATGGTGGAGGCTCTGTTGGGGGAGGACCGTGGAACTTCTTGAGCAGCCCCACATGGAACACATTGTGGATGCGGGCGCGCGGAGGAAGCTCCAGCCGAACAGCAACTTCGTTGATGAGTTAGATGACGCTGGTACGACCCGAAGTAGCGTGGCTTCAGTTTACCGCCCATCGCCTGAGGAAGAGATGACGCCGCGCGCTGACGTAGGCGAAGCAGCGCCCAATCGCCGACATGATAGGTGATGTTGCGGTGCGCACGGATCATAGTGGCGCTTCTGGTACGCCTGTGCCTGCTCCAAGCGATAGTGGATGTCAGCAAGGAACTCCGCACGCTCCTCCATGCTCTTGGCTACGGCTGGTACTCTGGTTTCCCCGGTTCGTAGGATCTGATGGAGGGAGGATCGCGCTCCGTAGACCACGCTGGAAGGGGGTGTCATGTAGGGATGTTTGGTATGCCGTGTTGAAGAGGAACTTTGCCCAAGGGAGCCATCTGAGCCAATCGCGCGGTCTGTCTCTTGCCAGGCACCGCAGGTACATGATGATGATGCGGTTGGCTGACTCGGACTGTCCGTCGAACTGGGGGTGGAAGGCTGTTGTCATCTGCAGCTTGGTCCCCATCATCCGCATCAACTCTTGCCAGAATGTTGATGTGAACACCATGTCTCTATCGGAGACCATGGATTGTGGAACGCCGTGGAGGCGAACGATGTCGTTGAAGAAGGCCTGGGCGACTGATTCGGCGGAGTATGGATGTGCCAATGGGATGAAGTGGCAGTATTTGCTGAATCTGTCCACCACAGTGAGGATCACCGATTTGCCGCGGACCTTTGGCAGCGCCTCCACAAAGTCTAGCGCGACATCAGTCCACACGCCTTGTGGAACAGGTAGTGGAAGAAGGAGGTCGGCCAGGTGTTGATGCTCGGACTTGTAGCGTTGGCAGACTTCACACCTGCGCACCCTGTCCTGCACCACTTGTTTCATGTTAGGAAAATGGAAATCACGGCGGATCCGATGGAGCATCCGCTGCACGCCCTCGTGACTGTCTTCGTGTATGGCCCCCACGATTTCTTGTAGCAGTGGGGAGTCGCCCGGGATGTATAGCCGCCATGAAAATTGGACCATACTGTCCACCACTGCCCAGGGTGCTGGTCGGTTGCCTGTTGTGACCTCTTCGTGGAGAGCAAGGAGGGTCGGGTGGTTCAGCTGGGCCTGTCGGAGCTTGTCGATGAAGTCGAACCGCGGAGCAGAGAGGGCGAGGAGCGCTCCCTCCACGGTGTCGTGCTTGGACAGTGCATCGGCGACGGCGTTCGTTACGCCCAGCTTGTACTCGACGGAGAAATCAAAGCCCAGCAACTTGCCCACCTAGTGGTGTTGTGGGATGGTGGCCAAGCATTGGTCTAGCAGATACTTCAAGCTGTAGTGATCCGTCTTGACGGCGAAACGGCGCCCCTAGAGGTATGGCCGCCAGTGGCGCACCACTTGGACCAATCCGATGAGCTCGCGCTCGTAGGCTGCCAAGGCTTGATGGCGACGTGCCACCGGTCTGCTGAAGAAGGCGATCGGATGTCCCTCCTGGATGAGGACCGCACCAAACCCGTGGGACGACGCGTCGCATTCGACGACAAAAGGCTTGTCAAAGTCTGGCATAGCAAGTACTGGCGCCGAGGTGACCGCCTCCTTGAGGGCGAGGAAGGCCAAGGCAGCCTCTGGACCCCACGTGAAGCCCTCCTTCTTGAGCAGCGCGGTGAGTGGTGCGGCGATGGAGCCATAGTTGTGGATGAACTTGCGGTAGTATCCTGCGAGGCCAAGGAAGTCGCGCACCGCCCATGCCGAGCGAGGTATCGGCCAGTCATAAATGGCCTGCACCTTGGCGGAGTCCATGGCCACCCCTGCCTTCGAGATCGTGACCGAGGTAGGCGACGGAGGCGACCCCAAATGCACACTTGGTGCGCTTGACGAAGAGGGTGTGTCACCGAAGCTCGCTAAGGACAGCGCGGAGATGGCGCAGGTGGTCGGCCCATGACTTGTTGTATACCAAGATATCATCAAAGAAAACAAGTACAAATCGGCGAAGAAATGGTCGTAATACGTCGTTCATGAGCGCCTAAAAGGTAGCCGGGGCGTTGCAGAGTCCGAACGGCATTACCAGGAATTCATAGAGACCATCGTGTGTACAGGACACCGTCTTGTGAACATCCTCTGGCCTCATGCGCACCTGGTGGTATCCTGAGCGCAGATCGAGCTTGGTGAAGTGCTTGGCGCCATGGAGCTCATCCAAGAGCTCGTCGCCGACGGGGATCGGGAATGCGTCCTTGATTGTTACCGCGTTGAGGGCGCGGTAGTCGATGCAGAATCTCCACGATCCGTTCGGCTTCTTGACTAGCAGGACCGACGAGGAGAATGCGAAGTCGCTGCGCCGGACAATGCCATTTTTAATCATGGTTTCGCACTGCTTCTCCAACTCAGTCTTGTGGGGGCCGGGTATCGGTAGGGCCGAACTACCACCGGCGCGGTGTCCGGCTTGAGGATGATGCGGTGTGTTCTGCCACGCGCGGGAGGCAGGCCCGTTGGCTCAGCGAATACGTCGGCGAATGATGCCATCAGGTCATCGAGGAGGGGCTCCGTCATGGATGTCGCGTGGATGCGCGGCGGTGTCGGTGGTGCGACGCTGCGCCAGCAGACCTGCTGGTCTGTCGCCGTGAACTCCATAGTCCCGGCGGCCATGTTCCAGATGATGTCACCCAAGGTAGCCAACCAGTGAGTGCCTAACACCAGGTCGTAGCCGGCTAGGGGCATGATGTATAAGTCCACCGCGAATGGCCGACCGTCGATGAAGATGGGTGCTTGGCATAGAACTCCCGGGCAGGCGATTCATTCACCGTTGGCCACGGTAGCCGTCAGTCGAGGCCAAGGCGTGATGGGCAGGCCGACCTTCTATGTTGCCGCCTCACCGATGAAGCAGTGAGTGGAGCCTGTGTCGATGAGGGCGATCAGCGTGGCCGCGCCCACCCGCACCTCGTGTTGGAGTGTGCCGCACACTGGGACGCCAACGACGGTGTGGAGGGAGTAGATAGGTGCCTCCTCAGTGGGCTCATCCTCGGCTAGCTCGACGGCTTCGATGTAGAAGATGCGACGATAGACTCTGTTGTGGCCGCGAGTGTAGGGCTCATTGCAGTTATAACAGAGGCCAAGGCGGCGCCGTTCTGCCTGCTCCTCCGTCGAGAGTCTCTTGCCTCCGCCTCGTGGAGGTGGTGGTGCTGGCAGTGCCAGGGGCTGTGCCTGTGCTGCTGGTAACGCCTAGACCGTGGGCGCCGGCTGGACGGGCGCAGGGAGGGACGCCAAGACGCCGAGGCGGGGGGCGGATGGTTGGCTTGGTGCGCGCGGCGTAGCCTTGCCGGGGGCGGAGTTGAGGCGGTCGAGCTCCACCAGTTCCAACGCCTGCGCCAGGCTCATGGCTGCTGCGAGAGTCTCCGGCGCGTGGATGCGCACCTGGTGGCTGAGCGGTGGCAGCAAGCCGCAGGTGTAGAGCTGCACCCGTTGGCCTTCCTCGAGCCGACCAGCGCGAGGGAGAAGCGCCTGGAACCTGTTGGAGTATTCCTCGACCGTTCCCGTGCGGCGACACTCGGCGAGCTCGAACAGTGAGGCGGACCGCAGCACCGGGCCAAAGCGCTGGTTCAGGAGTTCCTTGAAGCGACCCCATGGCGGCGTTCCCTCGTCCTCCTGGAGCTGGATGAACCACAGTTGGGCTACATCCTCCAGGTTGTACGACGCCATCCACACTTTCTCCTCCGACATGGTGCGTTGCTGGCGGAAGTACGACTCGCACCGATTGATGAAAATCAGTGGGTCAGATTTGCCGTCGAAGCGCGGAAAATCCATCTTCTGGAACCATGGGGGACGATCCGTGTGGTGCTGGCCGTTGTGTTGGGTGCTGGAGGCGGTCGAGGAGGCGACCTTCTCTTGCATGCCTGCCATGTCGGTTTGCATCTTTGCCACAGCGGCGGTCAGGGATTGGAGCATCTTCATTACCTCTGCCATGACGGGTTGGTCGCCATCTCCCATGGTTGTCGGTGCGTACGTTGTTGTGGACGAGGAAGCTGGCGATGGGGATGGCGGCTGGGCAGGTGGGGAGGCTGTGGTGGAAGAGGATCGGCGAGACGCTGATACCAAGTTGTCAAGGGCAGTGAACCCGAGGGGAGGAGGACCTCGACTACGTAGATCATAGCCGCTGTCTGTGGTGGCTGGCTCGGGTTATACCCCCATCGCCGTTGTTCCTCGTTGGTGGGTTATACCCCCAACCACCGGCTTAGGTAGAGAGAGAGAGAGAGATTAGATGGGAATATCTTTCTTAATCTCAATTGCCTGATTACAGCTTATTTATAGCCTTCAGCCTAACCAAAAGTAGTAACAAACTCCACTAATTAAGGGCTAACCAAAATAGCTAACAAACTCCATTAATTAAGGCTAATCCCCAGCTAACAGATCTTATCCCCTGTCGGCCATGCCCTGCGTGCTTGCCGCGCGAGCCGTAGCTTGTTCCTGGGCTCGGCGCACGTCACGGGCCCTATGGCGCCGCCGGGTGTACACATGTTTGAACATGACAGTCAACCTCAACATCTGTTTATTGGAAGCCAGGTGCAGGTCCTCAACTTATAGCAAACTCACATGAACTCTTGAAAGTAAGATTAACAGCCAGTAAAACAGTAGTCGCTGTTGACAAGTGACACCACAGATAGCCTTTTGGAAATCTTCCCTGTTTTTCATAATGCACACTGAATAGCTTGCCTATGCATAAAACGATTTAGCAATGCCTGAATGCACTCTTCTGAACATATAAATCTGAATGCACTCATGAGATTCACATCAAATTCCACATCTACACGTATTGAGTATTTGAACTGCTTACTGTTCGAAGCATCCATACGTTTAATACAGTATTTGTGTGTCCAAGCATATAATAGAAAAAATACCGAGTTACCTGCAGGTCATGTTCAAATGACAGACCTCTCAACAACTTTTGTTTTTGCTAACAAAGGGTAGTGTAGATATTGCAAACGAGTTTACAAAATGGCATAGTTAGAATTGCAATGCTTATCATTGCATTATCATTAGCTGCCATTCAGATTCAAACTTACTGATACTGTAAACACTGATTAGCATGTCATGCAAAATGCACAGCTACATGAAAATATGACATTATAACAAAAAGTTAGGCCTATAATCACTAACAGTTTAGGGGAATTATTCTTTGGTACCAACAAAAGTTTGACAGAATGTTGCCACATTTATCATACAGCAAACCATGTGACAGACTCCTCCATCGACATGGACCTATGGAAGGATGCTTTACAAGCCTCCAACTTCGGCCCTGGAAAATTCATGAGAAGTATTAGATTTATCTTTTCCAAATTTTCTCAGATGCATACTTTGCCAAGAACAATCCTTATGTGGCAATTACCAAGTATGAAGATGCATTGCGTCAGTTAGTTATCTAGACAAGAAAATGGCAAGTGAAGACAACAATATTACTTATTGTTCAACAGTTTTCTTAATAACGGGGTTTTCACCTTATCATGATAGGTCCTACACAAATGTTCATGGCATCTAGCAATGTTGAATAGTAAAATAATCAATGGATCAAATAACCAAGTAATTTAAAAATATCAGCAGCATGAAAGCTCAAACATGTACAACTTGACTTCACTAACATAGACCTCACTTTCATATTGCACCACTAAACTGAAAACAGAGTTTGATCATAGTACTGTACAATGCAATCACATGATCACGAGAAAATAAGCAATGTAAAGCTATAAAATTCAGCTTGAAACCGTGAATAAGTGAAGAGTAATAGTTTGAGACACTGTTGCAAAACTTCAGATATGTTGGCAATTCTATTGTACAGAAAGATCACGACTAGGTAACTCTTTTAACCGGTCATACATAACAACTACTACTCCATTATCTCATCCTTAATGGGATTTCCCAACTTTACAATGATTTGAAGAGAAAATAAATCTCTACACTCACCAAGAAAGTACTACATTTGCTATCTAGAAGTAACAGCTGAGGAAACCAAATTCCTCAACTCAGCTAGATGTTCATCAGTTGAGATGTTCAGTGTAAGCCTTAGATTAGTCAACAAAGCCTCCTGCTCCCAGCTAATTGACCCACAAACATATAATGCCAACATTGTTGCACGGTAAGCATGCAACTCCAGCAAATGGGTGTCTTCCTTTGCTATATTCTTATCATGTTGAGATGTTTCTCTTTCAGACACAGAAGCTTCAGCATCATCAGTTCTACTACAGATATCACCATTTTGGTAGGCTGAGTAAAAGTGTTTTGAACTACTGCCGGGACTACAACTACCAACGGAGGATGAGATACTCTGAGTGTCGTTAGGATCTGCACTAGTTAAAGGACGAAATTTATTTTCATTGCCTGCATTTGCCCCAGCCAAATTAGTTTTATGAACACCATTTTTTCTCCTACCTAAGGAAGCATGCATGTATTTTTCACCCAGCATAAAGCATGGGGAATCAACAGCATCTACCTTTTCAGCCAAAGGAGGAGAAACTCCAGCAACCAGCAGTGACTGCCTTCCATCTATACGGGGTGTCTGCATTCTCTTAGTCACTTCACTGCGCTGGGCAGGGCGTGTTGACATAGCAGATGATTTTCTCTTCATGTCTCTAGAGCTAACACCCTCAAAAGCATTATTATGGTTCTGCGGCTTCTGCCCGTGCTTGTCCAACTTGCTACCAAAATTTCCACATTCTGGTTGACCTCTGAATGAACCACCGAAGCATCTTGTAGAATCCTGAAATCAATTGAAGATAATCCATTAGAGTGTTTGCATTGATACATTTTATAATCAAATTTATTTGCTCACATAAAAATCAAACATTTCCAACTTTCAATAATAGATTTGATGAAGATAAGACTGTGCCAATTGTTTGGTTTAACTTACAAAAATAGCATGTTCTATTCTTACGACCTTATCATAAACAAATCTATCATGATGATTTGACAGAATGAGCCATTACCTCCTGAAGAACAATCCATTTGTCATTTTTCCAGTGCTTCCTCAACCGAAGTTCCAATGCATGTGCTCTCAGCTCCAGTGATGATCCAAGGAGCCTGACGAGATAGTAATCCTTGCCGAGCACTCTCACCATCTCGGCAATCTTCCATGAGTAGCTATCAAAGGCCTCAAGGATGTTACCTGAGGCCCAGCACACTGGATCATCCGGAGGAGGGCAGGGCCTTATCAACCTTCTTGCCACCCTTTCAACAGCAGCACCAGAGTCAACTGGAGAAGGATCATATCTCACATAAAAGCTCTGTGCATTGCCTAATAAAATCTTTGCACCCCTCCAAGAACCTAGTGGCACGTCCGTTTCCTGGAACACCTCCACCTTGCTCCCTTTCAAGAACCACATCAGGCTGTTTTACTTCCGAAACTCTGCAAACGAAAACAAAAAAAAAATATCAACAATCAAGTAAAGTAGATTGCGAGAGGAATGCTGCAAACAAGGTACCAAAAACATCAATAATCAAGTGAAGCAGATCGTGAAGGAAACAAAATACAATCTTTTTCAACTTCACAAGGACCACTGCAGGTTACACGGACAAAATCGTATCCATGTTTCCAACATTACTAAAATTTGAACATATTGAAAAATCTAAAATATGTTGTGATGAGAAAAGAGATTGTGTGTCAATAAGCCGTGTTGACTACTGCTACAAAATAGTCCCTACAGAACACTAATTCGCGTAATTTTGATTATAGAAATTCAAAGCATTCCAGGCGGACAGGCGGACCCCCATTGATCTATTACAAGAACAGAAGAACGAACCTGTAAATTGTAATGTAAGAACAAACTCGTAATGTATTATGGATCACATAGAATAATCGAAATAACGCATGGGCTACCATCTCTGCCCGAGCAATTTGTGGCAGATTGCAACGAAATCAAAACAACTATTCCGCTAGTAAGCGAACAAACGAAACAACAATTTTTTTCCACGGAGAAATAAGCCCAAACAGTTACTACTCAAGATTCTCCAAGAAAACAAACGAAGTCCAGACAAGCGATTCCCCCCAAAAAAAACAGCAACAACAGCACAAGAAAGAACCAAGAACAGGTACGACGATTTCAATCCCTGCATACCAAAACGATCTGAGGACAGAGTACCAAGACCAAGCAAGAACATTTGAACTGGTCAATTGGGGCGAAGCAAACAGTAGTAATCACCAAAACAAAATCCCAGCGCCCCCCCCCCCCCCCTCCCCCAGCCCCAATCCCGCCCAGGAGCATCAAAACCAACACCGAAAATCATAAGAAAAACGGAACGAAAAATCGAAAGGGGCACGAACCTTGCGATCCCTGGCACTGCCAGAAGAGGCGTCGAAAAATCCCGGCGTAAATTCCCTCCGCTCCGGCGACACCCTGGGCGTGTTCTTGATTTCGACGAACTGGAGATTGGGCGAGGAGAGAAACCGGGGCAAATTTGTGAAGCGGAGCGTGGAAATTCCGTTAATGTGACGCGATTCTCTTCCCTGTAATTAACTCGCTAATCCGTGATGCGGCCGCGGTTATATGCAGGGCGGGATGGGGTTGCGTCGCGTGACATCTCAGCCGTTGGATCGGAACAGCGTCAGCGCGAGCGCTCCTGGCCGTACGATCGAGATCGATTGGTTAATCTAGGGTTGAATTGTTACTAAATTAAAAATATTAGGATTTAATATATGAAAATAATATTAATAGGATTATCACGAAAAACGAAAAATACATTCACATAGTTATATTTTTATTGATTTTATTGATTTTATCTTTTGTGCTTGGTATTTAAGGTATTCTTTTCATAAGAGGCGGAGCTCAATGATGCTAAGGGTTCTAGACACTCTCTTCCAAAAAAAATTTTAGTGTTTATTAATATTTTTTTACTCTTTGTACATCCCTTAAATTAAATATGATGTGCCGTTTAAAGTGGTACATCGCCTCTAATTTTCCTCTAGTTCCACTTTTCATTTAAGAGTTTCTTGTGGTTGCGTTATGGAACGGTGAGATATGTAGATAAAAATGTATTTGTTATTAGACTAGAAATTAAATGTAAATTTATCACTCACTTAGGACGTCTCGTATTGTTGATTTATACTACGTTTCAAAAAGTCCAATTTCTTTTTTAAAAAAGTTCATCGACATTGCTTTGATAATTTTTTCAAGTATCCGGTTTTATAATCTATAATATTCAACTAATCCATGTATTAATGATTTAGATACTTATCGGCGGCACTTTAGAACAGGCACCGATCGATCAACCGTTCATTGCATATCACGAGGCAGCTCATTTGGTAAACAATTGGCATCAAATTTAATAGTAATTATTATTTACAATTTCAATGTTAACATTTTCTAAACAATCGATATCCATGTGTTATATTTCTTCGAGAAAAAATAAATATTACATCTGATATTCAATGGTAATTGAGTCTTACCCGGGGTTCAATAAATTGATTCCGACCAGTTTCAATAAATTGATTGGTTCCGTTTGAAATTCAAGTTTGAATTTTAAACTTGTGAATTTTTGAAAAAAGTTATGTAAATACTAGGTGATCTACCATGATTTTTGTTTTTTAAAATATCTGGGTTATAATAATTTTAGAGCGCAACAATACATCGATAAAAATAAAAAATAAATATGGTATATAATTTATAATAATTTTGTGTGAAGCTATGATACCTTCAAACATGTGTATCGTTTAACTTATAACAACAATCGGGGAAAAAACAATGCGCTTAAGAGAAAATATATACAAACAAAAATAGGGACTAATCAGGCTAATCCTATATTTAAGAGAGATGAATAGTGATTTAGAGAATGAATTAGAAAATGAACCCGTTTAGAAAGATAGTCAGATGCCCGTGCTTTGCAACAGAACCTTATTTTGTAAGGGGTCTTTGTACAAAATTCATGTTTCTGTATAATTTTTCAGAAATCTTAGGGTTTTTACACAAAATTTGTACATCCGTGCAAAATATAAAAATTAAATTAAAAGACTGAAATGCAAAAATATATTTTTCTTTTTCTTATTTTTTATTTTTCTTTTTTCCTATTTCAAACGTGGGTTGTCGCGCGAGCACACGCTGTGGACGGTTTTGTATAGGGCACGGTTTTTTAAGGGAGGGAGGCGCACACAACGGGAGCGGACGGACGAGTGAATCGGCGCTTTAATATAGTAGAGATTATAAGAACTTTATTTTAGTAAAAAAAATCTAAATTCAAATTTAATTAATCACATATGTAAACACATAAATTGGTATTTAGAGCATCTAGCTTGGCCGTCACGTATAGCAGCAACCGTCAGTTTCGCTTTGCTTGATGGCGTGGCTTTCGTGTTCCTTGCGGGGCAGGAAAGGATGAACAGAACGGAATGTAAATAAAAACTAGTGAGAGGCCCGTGCGTTGCAACGGATGCATAATGTTAACGACAATATATTTAGAACACGATATATTTGTCGAACATATTTATTTAGTAATATTGCGATGATAAGAAACAAAGTAATATATTATTGTTCAAAACAATACATAGAGCTATCATTTCTATATAAAGTGTCATTGTATATTTATAATTACAGATCTGGTATGAAATTGTACAATATACTATACAGTGAGCACATATTCTTTTATCTACTCAGTGAGCACTTCCTTGTAGACGATATTCTTCGTTAGCGTGCTTGTTGAATTGATACCCTTATTTTTCTCCGGAGCGGCGAGTATTTTGATGTTGCTACGAGAAGTTGCTCGTGACAGAGCTACATATAATTGTCCATGAGAGAACACCGGGTTCGTGAGGTATATTCCAACATGCGGTATTATTTGACCCTGTGCTTTATTAATTGTCATTGCAAAACTCATCCTAACAGGAAATTGACTCCTCTTAAACTTGAAGGGGAACATCTCATCATCGGAGGGGCACAAGGGTATGCGTGGAAGGAAGACTCTCTCACCAGCGTGTTGTCCCAATACAATTTCAGCATCAATAGTATTTCTTTGAAATGCTCGGACTATCAACCTAGTCCCATTACACAGACCATTGGCCGGGTCAAGATTTCTGAGCAAAATCACAGGACAATTAACCTTGAGTTTTAATATATGTGGAGGTAACCCATTTGGCGTTAACGAATTCAAGAACTCAGGCGGATAATGGTTGCATGGATCATCGACTGCTCGATCATGACTGTGATAAATCATCTCGTCACCAGGAAAACGTTCGATAAGCTTCATGTTTATTGCATCAACGTTCTCATTCCTCGTTGACAAAATAGCTCGAGATGTGATGTAGTCTGCATCAGTCATGTTTGCACCTAACATTGGAAATACCATATCAATAAGACTATCAATGTCTGATTCTGCACCAGTGTAGGGTACACATATTTCGTCGGGTAAATTTACATAGTCATCATCGATGGTCTCTTCAATGCCATTGCCAATCCGTAGCAGGTAGTCTGAAAACCATATATCTGATCGAGCTCTCATGTTATGGACAAGTCTCAATTGATGCATGTTATCCCATAGGTAAGATCTACGCAATGTTGCATTTACAATTTGAGCCCTATTCCCCTTTCGTATAACTGGAAGAACTTGTCTAAAGTCACCTCCAAAAACCATTGTTTTGCCTCCAAATGGTAAATTGGGCTTTTCCATTATGTCCCTCATGCTCTTGTCCAACGCCTCAATTGCCTGTCTTTTTGTCATGGAGACTTCATCCCATAATATAAGCGAAGCTTTTTGAAGAAGCTTCGCAGTACCACTTTGTTTGGTGAAGTTACACACTGCATTATCTTGTATGCTTAGTGGTATCTTGAACCTTGAATGAGCCGTCCTACCTCCAGGCATGATGGAAGCAGCAACACCAGATGTTGCAGTAGCAATAGCTATCTTTCCCTCGCTACGGACTTTTGCTAATAAAGCTTTGTACAGAAAGGTTTTTCCTGTTTCTCCTGGACCATCAACAAAAAACACACCTCCACTATTGTTGTCAACAGATGATAGTATAACATCATAAGCATATCTCTGTTCTGCATTAAGAGAGGATGTGCTCGCTAGTAGCTCATTATCCACCTGTATAGAGGACTCTTCACAAATCTCCCTCACCTCACCTGCCATGGCGTCATATGATTCATCAATTTCTGGAAGAGGAAATGATGTTATCTCTTTACCCATTGACTGAAGCAATTTTCTTATATCCAATAACACCATTTGTTCAACTGCATATGCATTCAACTGGGATCGTCGGATGTCATCAGACATTGCTTCGAAGTGTTTGTTCCAGAGTCCACGCACATCGCTAGGTTCACAATATACCAATATTGTAGCAAACAACCTTCGGAGGGACGAAGGCCTATGAAAAACTTCAGCTTCAGAGAGGCACTCATCAATGCTGTTATCTGACTCAATAATACCTCTTTTCTCAGCGCTTTCTCGAAATGTAGGGTATACAATACCATCATATGTCCTCAAATTCTCAAATGAAGTAGCACCAACCACATGGTTTAATAGCACCCTCAAGTAGTATCTATCTCCCTCTGCTGGATGTGCTGAGATGATCCTCCCAACCTGCGTGCTTCGTTCTCTTATTTTCCAAAGCTTACGTCCAGGCAACCACACTGCATATTGTGGGAAATCCCTATAAAGTAATGTCTGTGCCCACGTAAATTCTTGATTTGCCTTGAAATACTCAGTCAACATGGTTCTTGAGGCACCCTGTTGGTCGAGAACTTCACGTACATCAGCATTCTCTCTATAGGACACAAGATGCATTCCTGGGAGGTGGAGCTGTAACTGTAGCACTGGTGGCGAAATCCCGCTAAGATCAAATCCAAATATTCTCCACAATGCCTCCTGTGGTGTTACCCACCTAGCATCCCTATATTCATTGATCTCATTAATCTCACGGTTTTCATCAGCTTCATTGACGGACACAGACGCCCTATCATGACCCTTATAAATATACTTGTAGAGGTACTTAACAGCCTTAATACTCGAACAAACTTCTACATTGATGTGACAGTCATACCTTCTTAGAAGCATAGGATTATATGGAACAACCCATCTGTTGTCTAAGTCATGACCTCTCACTCTTACCCTTTGTCTGTCATCCCTTCTCCTGTAGATAGGGTAAGAATCTTCGCCTTGGATAGTTGTGTCACTAAATTGGCGTGGATAATAGCACTTGCAACTACCATTTTCATGCATGGACTCTTCCTATTTAGTGGGCCACACGGTCCATGCATCATATGTTTCACTACCATTTCATATAGCTCCGGGTATATATCTTTATCTGGAAGTTCTGCTGATATAACATTATCATACTCATCGGGACAACTCAATTTATATGTTGACTCCATGATAAGGAGGAAATGTGCATGTGGTAGACCCCTTTTTGGAACTCGATTACATGGACTTGTGCTGCAATGATTCCTAGGATATGTTTACGAAATAGCTGGAATTTGAGATCCTCTAGCTTGGCTTTAAATACACGCACAACAAGATTTGGACGATCTTGTGGTGTTTGGCCAGGTGCAAGGTCCCTACTTATCTCTTCCCAATTAGGATTACAAGTCATTGTGATAAATATGTCGGGTTTTCCATACTTCTGCACCAAGGCCATAGCATCCATGTATCTTCGTCTCATATCCCTCCCGCCACCGATAAACGATGCAGGTAGGACCCATCTTTTTCCCAATCTGCTGGCTCTATGTTCTCCAACAGATACACTATCCATCAAGCCCTGGTAAAGATCTGCACGAATTTTCTTCTGATTGTACAAGAAGTAATTCAGTCGAGACGTTTCGATCTTTATATAGGTATCAACTACAAATTGTTGGAATAGACGTCTCCCATACAAGACCGTGTTGAAGATTCCACGACGCATCTGGAATTTATAGCAATAATACTCGCGCATCGAAACACACAATTTGCTGGTTGTATCTACAAAGCAAAGAGAAATCAGTTATGTGATTAGCTTATGGATTAATAATATCGTAGTAACATGAATATGTGTCACTTAGCTAACCTGAGTTGTCAGCATTTCTTTGTCGGGTTGTACTTATCTGACTAATGTCAATACCTTCTCTTGGTATATCAGAATGCCAACCGAGCTCTGCTCTTGGAAAAAATAGGGGGTATGACAAAGGGTCGTAGCACCCATCACTCGGTCTAATTGAATAGCAGTTGTTGTTATTGCCAAATAATGTGATGCTACGATCAAAATGTTTGTGAATATCATTCCCCTCAACCCACACAGCAGCAACCTCTGATGTTAATGGTCGGTTATAAGTTCTCTGGTCTAGCTTGTAGTCCATGTTTAGCACAATACGATATTCGTCCATGTCTTCAACCTGTCCCAGGCTTCTGAATGTTTCAGAATAGGGATTATCTCTCAGGATATGTACCAAACATCTAATAATAGATATGTCTCTTTCTCTATATGTCTCGTCTCGAGCACGACGAAAACGATGTGATAAGCTAGGATCATCATCGTAGAAGTACAACTGCAAGTGGCTAGGTTCATTGTCTCCATTCCCGAAAGAGTGTATGTTATGGTACATTTGCCCATGTGCTTTAAATGTGTACACTCCATCTCTTGCACTTGCGAGGTTCTTGTCATAATCACAGTACATTGTGGTGAAGGAAAAATGACTGTTGAAATATCTAATATTCTCCATAAAATATTGTGATTGAACGTCTTCACCTGTGTACAACCGTCGAAGCTCCTCAAGTGGCTCAGGCATTTCAAGTTTGACCTTGCCATTCATACAACAAAATCCTGGTGGCTCATATTCAAACCTCTTCGCACCACAGTGACGACAGTCTGGCTGAGTCTTTAATAAGTGAGTGCTACCTGGTAGGTTCTGGTAGATAACATTAGTGGAGCCATGTGTTGCATTAGCATAAACACAATTTGGATCAAGAGTTCTACGTCTTGCAGAATTTTGTCGGTTCATTTGATCTCTCTTCACCTGCCTTTGCTCATCCGGCATACTTGCATACCGAGCTCTGTCACGTGCACGTCTGTTGTTTCTTTGCTCTGGTGTCAAGCTTGCATATCGTTGGCTATTTTGTTCTCGCATCACATTCCTTTGCTCATCCGTCATACTTGCATATCTAGCTTTGTCACTTGCACGTCTGTTATTACGTTGTTCTGGTGTCAACCTTGCATATCGTGATCTTTCACGTGCTCGCCTTATTTCAGCACGATCTACCGATCTGTCAATAGGGTTTGTTGAACAGAGAGAATTGATTGTTGATCTTGTGAGTCGATAGTTGCAGTTGGTACCGTAGCAGATTTTGCACCTGGACAATGTTTATGTAATCACATGAGACATAAATTATGTTATTATTAATTGCACAAATTACTTAGTAGTAGTTCATACCATTAGAGCTTTGTCCTGGAAATAATCCCAATGATGTAACGGTACTGCATGTAGGAATAACAAATGAGGACAATGGTCGACATGTCACATCTTCACTGTCCGATGAACTTTCTGATGGAGTGTGCGATGGTTGTCGAATACAAATTCCAGAAGGGTCGTGATGCAAATTGTTACCGCGATTTCTCTTTTGTCTATGACGACCATCGACGACTATAAAAATTTGAAATGAGTACACATTTTTAGACAATAATTTTAGTGTAATGTTGTAGCTCAAATATCTCAATAGGCAAATAAACATGATAAATTAGGCGCATAAAATAAAATAACCTTCTTTCCCCTCTCTCCTCACTATATTTTCTGACATGGTTGATAGCTTTGTTCTCACGGCGTCGAGCGACCTGTTTAACCACCAAACAAACGATACTTGAGTGGAAACATTAGAGATGGAACATGAATTTAAATGAGAGAAGTGTTTGGGTGTTTTAATTTATTTTTCTTGGTACCAAAGAGTGATTTAGAATACTTGTTTTGGATGAAAGGGTTATTTTGAGGGTTAGGATTACAAATTTGTTATTTTAAATAGGGCATTGGATGACTATTAATCAAGATTGGATCTCGAGATTGTGTTAGAGGAAAGAAAATATTCTTCAAGGTTAGGAATGAGAGTATTACAGTGAATGATGTTTTCAGTTTGTAAATAAGCGTATTTGAATTTGAGACATGTATTCCAATACAAATATTACATTGAAATAACTTCAAAGGGAATACACAATAGATTCAACGAATGATCACAAAACCAAATATTACATTCAAATAACTTCAAAGGGAGTACACAATAGATTCAATGAAATGAACACAAAAACCAAATATTACATTCAAATAACTTCAAAGGGAGTACACAATAGAAATAAACACAAAACACACGAATATGGTGAAGTACATAAACAACGCACATCACGATACACACACAAGACTGTAACACTATGGACAGTCAGATCCAAAAATCGTTGCCAAATATCTCCATCTACCTTCCATGAACCTATTGACAAATCTTAGATCCATAGTTCCTGAACTCACACGTTGCCGTAAGTCTGCATTTATATTTCGAAGAAAAATAATTAACAATATCTATAATATGATGTGATGTATTGCCATTATAATTATAATTGTGTTTGTATTGTTGGAACTACTTACTTTGCAAAGGTAGTGTGGCTGGATGAATCGGATTAAACTTTACTGTAGTGTGTTCTGAAGTCTCTAAACATCCTATCGCCAAATAGAACAAATATTAGTGTAACTCATCACTATATCTTTATGAATGATAAAATGGGTTAGGACTGAATTACTGTGCTTTTGTGAAGTCGAAGCATGGTTCCTAAAACAATGTGGTTGTTACGATGAGCCTCTGTCCATTCAGACATGTGATTAGTGAGGCAGTCACCCCAAATTCCAACAACCATCATGTACAAGCTAAAAAAGATCAAATTTTCATTAGCTTTCGATTTGCAACAACAATGTGATTTTTTATGACGATATAAGTGGTTGTATCTAACTTATGAATTACCTAATGTCAATCAGTGTTATCTCCCTATACAGGCCTCCAATACGTTCCAATTTCCACCAATAGACAACCACTCCAGATATGTCTGTGCAAATAATCATATCTTACTATAAGTAAGACAACTATTTTTTAGAAACAATGCATCGCCGATTTAATTTACGAACGTACCCACAAACGTCTTATTCGGACGAATCCACGCGTCATGAAACGTCAATAGATATTTTGGATACAGAGGGAATTGGATTGGAAGAATGTATGGCTCAACTATTGTATTTCTTCGAAGAGAACCTTCATAGGCATGGGCAATGCTCCGATAATACAATGCCTCTTCAAGATTGGGTTGAAAATATAGACAATGAATAGTATAACATTGTCCTTCATTTAGGAGAATGTTAAACCTATGAACATCCTCCCGCTCCCATGCAATGACTTCTATTTTAGCACCCTACATACAATGTTAGGGTTTAGAATATGTCATATGTTAACTATCGTGTAAGATTTAGTCAGACGTATGTGCAACTTACAGTAATATCCATTAAAATAAATCGTTGTTTTTCTCCATGTTCATCAGGGTGAAACTTAACATCTACTTTGACGACGACACTCCATGGATGGCCTATGTGTTGGAACTCTATCTCGTCAAATTTCATAAACCTTAACAAAAGAATAAAATTAGAACATTTTTCATCGTTGCGACTAAGTTGTTTTAGTAATGTAGGCTCACCTAGAGACCACCTCATTACGAGTTGGACGGTCGGCGTAAATTCTCTTTCGCATGCCAGCCATTAATATATCTAGGTAGTTCAAAACTTTAAATTGGTAATAGTTAAAAAAATAAACAGGGAAAAATATTAACAAAAATAAACAGGAACTTTAAATATATTTGACAAACAAAATATAGATAGATATAAGACCACATGCAATTAAAAAAAGTAATGAAGACATGATGCTAAATTGGTAATAGTAAAAAAATAAATAAGAGAAAATCTTAAAAAAATAATCAGGAATAGTAAAAAATAAACAGGGAAAATGATAAACAAGGAAGAATATTTAAAAAAATAAACAACGACTCTAAATATATTTGACAAACAGAATATAAATAGAGGTAAGATCACATGTAATTAAAATAAACAGGGAAAAATATTAACAAAAATAAACAGGGACTTTAAATATATTTGACAAACAAAATATAGATAGATATAAAACCACATGCAATTAAAAAAAGTATTGAAGACATGATGCTAAATTGGTAATAGTAAAAAAATAAAATAAGAGAAAATCTTAAAAAAAATAAATAGGAATAGTAAAAAAATAAACAGGGAAAATGATAAACAAGGAAGAATATTTTAAAAAATAAAAGCGACTCTAAATATATTTGACAAAGAGAATATAAATAGAGGTAAGATCACATGTAATTAAAATAAACAGGGAAAATATTAACAAAAATAAACAGGACTTTAAATATATTTGACAAACAAAATATAGATCGATATAAGACCACATGCAATTAAAAAAAAGTATTGAAGACATGATGCTAAATTGATAATAGTAAAAAAATAAATAAGATAAAATCTTAAAAAAATAAACAGTAATAGTAAAAAAATAAACAGGAAAAATGATAAACAAGGGAGAATCTTATTTTATTGATATAGTATCCGTATCTGCTTCAAAGAAATTTCAATCTGATAGCACCGGCATTTATATTATGTCGTTTCTTTGGGCAGGCATTTGATTTGGTGGAGTACAAGTATGTGGCATGTAAGCTTCATGCCTTGAATGCTCAGTGGAGTGAGGAGAAAAAACAAAGCTACATACGCCATGCCATTCGTGAATATAACATCCACAAGACTTTGGTGCATCCAAACATTGTCAGGCTATGGGACATATTCGAGATTGATCAAAACACATTCTGCACTGTCCTAGAATATTGCAGTGGTACAATAAATTCATTTTCATATTCACATTCCAAATTTCTGTTTGACACGAGTACATGACAATGTAGAGTGTGCAGCCTATTAAATATCTCTTGTTGACATAAGCTTCATCGCATAGATAAGGCTGCATGGATATTGTTTTTATGCCAGATATACATTGGCTTTGCCCATACATTTCTGTGTCAAACTCTTGAGTGCAATTATTTCGTTCTTTTAGTAGGAAACTTAATTAGGTTGCTCTTCGAGGAGTGAATAAAATTTACTCTGAAAATTGACACTAAAGAAGCATAAATCAATACTTCTATAGTTCATTGTAAATAAATTAGTACTCCTGTAGTTCAGTGTAAATATTTGATATTTCTATAGCACTTATTTACAATTATAACTTACACATTTGTTCCCATGCCTTTTAGGATCATTTACCCTAGGAGTAATTTGTGCAGCCATACCACATTATTAGTTGTGGAACATATAAGTGAACCACCACATCCGATCACTAACATAAAAAGCATGCAGAAAGCCAGGATGATGCATGAATATTTGAGCTAGATCATGTAAGCAAAAAAATATTTAAAAGCAGTCTCACACAACAGCAAGAACAACCTTTTAATTTGTAGAGAATCATTCAACCAGATAAAAAGAGAAAACCATGCTTATTATGTATGTACAGTTCAACAGCAAAAACAGCCTTTCTACCATTTGCAAGAAGCCAAGAACATTCAAATGTCAGGCTTTAAGCCATGTGCAAGCATGTGGTCTATCTAATATTTCAATTTGACTGACAGCAACTCAACAAAGGTGCAGGAAACTAAATCCAATATTAATGTTGAATACAGAATTAATGTTCAATCAACTTGCGAGGAAACAGTGTATTGCAATCCAATTAATACAAAACATAGAGCATTCCCATTCCCATTCCTAGCTCCTGGTTTCTTTGGAGGGAGATGATCCCCAGCAGGAACATGTCAACTGCGATGATCGGCCGTAACGGCGGCGGTGTTGCCTATGCTTCATCCTCCTCAGCGCTCTCCCTCGGCTAGGTATACCCACAGATAAACATATATGCCGATGTGTGTATATATATGCAATATTTAATCAAGTGTGCTGATAAATTGACAAAATTGACACTCGAATTCGACAGAATCAAATAAATTGGATCATCAAACACATGAATATGAGCGACATGGCACCAATTCCACCCCCCACCATGTCTGTTTTCTAAATTGTGAGATAATCTACACTATATATCTCATAAAATTACTTACCATATATCTGTACACTAAAAGTTCCACAATAACAAACATATTTTTGTTTCATTTACACAATAAATGGTCAAAAATAGCTGAGTTGGTAAGAAAAGGAGTTCAAGCACCACATTTGGTTGTACTGTATTTTGATGTGAGCATTGTCATTAAATGAATTCTAAATGCATGTGATTCTCGGGGAAATGTATCAAGGACAAAAAAAGAAATAATAGTTAGGATCAAAATCAACAAAATGATAGTTCAGAAAACCCAAGGTGCAAACATTAATAATTTTTACTGAATGAATGGTAAACTGAAAACACTCACTGTGAATAAGTGTATCAAACAAACATCCATCTGTTTGGTTTCATACAAAACGTACAAGATCATTATGTAAACACACCAAACCTAAAGAAGTGCTCTAGAATTTCTAGAAGGCAAGTACCAACACAAACAACAGAAAATAGATCTGATGATATTCAGGATTTAGCACAGTCAAGACAGAACTTAATTGAAACATAACATTTCAAATCAGGAATCTAGAATGAGTTAAACAAGAAATAGTCCTAAGAGCATTTTCAATCCAAAGTTCTAACAGCCAATCATGAACCTCTTTCATCCACACAAACCAAATCAGTCACATGTATATGAATCAAATCTGAGCAACAAAATTCATACTAAACTGATCAAACAAATTCAGTGAGCAGCAATACAGTTTGACATCAGCAGAATGTTCAGACCAGGAAATACATTGAGTTCATGTACAGACATTAGCAGAATATAGGAGTGCCAATCAAGAACCCTAATCAAGAACCCTAATCAGGTGCGGTAGAAGCTGAATGAGTAGAACAAACCTGATGAAGCTTCGAGCACCCTCTGTTGAGCAGTTTAGCTGTAGGAGGTGTGAGATGAGCAGCTGTAGGGGATGTAGGGGATGGCTGAAATAGAGTGATGGTGATGGTGGGTAGTTGGGCGTGATGGCGGCAGTGTCTAGTCTTGCGGGGGAAGCGGGCGGCGTGCGCGACGTGGTCAACGTGGCAGTTATCAGATCTGTGCAGACCGACGACGGGCGATGGAGCGGGAACGACGGAGGGAGATGAGCATGGCTCGTGGACTGAGCGAGAGGCGCTCCACGCGCCGGCGCTCGGAGCAGGGCGGGGACGGTGCGAACTGAACACGCCATCCGACGGTGTTCGGAGCGGGTAAGGCGGAGGGAGGAGGCGATGTGGCTGGCCGGGGGAGGAGGCGAGGGAGGAGGTGCTCGGAGCGAGCAAGGCGGAGGAAGGAGGCGGCGTGGCTGCGGGTCGCACGCGCCATCGGGGGGCGCGGAGGGCACGGCGTGAGGTGGCGCGGCGGGGCAACGCGCGGTCGCACGGAGGCGCTAGGGTTTCGCGAGGGGGGGCGTGGGGGGCGCGGCGGCGCTAGGGGTGGGGCGCTAGGGTTTCGCGAGGGGGGCGCGGGGGGCACGGCGGCGCTAGGGGCGCGGCGCTAGGGTTTCGCGAGAGGGGCGTGGGGGGCGCGGCGGCGCTAGGGGCGCGACGCTAGGGTTTCGCGAGGGGGCGTGGGCGCGGCGCTAGGGTTTCGCACTGGGCGCGATTTTCGGACGGAGAGCTTGATGGGCCGGGCGCGGGGCAGGCGGGCGGGCGCGCTGCGCGCGAATCGGCCCGGTTTTTTACGCGCGACGGACGAACCGGTTCGGACGGTTTTTTATGGGGAACGGTTTTTAAGGGACGGGAGGCGCACGGAGCGGACGGAGAACGGAAATCTGAAGGCTTTATAATAGTAGTGATATATAATTGACTTCTTTTACTAGTTGATTTAAAATACTCTGTCCATCAAAAAATAAAAAAAGTTTACCCCTTTTGTTTAGTTATAAGTCAGAATATTATATGTTTGACCAAATTTATAGCGAAGAATACTAACATATACTATATCAAACAAGTAAACGACAAAAATATATTTTATAATAAATCTAATGATGTTCATTTGATACCGAAATTATTATTTTTACTTTCTATAAATTTAGTTAAAATTAGGATAGTTCAATTTAGAATAAAATTCCAGAATGTGATATTATCCTCAGACTTAATTACTTAATACTACATTCAATTACTTTAGAGCCGACACTCATTGATCTTGAGCATAATAATATGATTTTTACTTGTCTTCTTAATATATACGTGTGTCTAATTAAGCCTAAAATTTATCACTCCCTCCGATTTTACGAAGCAAGTCATTTTAGACTTGTATCTAGAGTTAGCTAAAATAAATTATTTTATATTTTGGACGTATATATTCCTGATATTGTCTTTACTCTCATACTAAATTTAATTTAAGTTAAAATACACACCAATTAATCACTCATCGTATCTAAAATCACGTCAAAACAACACATTGTACTATTATAAAGCGTGAATTCAATCGTCCTTCCGCTCAAAGTCACAACGCGCTGCATGTAAGTATGTAACTACCTACGCTCCTGCACCGCAACAACTGTGCATGCAAAGGAAAGAAAAAAAAAATAAAAAGGAAAAAAATAAAAATCATGCACATATGGCAACAACCTGCACGAGAAAAAAAGAAAAGAATAAAAGAATATTGTACTTTTGCATTTCAATCTTTTAATTTTTGTATTTTGTGCAGATGTACGAATTTTGCATAAAAACCCTGAGATTTCTGAAAAATCACACAGAAACATGAATTTTGCACAAAAATTCATGGATTTCTGAAAAATCACACAAAGCTATGAATTTTGCGCATGGGTCGTTAGATTCGCTAAAAATTCTGAAAAAATACCCTTTTCTTGCATAAAAGGACCTCCGTAATATGAATTTCGCATCCATTTTTATGTTATTTTATGTCACATTTATAATTATAGATATTTAATAGCACTTGTAATAGTCTAGTTTTGTTTCTTATATATCATCGCAGTATTACTAAACACGTTTGAATAAATATTATGTTCTAAATAAATCTTTATCATTAAGAAAAAAAGTTTTGTTGCAAAGCACATACATCTGACTAGTATTTTGAAATTGGGGATCAGACATGGGAAGTAACTAATTTTGAGACAGGCACTAACGTAGCATCTCCAAAAGAGCTCATATATAAGTTTCTAAATTTAAAATTTAAAATTTTGATTAAAAAAATTAGATTCTAACAACACCCATAAATAAATCTCTATCCTAAATCTCTTACTATCTATCCTACATTTAGGATTAACTTCTCCTTCCTCGTTTAAAAATAGGGACCTTGAAATACAAAGAAACTACTATACATCAAATTAGCTTTTAGAGTATAACGTAAATATAATGATGTGAGATTTTAAGAAATAAAATTTAAAACAACGGATGGCTCCCGTTGGCCAAGAAAGGGCAAGTTTACAAGTAGACATCTCGAATTTGTTGCATTGAAATGGACAAGTAAAAAATTTGTCTTGTCTGAATTTGTACTGGTCTCGAATTTTTTTCCGATGGATAAATGATACATCATGAACTTTCTGGTGAGATGGATGGAACGATGGATCCATGGATCCTTTTGTGATAGCATACTAGCTCCCCTCTATCTTAAAAAAATTTCATTTCCAGTTTTTTTTTAACTTATACTCCGTTTTTCTTCATTCAACACTTTATCTAACATTTACCTATCAATTTTAAATACTATTTTTTATTTTTTTATTAATAAGGGATATGTTAGTCTTTTACTTTTTACCGAATAATCCAGTTAAAAGTATATTCTTTACGAAAGAAAGGAAAGGAAAGGAAGGAAGTAGGCACGCATTAATACATCATTGTTGCGTCTCTCTTTCTCAAACTATTAATATGGATGCTGGAATGGTGAAACATGTGTGACTGTTCGTTGTGTCAAAATCCACGTGTTGTATAGGATATGAAAAATTAACTGCAATAGGTGTGTTACATCTGTGGTGTAGGAAAAGAATACACACTCCGTTTGTATACATACTATAATGGTGAGCTAAATTATGGGTGTGTTTGGTTGAACTGTAAATTCTGCAAAAGTTGTCGTGAGTTATGAGCTATGGAAAAACTGATGTGAGCTATAGAAAAGTTGAGTGAGTTGTGGAAAAGCTGCTGTGAGCTGTAGAAAAGCTGAGAAACTATTTGGTTGGAATAGTTGCGGATTTATATTTTGGTAGTTCATGATGTTTAGTTACATTATTAATGTATAATTTTACATGTAAATTATTCTAATCATGAAATTTCGTAATGTTTATATTAAAATTATATATTTTTAAATTACACTCAAATGATATATTTTACTAAAATTTCACTTTTTCAAATTTTACATGAACGGATATGTTTTAATAGCATGGTAGGTAATATTCATTCAAAGTTGAACCGAGAAGCTGTGAAATTTAAGTTATACCAGTTTTCAAATTTGTACTATGAGAATCTACAGATTCTGAAAAGCTGAATGACCAAAAGAACTATTTGATTTAGATTTTAGCTTCCGAGCCAAGAAGCTGGTTCAAAAATCTAAACCAAACAGACCTATACGAAATTCCGATTCTAATCCGGAGCTAATAAAAGTATGTCTATATCCAAAACAGCTACCTTCAATAGGGGATTTAAAAGATAAAAGTATAGTAGATGAGCTTCTTCTTGTGCTAATCTTTCTGATCTGATCTCTAAATAACATATCTGATACACTTGGTCACAACTTCTAGTTAATTGTGTACTTTTTTGTGAACTCTATACATTGTGGCATTAGATCCGCTTGCAAAATCTACTGACTCTCAGCCTGTATTTTTCACTACCTAACCTGACAATTTCAATCTACAAAATGCTGAAGATTTTTCCCTAGCCTGAAAATAATCACACTGCGGAGTGTATTTGAAATTCCCTTTGGTGCATTGCATCGTGGCAACTAATTGGGTTAAATTGGCTTAGGAAGAGATAAAATGACAAGTATGGGAATTAAGTAGCTAGTTCTGGTTGTTAGCTACAGTTGAACTTTTGACATGTTTAGTATTTTACTTTGCATTATTAGTTGAACTTATGTAAGTCATTAAACTATTCAATGCATTTTATGTATGAGACTTGAACCATTTTATTTATGCTATTTGACTTTGCAGATGTCTGAAACTGATAGTGATGATTCTAATGATGAGAGTGAGCAGTTTTGGAATATTGTGTTATGTGTAGCAAAGATTTTGTCACCATATGTTGATTTGTATCTTGATAAAAATTT
>JAAALK010000080.1:32418985-32676476 GCA_019279435.1 Zizania palustris
TTGCCCGAAGAGCCCCAGTTGTCAAGATTAAAGCTCAGAGCCAGAAACTATCAGTTAATCAACGGTATATTATACAAGGCCGGAGTATGTTCCCCTCTACTCCGATGTATATCTCAAGCCGAAGGCCAAGAAATTCTTCGAGAAATTCACGAAGGCCTTTGTGGAAGCCATTTAGCCCCTAGAGCTCTGGCAGGGAAAACACTTCGCCAGGGGCTTTATTGGCCCACAATAACAGCTGATGCGGAGGGCTTGGTCCGCACTTGTCAAGGTTGCCAGTGGATGGGTCGACGGAGTCATCGCCCACCAACAGCTCTTCAAGTCATTGCTCCAGTATGGCCTATGGCCAGATGGGGTATGGATTTAATTGGCCCCTTTCCAGTAGCAAAGGGAAATCTGAAGTTCGCAGTGGTAGCTATTGAATATTTTTCTAAGTGGGTGGAAGCAGAACCCTTAACAGCTATCACTTCGAACAATGTACAGAAATTCTTCTGGAAGAACATTATTTGCCGGTTCGGAGTGCCTAGATACCTCACAGTCGATAATGGAACACAGTTCGATGCAGAACCCTTCAGGAAGTTTTGCGAAGACTTAGGCATTCAGCTATGTTTTGCTGCAGTGAGGCATCCTCAGTCAAATGGAGCCGTAGAGCGAGCCAATGGAAATATTTTATCAGGGCTAAATCGAAGAATAGTAGGATTAGCAAAGGGACTGTGGACCGAAGAACTTTCGAAGATTCTATGGTCCATTCGGACTACGCAAACAAGGTCCACAGGTTTTACTCCGTTCAGACTACTATTCGGAGATGAAGCTATGACTCCAACAGAGCTCAAAGCGGGATCATTTCGCAGCACCGAACCGGACATTGAAGAAGAAAGACAAGCTTCGTTAGATTTGTCAGAAGAAACAAGACTTCGGGCTGTAGCTAATTTATCAAAGTATCATCAGCAGACGAAGACTTGGTATGACCCGAAGGTTAAGCTCAATGAGTTAAGGCCGGGTCATCTTGTTCTACGAAGCATTATAGCACCAGGGAAGTTAGGCAATAAATGGGAAGGTCCATACCTAATTGTCCGCTCGGGGCGCCCTGGTTCATTTAAATTAGCTAATTTAGAAGGTGAAGAGTTAGCACATGCTTGGCATGCGGAGCACCTAAAGCGATACTTCGCATAAGGGCTCCTTGTAATTCGCTTGTAATCATCCTCTAAATTAATAAAGCATATGACCCTGATAGTTGCCTTCCCCTCATAGACTTCCAGCTTCCGAGTGGACGCACTGGAACCGCGGGGTCGACCGAGAGGGAAGTGTCATTAAGCTGGGTTGTATTTTCGGACTTCGAACCCATAAAGTTCGAAGCTTCCGACGTGGGGGCTGACATAATCCGGAGCCTAGGCCACCGGCTTGTAGGCATCCGTAAAAGAGCCCAAAACCACACCCTACGGAGTCCAAGCCATTGGCTGGTAGACTTCCGTAAAAAGAGCCGAAGGTGGCCAAAACCTACGGAGTCCAAGCTGCAGCTTGTAGACTTCCGTAAAAAGAGCCGAAGGTGGCCAAAATCTGCGAAGTCCAAGCCATTGGCTGGTAGACTTCTGCAAAAAGAGCCGAAGGTGGCCAAATTATACGGAGTCCAAGCCATTGGCTGGTAGACATCCGTAAAAAGAGTCCAAAGAGACCATTGCAAACTCCGAACCATTGGTTCGTCAGAGATCACAAAAATAAGCCGAAGGTGGCTAAAGCAAAACAGCATTTGAGCCATGAGCTTCGAATGTCTGTTAACATAGTCCAAAAGTGACAAATTTTTTAAGACACTAAAGTGTCCTGAAAGTTATCTCAAGTGATTTCTTTCATTAAACAAAGGTACTAAGTTACCATTCTTCTGACTGCAAAAAGTCGAAGACATTTCATAAGATTTCAAAAGATCTTTAAATGACAGAGGGGCTCCGAACCCCCCAAAAAAATTGTACTCCGAAGTTTTTTCTTTGCGCATAACCATCTTTGAATACATTTCAAAGTTGCTTATACCCAAAGAGGGGCTAGTAAATATGGAGACAATTTTAAATCGGCATTCATTATTGAAATAAATGTGTTTACAGATTACACTATGAAAAATTGGTATCTATACCAAGAAGGAATCGGAGACCTCTTCGGTCCCGAGAGCTAGGGGTGGAACGACTAGTTCCAACATCGGAAGTTCTAAGAACTTTACGTTTAACTCTCTTCCTCCCCATCAAAGCTCTAAAATCCTTCTGCTCTTGTTGAAGCTCGGCCCAAGTTCGAAGCCATTCGGGGCTTCTTTCCCAGCTTCTAAGATCTTCAGATCTTTTATTTCGAGCTTCACCTTCGTCTTCAGACCAATTAGTGTCTTCAGAAGACGAGGTGTTTGCGTCAACCTCTTTCTCTTCCTCTTTAATATAAGACAATACGTCTTTGATTACTTCGGGCGCAATTACGCCGGAGTCATCTCGAGGAATAAGAAATCGAGGACGCTTGTAACTCTTTAGAAGTTCGAAGGTATGCCATAATGAACGAAGTTCATCGTTAAGTTCTAACACTTCGATATCTTCCATAAGAGGCAAAGCCTAAAAATATAACAAACAAGATTTTCATTGATAAAATGTTTACAACCATAAAGCTTTACATAATCAAAAATCCTAAATGATTCCTAAACCTGCGGGTTCGGAGGAGGTTGACTGCTCGAAGCCTGGTTCCGAACTTGCTTCTGGCGTTGGCCTTCATCGATCCAAGCTTTGATCGCGGAACGACCTTCGGCTCTCCATGAAGTTTGAAAGGCTCGCCAGGCGGCAGTCACGCCTTCGGAAGGATTCAAAAGCCGCTCGTCGTCGAAGGTAATGGAGCCCTCTGCGCTCGGAGTGATTGTTCGGCCCAAATCCTCGTAGTAACGAAGTAGTCCGAGGGCAGACACTTGTCCGGAGAGTTCTCCATAACGAATGCCTGCCGTCTTCATTTGCTTCGCTGCTCCTTGGATCCTTTTTAGCTGGCGCAGCAGAGTCACGTTGTCATCCGAAGGAAGTGATCCAGTAGTACCGAAGTACTCCAGAACACCTAGCATCTGTTCGATGACCTCCGTAGCCACCTTCTCCGACTTGAGCTTTTCTTCAGTTAGTGCATCCTTGCTCGAAGTCGTTTCTGCCAAAACTCCAGAAATCCTAGCATTCTCTGTAGTTAAAATATTCTTCTGGTTTAGGAGTTGGCTAGCTTCTTCTTGGAGCCTTACAAGTTCGGACCCAGCACTAGCATGCTCCAACCGCATTTTTTCAATTTCAGCCCGAAGCACAATTCTTTCTGCTTCGAACTCCTTATTAGCAGCCTCCAAGCTTTGTCTGGCCCTACGCTCCGTTGAAATCATATTATCCATTTGAAGTACTCTAGCTTCGGAGAAAGA
This sequence comes from Zizania palustris, assembly GCA_019279435.1. NCBI lineage: Eukaryota > Viridiplantae > Streptophyta > Magnoliopsida > Poales > Poaceae > Zizania > Zizania palustris. The sequence goes on from JAAALK010000080.1 coordinate 32,422,386, forward strand.
TAAGTTGCGTTTAAGAGCTTCATTTTCTTCCCGAAGCTGAGCAATTTCATTCTCGCTTGATAAAGTTGCAGCGCGGGCCAAGACTGCTTGCTGAGAAAAGAAAAAACTAAAGTAAGAAATTATTCATGTATAATTTGCTGCTGGTTCGAAGATATACTTCGAACCCAATACAATTCGCTAAAGATATTGGCTCGAAGGTGCTTCGTACCTGGTAGGCCGCTCGTTCCAGGGCAACGTTAAGCTCCGAACTCTTCGCCCTGCTTAATTTTGCTACCATCTCTGTCTCCCCGACTTTGCGACTCACTCGACCTAAAGGTTTGAGCAGAGTCCGAAGCCCAGTTTGCTCCAAAAAAGGAGTCAAAAGAGGGAGCATTGCCGAAGCCTTTTGGTCATCCCTGCTTGACGAAGGTCCGGAGCATTCTCCTGAGGTCCTTGGAACTTCGGAAGATGCCCCCCCCTCAGTTGATTCACTTTCATCTGTTGACTCAGACAAAGTTGATCCTTGAGTAGGGAGAGGCTCTATGTGTCTTTTACCCCTTCTAGGCCCCTTTTGAGCGACCTCCGGGTGCGGCTCCGAAGTTGTCGAAGACCCTTGAATTGGATCTTCGTTTTGTACTTCTACAGAAGGGAGCTCTGCAAAAGAAAAGGTATTATACATTGTATAATTTTGCAGAAAATAATAAAAGAATTATGCGAAGTTTACCTTCAACATTCTGGGGGAGGTCGAGCACTGGACTGCTCGGAGGATCAAAGGTAAAGTCATCATCTGAATCCACAGTTAAAACTTCAGCTGCCGGAGTATCTCCGTGAGCAGTCCTCCTCTCATCCACAACTGAAGTTGTAGGAACTTCAACTTCATCTTCGCCCATAGGGGCTTCGATTTGCTCTTCTTGAGTATCCGGAGCTCTCACTTCTTCAATGTTAGCTTGAAGCTCCGGCATACCTACAGTATCTTCAATATGAATATTTTGTTGAGCTGCATCTTCATCAATCAATCTCACTAATAATATACCTTCATCTTCTTTAGAACCGGAGATTGAGGTTCTTGAGCTTGAAGGCGCAGGGTCTGAAGGTGCGATATTTTTTGGCTTCCGAGCCACCTTCTTCACCGGAGTCCTTGCGGAGCTCGAAGCTCCGGTTTCGGCTGTCCTCTTCTTGGGTCCTTTCTCCGAAGGCACCCAGTCCATCAGAGGGGGCGGAGTCAACTCCAACATTCCCCATACTCTGTTAAACCTTTCCCAACTCCCGACCAATTTAATTCTCCATTCTTTTTCAGTCGGAGTTGGAGCACCCAAAATCTTCTCCGAAGCCCTTACAATTTGCTCTGAAGTAATAGGGGCTGAAGAAGCTAAAAAATAAATAATTCAAGTTAGTATTTCTTCGAAGTAAATATGTATAATGCATGTTGGTTTCGAAGTTACCTGCAGGGCTCGAAGTCAAGTTGATCTTGCGAAGCCCGCCTTCCGAGTCATCTTCGAAGGCGATAGGCCAGTTAGCCATCAACGGAGAAATTTGCAAGCCAAGAAATTCTTCGGCCAAGTCTCGCATACTTAACCTTCGGCTAATTTTTTGAAGCAGGTTAAGACGGGCTTCGAGCTGACCTTCGTTGGGCTGCACCAAAGCTTCTTTCCGGAATTGAATTTCTTTAAGGGGCCCAGCCAGAGGACTGCTTGCTCCAACTTCGGCATAGAACCATCTCAGAACCCAATCAGTGTACCATCTAGCATTGATGGCCTTGGCAGGAAACTGAAGGGCATATTCATCCCGAAGCCTAAAGTTGATAGAGCCGAAGGATATCACCACTTTCTCACCTCCGGAGCCTACAAAGGTCTTCGGCTGGCAAGTTGCTCTATGAAGTGCAGCGAAGATTTCTGCCCTCCCCTCACAACCTTCGGCTCTCAGCGCCCATTCGAAGATAGCTAATCTAGCTACTGCATTCGGAGATAATTGGGGGAGGGTTACATGGAATAGATCAAGTACCTCTGCCAGGAAATCCACTGCAGGGAGGCCCAAGCCAGCTTCGAAGAAGGCTTCGAATACCACTACTTCTCCTGGTCTTGGCGATGGAATCAGTTCTTTGCCTGGCTTCTGAATCATAACTCCATTACCAATTTTCCCTCCCACTGCGATTGCCAGTGACTCTCTTTTGCAGGCAGAAGCCCCCAACTGGAAGGACTGGTCCAAATACTTTGTTGACGGTGGGCACAGACCTTGGTCATCGGCGATTTGGGGATTTCTCCCTTCTACCGCCATGGATACCCCCGCCGGCATCGAAGATCCCGCCGCCAACGCTGCCGCAGCTGCTGCTGCAGCCGCCTGCTGTCGAGCCAAGGCCGACGGAGGCGCAGATCCCTTAGTCTTCACCATTGCGGCTGCTGAATCGCTTTGAGGAAATGGAGGCTAGGGCTCAAGAACTTGAAGGGCTAAAAAGTTTTTGATTGCGAGAATGCGATGAAAAGGTAACCGGGTAACTTCTAGGCCTTCTATTTATAGCCTAGATTTCACTTTTTTACCGTTAGTTCGTATCGTTTCGCATTCCTGCCGTTACTTTTCCCCGAGATTAACGCTTACTACAGTTTCCGTTAGAAACAGAAACTTAACGGCTATTTTCTCTAAGTCTAAAAGACTTTCGAACTTCTTGAGTCGGTTCTAAGATAGTTCGAAAAGCAATTACCTTAAGACCGATTCGAAGTTCATATCTTCATGCATTTCGGAGATAAAATAAAAACCAATAATCCCTATGTTTGGTTATCTTTTCCTTCTGTATACTGCTCTCCTAATGTTACAGGTCAAACGGAGAAGCGTATTCGAGGGGCTACTGTTGGGGGAAAATATCTCATCTTCGGGGTTATTGCCGAAGCAACATAAAGGCAGAGAGCGGATTCGAAGGTTCCCAGACGATCATCTTCGAAGATACCCGGAACCAAGTTTGAAGTACGAAGATAGGCATTGGTTCGGAGTACATCTTCGAACTAAGGCCCTCCAAGATCTTTTCTGCCAGCTAAGATGGAAGACTTATCTTCTTTCTCATTAGATTAGTCGTTTACCATTTTAGCCCTATTAAGGGAACCGAATAGTTTCCACTATGTCGGTTGTAATAGAGGGGTAAATAGGTCTTTTCCTTAATGTTTGGGCCTATAAATACCCCCCTTTTCACCCTGTAATAGGGACCGAATACAAGTTATTCAATACACATATCCGAACTATTCTAAGTTATTATCCTTTCGGAGGCTTAGAACAGTTCTCTTCGCAAACACTTCGTTTGTTAGTTTCTCTTCTACAGAAACCTGTTAGCGTAATCTTTTACGCCAACAGATGTCCCTCCTGGATGAGGACCGCACCAAACCCGTGGGACGACGCGTCGCATTCGACGACAAAAGGCTTGTCAAAGTCTGGCATAGCAAGTACTGGCGCCGAGGTGACCGCCTCCTTGAGGGCGAGGAAGGCCAAGGCACCCCACGTGAAGCCCTCCTTCTTGAGCAGCGCGGTGAGTGGTGCGGCGATGGAGCCATAGTTGTGGATGAACTTGCGGTAGTATCCTGCGAGGCCAAGGAAGTCACGCACCTCCCATGCCGAGCGAGGTATCGGCCAGTCATAAATGGCCTGCACCTTGGCGGAGTCCATGGCCACCCCTGCCTTCGAGATCGTGACCGAGGTAGGCGACGGAGGCGACCCCAAATGCACACTTGGTGCGCTTGACGAAGAGGGTGTGTCACCGAAGCTCGCTAAGGACAGCGCGGAGATGGCGCAGGTGGTCGGCCCATGACTTGTTGTATACCAAGATATCATCAAAGAAAACAAGTACAAATCGGCGAAGAAATGGTCGTAATACATCGTTCATGAGCGCCTAAAAGGTAGCCGGGGCGTTGCAGAGTCCGAACGGCATTACCAGGAATTCATAGAGACCATCGTGTGTACAGAACGCCGTCTTGTGAACATCCTCTGGCCTCATGCGCACCTGGTGGTATCCTGAGCGCAGATCGAGCTTGGTGAAGTGCTTGGCGCCATGGAGATCATCCAAGAGCTCGTCGCCGACGGGGATCGGGAATGCGTCCTTGATTGTTACCGCGTTGAGGGCGCGGTAGTCGATGCAGAATCTCCACGATCCGTTCGGCTTCTTGACTAGCAGGACCGACGAGGAGAATGCGGAGTCGCTGCGCTGGACAATGCCATTTTTAATCATGGTTTCGCACTACTTCTCCAACTCAGTCTTGTGGGGGCCGGGTATCGGTAGGGCCGAACTACCACCGGCGCGGTGTCCGGCTTGAGGATGATGCGGTGTGTTCTGCCACGCGTGGGAGGCAGGCCCGTTGGCTCAGCGAATACGTCGGCGAATGATGCCAGCAGGTCATCGAGGAGGGGCTCCGTCATGGATGTCGCGTGGATGCGCGGCGGTGTCGGTGGTGCGACGCTGCGCCAGCAGACCTGCTGGTCTGTCGCTGTGAACTCCATAGTCCCGACGGCCATGTTCCAGATGATGTCACCCAAGGTAGCCAACCAGTGAGTGCCTAACACCAGGTCGTAGCCGGCTAGGGGCATGATGTATAAGTCCACCGCGAATGGCCGACCGTCGATGAAGATGGGTGCTTGGCATAGAACTCCCGGGCAGGCGATTCGTTCACCATTGGCCACGGTAGTCGTCAGTCGAGGCCAAGGCGTGATGGGCAGGCCGGCCTTCTATGTTGCCGCCTCACCGATGAAGCAGTGAGTGGAGCCTGTGTCGATGAGGGCGATCAGCGTGGCCGCGCCCACCCGCACCTCGTGTTGGAGTGTGCCGCACACTGGGACGCCGGCGACGGTGTGGAGGGAGTAGACAGGTGCCTCCTCAGTGGGCTCATCCTCGGCTAGCTCGACGGCTTCGATGTAGAAGATGCGACGATAGACTCTGTTGTGGCCGCGAGTGTAGGGCTCATTGCAGTTATAACAGAGGCCAAGGCGGCGCCGTTCTGCCTGCTCCTCCGTCGAGAGTCTCTTGCCTCCGCCTCATGGAGGTGGTGGTGCTGGCAGTGCCAGGGGATGTGCCTGTGCTGCTGGTAACGCCTAGACCGTGGGCGCCGGCTGGACGGGCGCAGGGAGGGACGCCAAGACGCCGAGGCGGGGGCGGATGGTTGGCTTGGTGCGCGCGGCGTAGCCTTGCCGGGGGCGGAGTTGAGGCGGTCGAGCTCCACCAGTTCCAACGTCTGCGCCAGGCTCATGGCTGCTGCGAGAGTCTCCGGCGCGTGGATGCGCACCTGGTGGCTGAGCGGTGGCAGCAAGCCGCCGGTGTAGAGCTGCACCCGTTGGCCCTCCTCGAGCCGACCAGCGCGAGGGAGAAGCGCCTGGAACCTGTTGGAGTATTCCTCGACCGTTCCCGTGCGGCGACACTCGGCGAGCTCGAACAGTGAGGCGGACCGCAGCACCGGGCCAAAGCGCTGGTTCAGGAGTTCCTTGAAGCGACCCCATGGCGGCGTTCCCTCGTCCTCCTAGAGCTGGATGAACCACAGTTGGGCTACATCCTCCAGGTTGTACGACGCCATCCACACTTTCTCCTCCGGCATGGTGCGTTGCTGGCGGAAGTACGACTCGCACCGATTGATGAAAATCAGTGGGTCAGATTTGCCGTCGAAGCGCGGAAAATCCATCTTCTGGAACCATGGGGGACGATCCGTGTGGTGCTGGCCGTCGTGTTGGGTGCTGGAGGCGACCTTCTCCTGCATGCCTGCCATGTCGGTTTGCATCTTTGCCACAGCGGCGGTCAGGGATTGGAGCATCTTCATTACCTCTGCCATGACGGGTTGGTCACCATCTCCCATGGTTGTCGGTGCGTACGTTGTTGTGGACGAGGAAGCTGGCGATGGGGATGGCGGCTAGGCAGGTGGGGAGGCTGTGGTGGAAGAGGATCGGCGAGACGCTGTCAAGGGCAGTGAACCCGAGGGGAGGAGGACCTCGACTACGTAGATCATAGTCGCTGTCTGTGGTGGCTGGCTCGGGTTATACCCCCATCGCCATTGTTCCTCGTTGGTGGGTTATACCCCCAGCCACCGGCTTAGGTAGAGAGAGAGAGATTAGATGGGAATATCTTTCTTAATCTCAATTGCCTGATTACAGCTTATTTATAGCCTTCAGCCTAACCAAAAGTAGTAACAAACTCCACTAATTAAGGGCTAACCAAAATAGCTAACAAACTCCATTAATTAAGGCTAATCCCCAGCTAACAGATCTTATCCCCTGTCGGCCATGCCCTGCGTGCTTGCCGCGCGAGCCGTAGCTTGTTCCTGGGCTCGGCGCACGTCACGGGCCCTATGGCGCCGCCGGGTGTACACATGTTTGAACATGACAGTCAACCTCAACATCTGTTTATTGGAAGCCAGGTGCAGGTCCTCAACTTATAGCAAACTCACATGAACTCTTGAAAGTAAGATTAACAGCCAGTAAAACAGTAGTCGCTGTTGACAAGTGACACCACAGATAGCCTTTTGGAAATCTTCCCTGTTTTTCATAATGCACACTGAATAGCTTGCCTATGCATAAAACGATTTAGCAATGCCTGAATGCACTCTTCTGAACATATAAATCTGAATGCACTCATGAGATTCACATCAAATTCCACATCTACACGTATTGAGTATTTGAACTGCTTACTGTTCGAAGCATCCATACGTTTAATACAGTATTTGTGTGTCCAAGCATATAATAGAAAAAATACCGAGTTACCTGCAGGTCATGTTCAAATGACAGACCTCTCAACAACTTTTGTTTTTGCTAACAAAGGGTAGTGTAGATATTGCAAACGAGTTTACAAAATGGCATAGTTAGAATTGCAATGCTTATCATTGCATTATCATTAGCTGCCATTCAGATTCAAACTTACTGATACTGTAAACACTGATTAGCATGTCATGCAAAATGCACAGCTACATGAAAATATGACATTATAACAAAAAGTTAGGCCTATAATCACTAACAGTTTAGGGGAATTATTCTTTGGTACCAACAAAAGTTTGACAGAATGTTGCCACATTTATCATACAGCAAACCATGTGACAGACTCCTCCATCGACATGGACCTATGGAAGGATGCTTTACAAGCCTCCAACTTCGGCCCTGGAAAATTCATGAGAAGTATTAGATTTATCTTTTCCAAATTTTCTCAGATGCATACTTTGCCAAGAACAATCCTTATGTGGCAATTACCAAGTATGAAGATGCATTGCGTCAGTTAGTTATCTAGACAAGAAAATGGCAAGTGAAGACAACAATATTACTTATTGTTCAACAGTTTTCTTAATAACGGGGTTTTCACCTTATCATGATAGGTCCTACACAAATGTTCATGGCATCTAGCAATGTTGAATAGTAAAATAATCAATGGATCAAATAACCAAGTAATTTAAAAATATCAGCAGCATGAAAGCTCAAACATGTACAACTTGACTTCACTAACATAGACCTCACTTTCATATTGCACCACTAAACTGAAAACAGAGTTTGATCATAGTACTGTACAATGCAATCACATGATCACGAGAAAATAAGCAATGTAAAGCTATAAAATTCAGCTTGAAACCGTGAATAAGTGAAGAGTAATAGTTTGAGACACTGTTGCAAAACTTCAGATATGTTGGCAATTCTATTGTACAGAAAGATCACGACTAGGTAACTCTTTTAACAGGTCATACAGAACAACTACTACTCCATTATCTCATCCTTAATGGGATTTCCCAACTTTACAATGATTTGAAGACAAAATAAATCTCTACACTCACCAAGAAAGTACTACATTTGCTATCTAGAAGTAACAGCTGAGGAAACCAAATTCCTCAACTCAGCTAGATGTTCATCAGTTGAGATGTTCAGTGTAAGCCTTAGATTAGTCAACAAAGCCTCCTGCTCCCAGCTAATTGACCCACAAACATATAATGCCAACATTGTTGCACGGTAAGCATGCAACTCCAGCAAATGGGTGTCTTCCTTTGCTATATTCTTATCATGTTGAGATGTTTCTCTTTCAGACACAGAAGCTTCAGCATCATCAGTTCTACTACAGATATCACCATTTTGGTAGGCTGAGTAAAAGTGTTTTGAACTACTGCCGGGACTACAACTACCAACAGAGGATGAGATACTCTGAGTGTCGTTAGGATCTGCACTAGTTAAAGGACGGAATTTATTTTCATTGCCTGCATTTGCCCCAGCCAAATTAGTTTTATGAACACCATTTTTTCTCCTACCTAAGGAAGCATGCATGTATTTTTCACCCAGCATAAAGCATGGGGAATCAACAGCATCTACCTTTTCAGCCAAAGGAGGAGAAACTCCAGCAACCAGCAGTGACTGCCTTCCATCTATACGGGGTATCTGCATTCTCTTAGTCACTTCACTGCGCTGGGCAGGGCGTGTTGACATAGCAGATGATTTTCTCTTCATGTCTCTAGAGCTAACACCCTCAAAAGCATTATTATGGTTCTGCGGCTTCTGCCCGTGCTTGTCCAACTTGCTACCAAAATTTCCACATTCTGGTTGACCTCTGAATGAACCACCGAAGCATCTTGTAGAATCCTGAAATCAATTGAAGATAATCCATTAGAGTGTTTGCATTGATACATTTTATAATCAAATTTATTTGCTCACATAAAAATCAAACATTTCCAACTTTCAATAATAGATTTGATGAAGATAAGACTGTGCCAATTGTTTGGTTTAACTTACAAAAATAGCATGTTCTATTCTTACGACCTTATCATAAACAAATCTATCATGATGATTTGACAGAATGAGCCATTACCTCCTGAAGAACAATCCATTTGTCATTTTTCCAGTGCTTCCTCAACCGAAGTTCCAATGCATGTGCTCTCAGCTCCAGTGATGATCCAAGGAGCCTGACGAGATAGTAATCCTTGCCGAGCACTCTCACCATCTCGGCAATCTTCCATGAGTAGCTATCAAAGGCCTCAAGGATGTTACCTGAGGCCCAGCACACTGGATCATCCGGAGGAGGGCAGGGCCTTATCAACCTTCTTGCCACCCTTTCAACAGCAGCACCAGAGTCAACTGGAGAAGGATCATATCTCACATAAAAGCTCTGTGCATTGCCTAATAAAATCTTTGCACCCCTCCAAGAACCTAGTGGCACGTCCGTTTCCTGGAACACCTCCACCTTGCTCCCTTTCAAGAACCACATCAGGCTGTTTTACTTCCGAAACTCTGCAAACGAAAACAAAAAAAATATCAACAATCAAGTAAAGTAGATTGCGAGAGGAATGCTGCAAACAAGGTACCAAAAACATCAATAATCAAGTGAAGCAGATCGTGAAGGAATCAAAATACAATCTTTTTCAACTTCACAAGGACCACTGCAGGTTACACGGACAAAATCGTATCCATGTTTCCAACATTACTAAAATTTGAACATATTGAAAAATCTAAAATATGTTGTGATGAGAAAAGAGATTGCGTGTCAATAAGCCGTGTTGACTACTGCTACAAAATAGTCCCTACAGAACACTAATTCGCGTAATTTTGATTATAGAAATTCAAAGCATTCCAGGCGGACAGGCGGACCCCCATTGATCTATTACAAGAACAGAAGAACGAACCTGTAAATTGTAATGTAAGAACAAACTCGTAATGTATTATGGATCACATAGAATAATCGAAATAACGCATGGGCTACCATCTCTGCCCGAGCAATTTGTGGCAGATTGCAACGAAATCAAAACAACTATTCCGCTAGTAAGCGAACAAACGAAACAACATTTTTTTCCACGGAGAAATAAGCCCAAACAGTTACTACTCAAGATTCTCCAAGAAAACAAACGAAGTCCAGACAAGCGATTCCCCCAAAAAAAACAGCAACAACAGCACAAGAAAGAACCAAGAACAGGTACGACGATTTCAATCCCTGCATACCAAAACGATCTGAGTACAGAGTACCAAGACCAAGCAAGAACATTTGAACTGGTCAATTGGGGCGAAGCAAACAGTAGTAATCACCAAAACAAAATCCCAGCGCCCCCCTCCCCCAGCCCCAATCCCCCCCAGGAGCATCAAAACCAACACCGAAAATCATAAGAAAAACGGAACGAAAAATCGAAAGGGGCACGAACCTTGCGATCCCTGGCACTGCCAGAAGAGGCGTCGAAAAATCCCGGCGTAAATTCCCTCCGCTCCGGCGACACCCTGGGCGTGTTCTTGATTTCGACGAACTGGAGATTGGGCGAGGAGAGAAACCGGGGCAAATTTGTGAAGCGGAGCGTGGAAATTCCGTTAATGTGACGCGATTCTCTTCCCTGTAATTAACTCGCTAATCCGTGATGCGGCCGCGGTTATATGCAGGGCGGGATGGGGTTGCGTCGCGTGACATCTCAGCCGTTGGATCGGAACAGCGTCAGCGCGAGCGCTCCTGGCCGTACGATCGAGATCGATTGGTTAATCTAGGGTTGAATTGTTACTAAATTAAAAATATTAGGATTTAATATATGAAAATAATATTAATAGGATTATCACGAAAAACGAAAAATACATTCACATAGTTATATTTTTATTGATTTTATTGATTTTATCTTTTGTGCTTGGTATTTAAGGTATTCTTTTCATAAGAGGCGGAGCTCAATGATGCTAAGGGTTCTAGACACTCTCTTCCAAAAAAAATTTTAGTGTTTATTAATATTTTTTTACTCTTTGTACATCCCTTAAATTAAATATGATGTGCCGTTTAAAGTGGTACATCGCCTCTAATTTTCCTCTAGTTCCACTTTTCATTTAAGAGTTTCTTGTGGTTGCGTTATGAAACGGTGAGATATGTAGATAAAAATGTATTTGTTATTAGACTAGAAATTAAATGTAAATTTATCACTCACTTAGGACGTCTCGTATTGTTGATTTATACTACGTTTCAAAAAGTCCAATTTCTTTTTTAAAAAAGTTCATCGACATTGCTTTGATAATTTTTTCAAGTTATCCGGTTTTATAATCTATAATATTCAACTAATCCATGTATTAATGATTTAGATACTTATCGGCGGCACTTTAGAACAGGCACCGATCGATCAATCGTTCATTGCATATCACGAGGCAGCTCATTTGGTAAACAATTGGCATCAAATTTAATAGTAATTATTATTTACAATTTCAATGTTAACATTTTCTAAACAATCGATATCCATGTGTTATATTTCTTCGAGAAAAAATAAATATTACATCTGATATTCAATGGTAATTGAGTCTTACCCGGGGTTCAATAAATTGATTCCGACCAGTTTCAATAAATTGATTGGTTCCGTTTGAAATTCAAGTTTGAATTTTAAACTTGTGAATTTTTTGAAAAAGTTATGTAAATACTAGGTGATCTACCATGATTTTTGTTTTTTAAAATATCTGGGTTATAATAATTTTAGAGCGCAACAATACATCGATAAAAATAAAAAATAAATATGGTATATAATTTATAATAATTTTGTGTGAATCTATGATACCTTCAAACATGTGTATCGTTTAACTTATAACAACAATCCAGGAAAAAACAATGCGCTTAAGAGAAAATATATACAAACAAAAATAGAAACTAATCAAGCTAATCCTATATTTAAGAGAGATGAATAGTGATTTAGAGAATGAATTAGAAAACGAACCCGTTTAGAAAGATAGTCAGATGTCTGTACTTTGCAACAGAACCTTATTTTGTAAGGGGTCTTTGTACAAAATTCATGTTTCCGTATAATTTTTCAGAAATCTTAGGGTTTTTACACAAAATTTATACATCCGTGCAAAATATAAAAATTAAATTAAAAGACTGAAATGCAAAAATATTTTTTTTATTTTTCTTCTTTTTTATTTTTTCTTTTTTCCTATTTCAAACGCAGGTTGTCGCGCGAGCACACGCTGTGGACGGTTTTGTATGGGGCACGGTTTTTTAAAGGAGGGGAGGCGCACATAACGGGAGCGGACGGACGAGGGAATCGACGCTTTAATATAGTAGAGATTATAAGAACTTTATTTTAATAAAAAAATCTAAATTCAAATTTAATTAATCACATATGTAAACACATAAATTGGTATTTAGAGCATCTAGCTTGGCCGTCACGTATAGCAGCAACCGTCAGTTTCGCTTTGCTTGAAGGCGTGGCTTTCGTGTTCCTTGCGGGGCAGGAAAGGATGAACAGAACGGGATGTAAATAAAAATATATAATTGACTTCTTTTACTAGTTGATTTAAAATACTCTGTCCATCAAAAAATAAAAAAAGTTTACCCCTTTTGTTTAGTTATAAGTCAGAATATTATATGTTTGACCAAATTTATAGCGAAGAATACTAACATATACTATATCAAACAAGTAAACGACAAAAATATATTTTATAATAAATCTAATGATGTTCATTTGATACCAAAATTATTTTTACTTTCTATAAATTTAGTTAAAATTAGGATAGTTCAATTTAGAATAAAATTCCAGAATGTGATATTATCCTCAGACTTAATTACTTAATACTACATTCAATTACTTTAGAGCCGACACTCATTGATCTTGAGCATAATAATATGATTTTTACTTGTCTTCTTAATATATACGTGTGTCTAATTAAGCCTAAAATTTATCACTCCCTCCGATTTACGAAGCAAGTCATTTTAGACTTGTATCTAGAGTTGGCTAAAATAAATTATTTTATATTTTGGACGTATATATTCCTGATATTGTATTTACTCTCATACTAAATTTAATATAAGTTAAAATACACACCAATTAATCACTCGTCGTATCTAAAATCACGTCAAAAGAACACATTTGTACTATTATAAAGCGTGAATTCAATCGTCCGTCCGCTCAAAGTCACAACACGCTGCATGTAAGTATGTAACTACCTACGCTCCTACACCGCAACAACTGTGCATGCAAAGGAAAAGAAAAAAAATAAAAAGGAAAAAAATAAAAATCATGCACATATGGCAACAACCTGCACGAGAAAAAAAAGAAAAGAATAAAAGAATATTGTCCTTTTGCATTTCAATCTTTTAATTTTTGTATTTTGTGCAGATGTACGAATTTTGCATAAAAACTCTGAGATTTCTGAAAAATCACACAGAAACATGAATTTTGCACAAAAATTCATGGATTTCTGAAAAATCACACAAAGCTATGAATTTTGCGCATGGGTCGTTAGATTCGCTAAAAATTCTGAAAAATACCCTTTTATTGCATAAAAGGACCTCCGTAATATGAATTTCGCATCCATTTTTATGTTATTTTATGTCACATTTATAATTATAGATATTTAATAGCACTTGTAATAGTCTAGTTTTGTTTCTTACATATCATCGCAGTATTACTAAACACGTTTGAATAAATATTATGTTCTAAATAAATCTTTATCATTAAGAAAAAAAGTTTTGTTGCAAAGCACATGCATCTGACTAGTATTTTGAAATTGGGGATCAAACATGGGAAGTAACTAATTTTGAGACAGGCACTAACGTAGCATCTCCAAAAGAGCTCATATATAAGTTTTTAAATTTAAAATTTAAAATTTAAAATTTTGATAAAAAAAATTAGATTCTAACAACACCCATAAATAAATCTCTATCCTAAATCTCTTACTATCTATCCTACATTTAAGATTAACTTCTCCTTCCTCAATTAAAAATAAGGACCTTGAAATACAAAGAAACTACTATACATCAAATTAGTTTTTAGAGTATAACGTTAGATTTTAAGAAATAAAATTTAAAACAACGGGTGGCTCCCGTTGGCCAAGAAAGGGCAAGTTTACAAGTAGACATCTCGAATTTGTTGCATTGAAATGGACAAGTAAAAAATTTGTCTTGTCTGAATTTGTACTGGTCTCGAATTTTTTTCCGATGGATAAATGATACATCGTGAACTTTCTGGTGAGATGGATGGAACGATGGATCCATGGATCCTTTTGTGATAGCATACTAGCTCCCCTCTATCTTAAAAAAATTTCATTTCCAGTTTTTTTTAACTTATACTCCGTTTTTTCTTCATTCAACACTTTATCTAACATTTACCTATCAATTTTAAATACTATTTTTTATTTTTTTATTAATAAGGGATATGTTAGTCTTTTACTTTTTACCGAATAATCCAGTTAAAAGTATATTCTTTACGAAAGAAAGGAAAGGAAAGGAAGGAAGTAGGCACGCATTAATACATCGTTGTTGCGTCTCTCTTTCTCAAACTATTAATATGGATGCTGGAATGGTGAAACATGTGTGACTGTTCGTTGTGTCAAAATCCACGTGTTGTATAGGATATGAAAAATTAACTGCAATAGGTGTGTTACATCTGTGGTGTAGGAAAAGAATACACACTCCGTTTGTATACATACTATAATGGTGAGCTAAATTATGGGTGTGTTTGGTTGAACTGTAAATTCTGCAAAAGTTGTCGTGAGTTATGGGCTGTGGAAAAACTGATGTGAGCTATAGAAAAGTTGAGTGAGTTGTGGAAAAGCTGTTGTGAGCTGCAGAAAAGCTGAGAAACTATTTGGTTGGAATAGTTGCGGATTTATATTTTGGTAGTTCATGATGTTTAGTTACATTATTAATGTATAATTTTACATGTAAATTATTCTAATCATGAAATTTCGTAATGTTTATATTAAAATTATATATTTTTAAATTACACTCAAATGATATATTTTACTAAAATTTCACTTTTTCAAATTTTACATGAACTGATATGTTTTAATAGCATGGTAGGTAATATTCATTCAAAGTTGAACCGAGAAGCTGTGAAATTTAAGTTATACCAGTTTTCAAATTTGTACTATGAGAATCTACAGATTCTGAAAAGCTGAATGACCAAAAGAACTATTTGATTTAGATTTTAGCTTCCGAGCCAAGAAGCTGGTTCAAAAATCTAAACCAAACAGACCTATACGAAATTCCGATTCTAATCCGGAGCTAATAAAAGTATGTCTATATCCAAAACAGCTACCTTCAATAGGGGATTTAAAAGATAAAAGTATAGTAGATGAGCTTCTTCTTGTGCTAATCTTTCTGATCTGATCTCTAAATAACATATCTGATACACTTGGTCACGACTTCTAGTTAATTGTGTACTTTTTTGTGAACTCTATACATTGTGGCATTAGATCCGCTTGCAAAATCTACTGACTCTCAGCCTGTATTTTTCACTACCTAACCTGACAATTTCAATCTACAAAATGCTGAAGATTTTTCCCTAGCCTGAAAATAATCACACTGCGGGAGTGTATTTGAAATTCCCTTTGGTGCATTGCATCGTGGCAACTAATTGGGTTAAATTGGCTTAGGAAGAGATAAAATGACAAGTATGGGAATTAAGTAGCTAGTTCTGGTTGTTAGCTGCAGTTGAACTTTTTGACATGTTTAGTATTTTACTTTGCATTATTAGTTGAACTTATGTAAGTCATTTAAACTATTCAATGCATTTTATGTATGAGACTTGAACCATTTTATTTATGCTATTTGACTTTGCAGATGTCTGAAATTGATAGTGATGATTCTAATGATGAGAGTGAGCAATTTTGGAATATTGTGTTATGTGTAGCAAAGATTTTGTCATCATATGTTGATTTGTATCTTGATAAAAATTTACCTACGACATCAACACTGAGTGGCATGGGTTGGGTCCTAGAGACATTGAGAACCCCAAGAGAATGTTATACACAGCTTCGTATGAGCTCAAAAATGTTCATTGATCTTCATGATTTAATGGTGGAAAGGTACGGACTACAACCATCATTAATGATGAATACTATGGAGAGTCTTGCAATTTTATTATTTATATGTGGTGGAAATTAGTGCAATAGAAGATGCCAAAATCGATTTAAGCACTCGGGTGAGACCATTAGTAGAAAATTTGATGAGGTTCTTAATTGTTTGATGGCTATGGCAAAGGATTTTATAAGACCTAAGGACCCTAATTTTCCATCTATTCATCAGAGGATAAGAGATGATAGACGAGCATATCCACACTTCAAAAATTGTATTGGTGCTCTTGATGGCACACACATCGAGTGGCTCTATCCCCGGACGAGCAAGTGAGATATATTGGAAAATCAGGTATAGCCACTCAGAATGTTTTAGCAATTTGTGACTTTGACATGCAGTTCACATATGTATCAACGGGACAATCGGGGTCTATGCATGATACTAGTGTATTATACAATGCACTAAGAGTTGATGAAAATTCTTTCCACATCCTCCACAAGGTATTTTTGTTTACACCAACATGATCATACAAAATACGATTATCCTTAAAGCTAGAAAACAAATATCTTATATTGTTTCTTTTTATAGGCAAATAATACATTCTCGATGCGGGATATCCTAATCGACCAGGATATCTAGCTCCTTACAAGGGTGAGAGATATCATATTCCAGAATGACATAGAGGTATGGAGCCCAATACTCCTAAGGAAACATTCAACCATATTCACTCATCTATCTGTAATGTCATCGAGCGGTCATTCAAAGTTTTAAAAATGAAGTGGCAAATTCTGTACAAGATGCCAGTATCCCAATGCACAAGCAGAAAATGATTTGTTATTGCATGTATGGTCATTCACAATTTCATTCGTGAGCATAAGGGTCAATATGTGGACTTTGCCCGTGTTGATCGTGATCCTAATTATGTTCCTACAATACTAGAAAGATATTGTAGATATGCAGTTTCGTCCAATGGATTAACTTCAGTGGCAAATGCTCCAACTATGGATGTATTTCGGGATGAGTTAGCGACAACCCTTTCTATTAATTGGAATTAGTATGTACCACTACTGTATAAAAGTTTATGAACTACTCGAGTAATTTGAATTATTTAGGTTTAATATTATAAAACATTATTAATGCAGTATATTTACATTAGTTTATGTCAATATATAAAGCATAAAACAACTTAGGGGCAAAATAGTACATTCCATTTGGATTCCATCATTCTTGAATTTGGATCTACACTGCAAACCAAACAGGTACAACTAATCCACAGCGGAGCAACAACTCTACTTTAGATCTGATCCTAAGTGAATTTCGTGGAGTGGAGCAGATTTTGGTAGAGCGGAGTAGTGCCAAACAGGGCCTATGTATTCTCATTTTTTCAGTAATTCTGTTCTATAAAAGGAAAAGAGACATTTTGCACACAAATGCTGAAGCCGAAGTGGTTGATATTTCATGCACATTAATAAGTTTTTGTAGAACTTGCAAAATTGAGAGTCCAGAGCTCAAGAGGCACACCCCTGTTAGTTGAGAGATCTCGGGGAGGAGAGAGAGTCCTCCCCCAACGTGTTTTAAGTCCAAAACAAACTTGTCCTAGTCTCCCGTCTGCCCTAATTGGGGGCACCCTAATCAGCATGGTTGAGGGGCCCCTACCGCACAACACCTATATTTAAAGGGAATAGGTCCTAGTGCATAAGGTTCCGTTCTATAGGTACTGGTCCTCAATCCCAACTCCTAAGGCAACCGATTTTCTTAGGTGCTGCAGCGGTGAGAAGCCTCCCTCACCTCCACACCAACAACGCTAGACTAGACGCCACAGACTGCCATGACGTTCTTCCCCATCATCGAGCAAACCTAGAGGTAACCATAAGCGCCCCGCTAGTTCTAACCCTAGATGATCCCTAAGTATTTTTTATCAATGGTATCAGAGATGGTCTAGGGATAGTGAGAAACCAAGGGTTGGTTTCGGTGTTTGTGATGAGTGATTGACAGACTTTTACCCTCTGGTTCGAAGGAGTACCTCCGAAGGGGGTTCGAAGGTTGGACCTCCGAAGGTGTTCGGAGGTGGTTTCACCGAAGGGTTTGGTGGTTTGGTTGCTGCAGCTGTTGCAGCGGAGTGTGCATGTCGGAGGGGTCCGATGGTACACGATGACTGGGTTCGTACCGAAGGTCTCGGTACTTTGGGCGGTACACCGGAGTGTGTACCGAAGGCTGCTAACCCGGAGAGGTCTCCGGAGTACTGGATACACTTGTCTGTTTGTTTGTGGTGCGCAGGGACTTCGGAGGCGACGGACAGGTTCGTAGCAGGTGAACCTGGGTCAAGCGGGAGGCTTGATGCCAGGGGAGCAGGGAGCTCCATCACGGTGGCTGCGAAGGGGTCTGGGTCGGTCCTCAGATCGAGGTGCACCAGGAGAAGGCAGTAAGTGCGGAGCGTGGCTCCGGGTGAAGGTACTCTGAGACAAAGTCCTCGGAGGCGAGGCACTTCGAAGGTACTCCGGATGGAGTGACTTCGGAGTTGGATGTATCAAGTCCTCTGCGGAGGCAAGGAGTTCGAAGTGTGCTTCAGAGGGAGACATTCGAAGGTACCCGACGAAGGTCTCAGAAGTCGAGGCGCATCGAAGGCATGGTCCGGGTGAGGCTCGTCGAGGAGTGTGCTCGGGGAGAGACACTGCGACGAAGTGCTCATGGAATGCTTCATGCGGAGGCCTTGGACGAAGAAGGGACTTCGAAGGGTGGTACCCCGAAGGTGGGGGTTCGGAGTGAGGATGGCTTCGGAGCAAGGCTAGCTCCGGAGTAAGGTTGACTTGTGGTACTTCGGCCATGCATGGCTTCGGTACACGGACTGATGGAGTTCGAGCTGGAAGTAGCTGCGACGCCGTGGTGGTCCACTCCGGAGGTGGTGGTGCGAAGGCCCAAGGGCTTTGATGGCTTCGGCTCAAAACCGTCACTGTATCGGAGACTAACTTCGGTGAAGCGAAGGCCGTCAGGCTCAAGGGTGAAGTCCTCAGAGGGTAGTCCACTCTTGCGAAGGGTGAAGTGCGAAGCCTGCTCGAAGCACCCTGTGTGCGGAGCCTGCACTGACTTAGCAGAGTTGTTTTCGGGGCTGTGGGTGGAGCGAAGTCTACTTGGCTTCGGACTTTTACTCCCTGCGAAGCCTGTGTTCGGAGCTGTCAAATACCTCCGAACCAGACCTTCGAAGGTTGGTGTTCGAAGCCTGTTCCGCAGTAGATAGAATTCAAACCGAAGGCTGTTTTTTAGCCCAAGTTTTTTAAAGCTCCCATTCACCCCCCTCTGGTCGCCGTTTCCGATCCAACAGATAGGCTAGCTAGGGCTAAGGGACATGTCCGCTCTCGTAAGCCGACACCACCACCACACTGAGAATTTCGCAACAAATCCTAAGAAACCTGCAAGAAAACACTAAGATAAAGAGAGATTTAGATCGGTGAAGAACACACACAAAAAAAACAAAACTGATTTGAGTCGAACCCTAACCCTAAGAGTTAGGGCGGCGAGGAGAATACCTCGTCGCCGCACCGGATCCACCGTGCTTGGATTCCAAGGAGAGGAGTTCGGGAAGGCCACCGCTCATCGGCTCTCCTCATGCATTGGGTCCGGGTGGAGGGTCCGCCATAAACCGAATCGATGGGAGCGCCCTTACCCTCGGGTGAAGGCGCGCCCCGGCGAGCAGGCTCGTGATGGTGCCACCAGACCGACGATAATCCTCAGCTGAGCCCTCGCCAAAGTTTCATGCCACCGCCACTAATTTTTTTCTCTCTCTCATGCGCGACTGGAGCAAATGGGGCTAGGGATATGGTTCTGGCGAGAAAATTGTAACAATGCCACTTTGATTCATTATCTTTGTAAAAATGCCACCCTTTTATAATGTAGCTGTAAAAATACCAGTCACTTCATGTGCAGATTGCAATTTCACCATTTTAGTGATGTTTTCTCTAATTTTAATTTTTGTAATCCTAAATCTCATGTAAAATGACACATTTGCCCTTCAGCCAAATTTGAACTCTAAACTCTTGTCGTAGTTCTGTTGCTACTCATCACCCTGGTCGTCCGGCTGCTCGCCATCCCCGCCGTCCCACTTCCTGCCGCCACATCGCCGATGCCATCCTGCAGCCCGCGCTATGCAGTGAAAGACAAACTTACATGCACAAGAAACATACAGGAAATACTTTTTAATTTATTTTCTAGTCATACGAATTGATCACATAGAATGTACTGAATATCTCAACAAGCTTAAACCTCGGCATCCATACGATCGACGGAGTCCGAGGAGAAAATTTTTTGTAAACACATAATGTAAGGCTATTTACAGTAGTGAGTTTCATAATACTGTTTTTTAGAATGCCACATCAGTTTTATAACTGAATGAAATACTCTCTCTCAATGGAGAATTTCATTTCACTATTTCCTAGGCTAACCAGTATAATTAAATGCAACTAGCTCTCATGAAATACTCTCTCTCTGATGAAACGATTTGGTTCTCAATGAGTGTTTCATTTCGTTTCATCCGTCTTGAAAACGAGTTAGCACCATGTCATGGTGATGACACTACTTTCTTCTCTTTCCTCATTAATTGAATATCATGTTAGCAAAAAATCTGATGTGACATGGTAATTAATACTATGAAACACCCCTTAAAATCCCCATTATGAATAGCCTTGAATAGCCTAAGTTGCACAATTAAATGCAAGTCGCATGCACAAAAACTTGGGCAATATTTACAACACTTGAACTTGATAACAACAGATCAGTGAATTAATTAAGTAGCTACCTAGCTTGCTAAAAGATGTGGGTGTGATGTTTAGCAGTGCAACCCTTGTCTGCACAAGGCTCCTGAACAGCTCGTCGCTGCCATTCTCCAGCTCGTCGATGCACTTCTCCAGCCTCTCCATCAGCGCTCTTGTGGCAGGACGGTGCGGGCGGCAGGCAGTGGAATGGACGGGCCGGGCGAGAGCGGAGGGACGGCTAGAGTGGCGAGCGCCAACAAACTATGACAAGAGTGTATGGCTGAAGAGTACATGTGTCATTTTACGTGAGATTTAGGGTTACAAAAATTAAAACTAGAAAAAGAATCACTAAAAGGATAAAATTACAAGCTGCACATTTTTCTCGGATCCGGATGCCCTTGGGGGTTTTGTGTGGCCGATCCGAGCGAGTGGCCGTGGGATGTGATCCAACGGCTGACGCCGTTTCAGCCCAAATTCGGCCCAGGCGGGAGGTTGAACGGTGGCTCAGGCCCAGGCGTGGGGCGCAGCGCGCGCGGCGGAGCGCACAGGCCGAAGAGCGCGCAAGCCACGCCATGGCCAGCACAAAATCGGAAAGGTCGGACTGTTTTTTCTACCTTTTGGGTCGAATTGAGTTCTGGGCTAAAGTTCTGGGCTGAATTTCATTTATGTTTTTAGGATTTCAAGTAATATTTTTTCTGTTTTCATTTACTGAAAAATAAATAAGAAGATAGCCCAAAATTAAGAGAAGAATAAGTTTAGGACATGGGGAAATTTTTGTATACTTTATCATGTTTAGTAGCACCGTTCTGAATTTTTTAAGCATTTTATGAGCTTTTTTATGATATTTTTTATTTTATTTAGTCCAACCACTTTATATATATTGGAATTTCATGTTATAAATTTTAAATTAAGATCTTTTTTGCTACCGTTAAAGACAATGTATGAATTTTGTTTAAGTCTTCCGTTGTACTTACACTGCTTAGAATTCATTCAAGTTCATCCCTATTATTTAAGTGTTATTTATTTTGTTGATTAAATTTGAACAAACAAGATAATTTGATTAGCATTATAAATAATTTCTGTTTATATAGTAATTTTATCTTATGACCAACATTGGTGATAAAGTTGCTATGTTTAAGTTGAATTGATTTTATTTTTGCCTAACGGTGATGTAGAATTAATTCCCCTTTTAAGTATGTCACGTGTTGATTTTGACCAACGTTAAATTTTCATGTGTCATATTATGTCTACTATTTTAACATCCTTTGATAAGTTGCTTATTAGTAATATGCTAAGTCAACTCTCTAAAATTGAGCCTCTCAATGGTGAGAACATTGGTTCATAGAGAGTGAAAATTGAGATAGCGCTTTGCGCTATGGGATATAGATCTTGCTTTAACGCTTGATTGTCTCACTAAGCCTGCGGAGCCTGTGATATGTGAGGATGAAAGCCAGGAGGCTTTTGTCATAAGGTTATGGGACTTTGGAGAAATAAGAATAAAGTATGACATAAATTGTACTAAGTGAAATCAGTCGAATCAAATTATTATGGTTATTAAGAGCTCCATCATGGAGCATATTAGGGGTTCTATCCCATATCATAATACTGTGAAAGAATGTCTGAAGAAGGACGGTCAGTACACTAACTCTTCTAAAGCATATGCTAGCATGCTAATTAAGAAAACATGCTAAGGATGAGCAACATGGCTTCGAAGCTAAAACCCATTGACATGGAGTTCAAGGATGATTTTGTTGTCCATTTGATTATTACATCATACTAAGGGTTTTTATCATTTTTTGATCGACTACAACTCGCAGCCAGAGCGCTAGAGTTTGTAGGGCTGATTTCAAACTCTATATAAGAATTAAGAAGCACACAGTGATTAAGGTCAACGCGTGTAGCATAGATATAGGGGAAGAAGCATTATAAGATATAATCTAATGATGCAAATGACTCCCCTTATAAGCTCGTGTAACACCCCTAATTTTCAAAGGTAAAAATAAATTGAGAAATAAAAATTTTCTTTAAAATAATTATTTTGATTTTAGAATGAGTTTAAAATGTCCAAATAAATAGAAATCTGGAGAAGTAATTCAAATCATGATCTGAAAAAATTATATTAGGTTCCTAAGACCAAGATATACTTTTGAGAATTTTACAAATTTTTAGGACCTTTGCTGATAGCTCATAATTTATAAACCAATATCTGTAATTATTTTTATTCAGAAATGAATTTTAAATAACCTTGGGCCGAACTCCACCTTTCTCCCTCCATAGGCCAGTCCAACCCACTTAAGCCTCGCGCCCCTCCCTTACAGGTGGGGCCCACCTGTTAGTCTCCCTCCCTCTCTCTACGCGCACGCCCGAGCCCTTGGCCCACTTTTCACCACTGACGGTTGCAGCCTGCCGCCCGCGCCCGCACACTACCAGTGGCCCCCTCATGTCAGCTTCGTCTTCCCCGCGAAGCTCGCCCCCAAATCACGTCGGCCGAAACCCTATCCTCCGCAATCCGCCGACGCCGGTCCCCTTCCATAAAATTGACCCCACCATTAACTCCCCCGCAATCCGGTGATCAATTCCACCTTTACGCCGACGCGTTTAATCCCAAAACCGTCGTGTTCATGCATGGTAAGGGCTCACTGGAGTATGGAAAGTTCATCCTCGGCTTTCCATGTAGACGACCTACCTTCTTTACTACCCGATGACCCTATAAAACCCTGGCCACCACCGCGTTCGGTCCTCGCTAGAATTTTTGCCCCGCACGAACAGAACGCCCGTGCTCCCATTTTTGCACCACTCCCCTGCTCCTTCTTCAGTCGCCGCTCGTCGTCGCCAGAGTCCACCCCCATCACCGTCAACTGCACCTCCATGACCGTCGTCGTCTCCCTAACCCTGGCCACCCCTCCGTTCCCGCTAAAGACCACTAGAGCACCATCCCCGCTGATGAACCGAACCTCTTCGCTACACTCACTCGTCGCCGACCACAATCTGTCGGCCCCGAGCCACGACACCGGTATCATCATGTTCCCCTCACCGCACTAACTCATTTTTTGATGTCGCATGGTAGCCATAGCATTCGCCGTCACCGTTAGCCCACCGCTAGCCCCCTGCCATCGCTAGAGAAGACGACCGACGCGGAAAATTACCCGTACCGTGTTGGGTCCACGCGCAGCCATCCGATCAAATCTGAATGGCTAGGATTAAAACTCGCTCGAGTTTGATCTGGACTGTCCATCTGATTGAAGGGGTACCGAGTCCTCTTAGTCGTCCGATTTCACTTAAGTAACCCGCCTCCACCGCATGCATCCGATCGCGATCCAACGATCGATCTAGATCCAGCGCACAACACAGTGTACGGGTTCACGGTGAACTTGTTTTACCGTGGACCAAATGTTTTTTTAAAATTAAAATAAATTCCCAAAATTGTTTTAAACTTTAAAAATTCATAACTTCTTCAAATTAACTCCAAATTTGGCCATTCAAATTTTAGAAAATTCATATTTTTATTATCTTAACGTTTATCCAATAAAATTCATATGTTTGTACTGTGATTTTTCATTATTTTAATTGTTTATTATTCTCATTTTGCATGCCGAAAAGATTACGACGCCGTCGAAGAACCAGAGTATTTCTCCAAGGTTCCACCTTCACCATTTGCTGAGAAAGCCAAGTCACCACCCCATTTTTGAGCATATTGAACCCAATTTTATTTAAATATCACTAAAATCAATAGGTTATAAATGCATTAGTTAAATCAAATGCCTTACATTATATTTATTAGATCCCCGACCTTGATGTGAAAACTCAAGCCATGCTATTGAGCCTAAACTCCTTGTCACCATAATAATAATATTATTAGATAGTGTCCAATGTATCGACACAACTTCTATAAGTTAAAAACAAGTCATAAATACTTGGATTCTACTATATGTCCCCATTATTTCTCTCATCCCTAGAATTCTGTTGGTTATGGAGTTTTGGTTTAGTATGTTAGCATGGTGGGTTACGGGTGCAAGCAAGAGCATTGGTTAGTCGCACCCAGGGCACTATAAAGATCGGTCTGTGGGATCCATCGTGAAACACTTCCGTACTAACCACAAGTATAGTGGGTAAGTCCTAACTGGAGGTATGAGACATTCCAACATGAAGCACCATTTGGAGGGGGCAAGTAGCACATACGGGTGACTTGTATCGACGAGGCACAAAAGGGGGCGCGATGTTGGTCCAGTGCGCTGGCGCGCCGGCGAAACCTAGAGTGGGTGTTATTGGGTTGGAGCATTCCATGCTAAATATTTTGGTACGAGTTCCCATGGTATGGGTCATTTCAACATATTATGGTGTGCAGGGATGAGTGTTTTCTTTGTGGGTACAATAGTACACCTCTGATCAGAGTTTAAATCTTTTCGAAAAGCCGAGCCCACAGTCAAGGGCAGGTTGCGTGACATCCCACAGTTAGTTTACATTTATGAGTGTTGCATGATGAAATAACATGTAAGGACTATTGGGCGAGGAGGGATGACTGTACTCCTCGTGTTATAAGATGTTGCAATATTCATGATTTATTATTCTGTACAAATAAACTTGACACACATTAAATGCTGCAACATAAAAATATACTTTTCCGCACTTTAAACCATTATCTTCCTTTGTTATTATCCTGCATTATTATTGCATTCTCGGTGGCTTGTTGAGTACTTTTGTACTCATACCCATTGAAAACCACTTTAGATGTGACATATTACGATGAGGATGGTCTGGAGTAGCGACCCAGTCAAGTCGCGAGACTGGCAAAGATGTTCATCCATGAGTTTTCTTTTATTAGTTTCTTTTATTTTAACACTTGTGTAATAATGTGGTCTGTGAACCACAAATGATTGACGTATGTACGATTCATGTGATGAACATCTTGTTATTATTGTTTTTCTTTGGAAATTCAATAAAGTCTGGAATTGTTAAATTCTAGGCGTTACAGCTCGTATGAAGGAACATGATGTCCCAAAGGACGTATGCAGACATTACAAAAGGAGGGACACCACATGAAAGATTGTGTGTAGTTCCCAAAATGGATGAACATGAATGGAAAGGATGAAATTACATCAAATTTTAGACAATAAATAGGTTTGGTCTTGCCTTCGAGCACGACAAACTTTATTTATTTTTTTAGAATGATTATGCCATCTAAGAATAAGAATAAGCGCATATGAATTGATGGTGTATCTTTGAAATTATGGAATTATCGTTTGGGCTATATTTCGAAGGCCCTACTCCGAGAGGTGCCTCAAGAAGGCCATGAACCCACTACATCTCCGTCTACGTCGGCTTCAGGCCAACTAACCGGCCAACCGGCTGCATCTTCGTCGGCCCTCTACGCTTGGTGTTCCCACCACGCTTGCACATGACATAGCCAAGGCATGTCGTGCGAGCCTCCGACCCTGCCTCCGCTCAACACCGTCGACTCGGGCCCACCCTCCACGCACACCCGGTGTCACCACAACTACCGGCCGGTGCGCCAGACTCCGCCGGTTCTCCCCCCACCGAGTCGACTTGACCACCGATCTCCCCGCCACACGATCACCGCCGGGCGTGCTCTCACAAGTTTTTTTGCCAGACACCTCTGCTTTCAAGACTGCGCCACCAATTTGTCCACACGAGATCAAGCCACAGAAGGGATCTAAATTTGTCACATAAGATCCAAACTGTTCAAGGAGTATATTGCTACGCGCACCCCATTTTGTATACACAAAAAATAAATTTTCAAGTCGTGGATGCCATCTACTAGAAGGTCTATATGTGGCGTGTAGGGCTGTCGGTCATAGACGGGAGCCCCATCGTCGCCACGACAACTACTGATGGTCAATCCTTGGGTCTAGTAATGGCGGCAATGGTTTTTACGCTTCGGCTTAACAAAGAGGACGTCACGACACTCGACCCGAGGAGGATGACATCATGGGAGTTAGATTCTTCTCAGGATTTTTAGTTCGAGGACGAGCTGATTTTCAAGTGAGAGAGAGATTGTTATGTACAGATTGGATTGATAATTAGTAGATTAGATTGAATTAGTTAATATACGATTAGTTAGGATTATTTTTGTTTTAAAGATAGAGATAAAGATAACATATTAGATTGTCATTAGGATTATAAATACCCCTTAAGGGTCGTGGAATAAATCAAGCAGGAAGAATTATTTAGTTCCTCTCCTGCTCTTACCAACATCACTTTAGCTGCTATGTGATATAAAGGAAGAACTCTTAGTTTAGAAAAAGGCTGGGTTGTTTAAAACAAGTCATATTTCTCTCTTACGACATTGTAACTCTTTCCTACGTGTTACGACCACTAGGAGCTTGTTTTGTGTTTCCTTTCTCTAGTTTCAGTAGCATCTTACCGATGTAAACTATTTTATATTGTTCTTCTCTTATATCTTAATAAATATTTGGTTGGCTCCTTTTGAGACCAACCCGACTAAAAAAATGTGTACGTGGTTTGAGTTGGTGATTAGCTCAGTTGTTTGTGTTGGTCATGTGATCATGAGGGTATTTTATGTCAGTGATAATGATTAGGTGTGTCTTCAGTGCAGATATATCGTCACTTACTCAGTTCTTGAGGAACATATATCTATATTACCAGTCATTCAAAACTTTACAACTCTATGATGAGTTCTATTCTACAATATGAAGTTTTTACCACTTGTTCATCATACTGTGGGATCAAGGCATCTTCCATGTGATTGATGTGGTTACCTTGCCAACATATCTGTTGATGTGACGAAATAAATCAAGCAGGGCACCTCTTTTGCCAAAGAACACACTCACTAACCAAGTTGTCACATCATCATGCTCAATTTTCAACTGTACCCATGCACTCATCTCCCAATTTCTTGTACTCACTGTGTAATTTACTCATACTAGATGTTAGATCTAAAATTAAACCTTTGCTATGGATAGGGATGGCAATCGGGTATAACGGGTACGGGTAGTGCATACCCATACCCGTACCCGTTTACCCAACGGGTAAAAACCCGTGCCCATACCCGTTACCCGCGGGCGCCGTATACCCACGGGTATACCCGTTTACCCACGAAAAAAGTGAATGAAAATGAGGATGAGAAGCGATGGGTCGACGTGATTCGGCGGCGCACGGAGGTACATGCGCGCGGCCACGTATGCCAGCGCTCGGCAGCGCGTGAGGGGGCGCTCGTCGGTGGGTGAAGGCACTAGCGTTTGGCCACGTGGGGCGGGGGGCACTTGGCGACGCATGGCCGCGCGATCTAGTGCGCAGGAGAGGTGCTTGGCGACGCGTGGGGCGACGGGGGCTAGGGCATGCCGGCAGCCCGGCACGGTCGCACGAGTGGCTTGCAGTGGCACCGAGGAGAGAATGGATGGGAGGGGGTGGCGACGGGTGAGGGTGGAGGGAGGAGAGAGAAAAAGATATGGGTGTTAGGGTTTCACATTTATTTTTATAGTGATGATAAACGGGTAAACGGGTATGGGTAGTCGATACTCATATCCATACCCGTTTACCCGCCGGGTATGAAATTGAGAACAAACTCGACCCTATTAGGGTTTTTACTCGCGGGTAAACGGGTAATCGGGTATGATTATCCCTAGCTATGGATGATATGCGTTGTACTTTACTGTCTTGTCTAACTATGGTTATTTGTCTTAGTGTCTGCTGGTGTACTTTATCATCTTGTCCAGTGATGGTTATTTGCCTGTCTGCTGATGGTGACTGAATGACTGGAGCTGAATACAATTGCCATTTTTCATTGCTTGTTTAACCTATGACTACAGGATGACTTCTTCAGATCATCAGATGTTCGGTGAAGTCGCTTTACTGTTTTCTGGTGGAGATGGCAATCAAGGTTCGCACCCAACCCTTGTTCGTCATGTTCCTGCGTTAACTGGCTTTTGGTAGAGACGGTCCAGATTGAAGGCTCAGGCCCAACCTTTTTCAGATATGTTTAACTTGAATCTTATCTGTATTCTTTTGTGTTGACATTTAGGTGACAATCTTTTTTCATACAGTGGTGTGTAAGAATTGCATGTGTTCCAAGTTGCTGTCAGTAAATTGTCTTCTTTAATTCTGTGGTGGCTTCGATGATGTCGAGTTGCTTCAGCACACTGGGATTCTCCCCTTTTCCACACGCTTGTGCTGGAAATGTAAAACCAGTGGCATGCGTTCAAACCTGTTTAATCTGGTAAGTTAACCCTACCGTTCTACCTGTTATTAATAAACTAATCCTGATTAACCTAGCTAGTTAATGCAGGACGGCCCTTGATACCTTTCCATGGCACCACCAGCTGCTGACTGCTCCTGTGTCTGTACATTAATGGCTGTTTCTTTCAGTTCACATATATACAGATTGGAACTTGGAAGCCTGCAGAAACAAGCAATCCCAGGAGAGGAGGGACACACCATTCGACCAGTTCATCTTTGCCTCTTGTTAGTTCTCCTTGTTTGCAGATAAAGTTGCTTCCTTTTTGCAGAAAGGAGAGGTGTATAGGTGAAGATGATGGCTGGGTTGCAAAGATCAGGGACAACATTCAGGAGGTCCGGTTCGTCGGGCATTGTCTGGGACGAGCGGTTCCTGACCGAAGACGCCGAGGCGAACGGCGCGACCGGCGATGGCGCGGAGGAGCCCCAGCCGGAGCTGCGGCATTCCAGGAGCGTCGGGAGCATCGGCATGATGAGCTGTGCTGCCGACGACGGCGGCGACAAGAAGCCGAAGCCGAAGCCGAAGCCGAAGAAGAAGGGTGACCAGAGGAAGGAGGAGGAGCGCAACCACCAGATGTTCCGGACCAAGGACGTCACGCCGGACCTCGATCCGCCGTCGCCGAGGGTGTCCGGCTGCATCCTCTGCTCCATCTTCCGGGGCTCTGGCCACAGCTCGGCGAAGTCTCGCCGCTCCAAGCCGAGGAAGAAGTGAACGGTGACATATATAATACCTTCCGGTGCATCTGTTACTGTAATTAAAGCTGTGCGAGCCATGGATCTGGGCATGTCTATACTCGAGTCATATCAGTTTGTAAGCTGCTATAAATACATACATATATATATATGTCAGGTTAGTTTCTTGACTTTCTTCTCCGGTCAGTGAATTCCTCGATCCATAGTTAGAGATTTGTGGGTTGTTCTTGCATTCACTGGCGCAATTCTTCTGAGTTCTGACCCGTTTCTGAAGCTGATCATGAACGAGCCTTTGGATGTCTATGATTGCTTTGCATGTCAGCGTGAGGTGTTTGTGGTGTCGCCTGTATGGAGCAAACTACTGTAAAGAGTCTGTCATGGTTGAGGCTGGCATGCATATGCCATTTGGGCATGTGGAGATCGAGTTGGCGTTTGTGATTAGCTTAATTTTTTTTGAAAGAAGGTGATTAGCTTAATTAATTGTGAGGCTGTTTTTTTTGGCAAACCATAGGATGGATTCCTGAAGTCTAGGCAAATCCGAGAACAAATCGGTCTTCACGGTGACCGTTTTTCCTCCTTTGAGAATCGAGACGAGATGAATAGACGATGTTTTTCGAGAGACCGCAGCTCTGTTTCTCGCAGCACATCTTTACTATTATAAAACTATTATAAAACGGCTAGTTTTCCGTTCCTCCGTCCGCAAGCCCCGTACTGCCTCCCCACTTCTCACAAAAAACCAATCAAAACTTATACCCTATAAAAACCGGTGCCCTAACCGTCCGGCCCGGAGCGCCCCTACAACCGTCCCTCTGCGAGTGTGCCGCCCACTCGCCGCCCACCCTCCCTGCAGCTCGCGCAGCAAGCGCTTGGCTATGTGAGAAAAAAAAAGAAAAGAGGAAAAAAAAGAAGAAAAAGAAGAAAAAAGGAAAAAGAATAAAAAATAAAAACAAGAAAAAGAAAACTGTATTTATATTTCAGTATTTTAATTTATGTATTTTACGTGGAAATAAAAACCCTTAGATTTCTGAAAAAATCATGTAGAAACATGAATTTTGCGCAAAAACTCTATTATAAAATAAGATTATGTTGCAAAGCACAGGCCTCTGACTAGTTAAGTGTATAAGAGAATCTTTTTACTTTAGTACTAGTTTTATAGTACTAGTTTTATACATTGATAATATAGTGTTAAGTAAGGTTTATAAATTCTAAGTATGGATATTAGTTTTTCAAATTAAATAATACTATTTTTTGATTTGCTAGTTATCCATTAGGTAGATCATGTATTATTTTATATTTTGTTAAGAATCACACCTCTAGTACTATACATTATAGTATTTTTCTAAAAAACAATTTTACCACGTGTCAATCTAATACTAATTTCATATTTCCTCGTATTATGGATGCTCTTAACAACACTGCAAAGTGTCTCCTGACAAGGATTGATATGATCTTGGTGCATCATCACACAACATAGCACATGACAGGGGCAAAACCAGATCAGCACTTGTGATAAGAAAGATTACGGCAAAGGCTCTCTAAACACTACAACAAAACAGAACATTTTCGTCGGCCAAGTTAACTTCCGTCGGCTTTTGAGCAAGCCGACGGAAGTTAAATAACTTCCGTCGGCCTCCACAAGCCGACGGAAGTTAACTTAACTTCCGTCGGCTTCTGACAGTGGCCGACGGAAGTTAGCGGGGGTTTTTCCGCGGCCGCCCGGATCCCCCTAACTTCCGTCGGCCAGCATTAAAGCCGACGGAAGTTAGCTAACTTCCATCGGCTTTAATGCTGGCCGACGGAAGTTAGGGGGCTTTTCACCCAACCGCGCGCGCGTACAGGGAGCCCTAACTCCCTGTACACGCGCGCACTCCCGCCCGTTCCCCGCCGCCGCCGCTTCGCCGCCTCGGCCGCCGCCCGCCTGCCGCCGCCGCTTCACCGCCCGGCCGCCCTCGCCCGCCCGGCCGCCCGCCCGGCCGCCGCCCGCCCGGCCGCCCAGCCGCCGCCTCGGCCGCCCGCCCGCCCGCCCGCCCGCCCGGCCGCCGCCTCGGCCGCCCGCCCGGCCCGTCCGGCAGCCGCCGGCCACCGCCCTAGCTGCCTCCTGCCCGTGGCGCCGCCGCCTGCCCTTGCCGCCTCGGCCACCCGGTGCTCGCCTCCTCCTGGCCATCGCCGCCATCCGCCCCACTGCCGTCTTGGACGTCGCTGCACGGCCCGTGCCACCCGTCTCGGTGAGACAATGCTATTTTTTATATTGGCAAATTAATGTTTGTTTGTTTCAATGTGCATGTATGCTATTTTTTGTTTGCTATACAATTGAGAAGCCTCAATGCTATTCCTAAAAAATTGAGAATTTGTTCCGATCATAGTAATTTTAGAGTAATTTAAATGTACATGCATGTTGTTTACATTAATATAGTGTGAAAAGTGTGTTGGCCACGTCGGCGCTAACTTCCGTCGGCCACGTCAAGCCGACGGAAGTTAGCTAACTTCCGTCGCCGCGCTTCCGTCGGCCAAAGGCCGACGGAAGATAGCGTTTTGCCGACGGAAGTTGGCTTCTTCCGTCGGGAAAGGGCTAACTTCCGTCGGCTTTGGCCGACGGAAGTTGCCTGTTTTGTTGTAGTGAAAGTTGAAATAAATAGTTCAATAAAATTTAAAAATGAACTCATCAATTAAACGTAAATAACTCAGCTAACTACTGCCGTCTAGAAATTGAAATAAACAGATACTACACTTTTGTGATTTTTCAGTGAATGACTACCAATGGCGTCATTCCGGTCACTGAACCATTTCGCTAGTGTATATGCGAAGCATAACTCCAATGTAAACTGCACCTAAAGAGTAATATAATTCTCAAACAAACATCAAATCAAATGGTCCCATGATGATCGTTACGCGCTCGCAACCCCCACACTGTACATCGAATTAAGAGGGGAGACCGCCGTCCAACCGTTCCTGCCATCCGTGCCGACGCTGACACGGATTATGAATATACATGCATCATCTTCAAAGTGATTGGGAATGCCTTTGGATTCATACGGCCGACCTAACTGCATCTGCATGCCAATAAAATCGCTACATTGTTCCTCCGGACGGGCTCGTCGGTGCTCACTCCATCGATCGCGTCCTGGTGGCTGTCTCTTTCTCTGGGGTGTTCTTGAGCCCACTCTCTCGGGTGTTCTTGAGCTGTTATCGTCACAACCTCTTATTTGCCATCATATTTAAGCTTTGCTACATGGACTAGTGGTATCACCTCTTTCGCAATCTCCACCGCCATTATTGCCTCTGTGCCGTGGCTACTCAAGAATCTTTCTATGAACTAGGTACGTATTGGGGCACGCCATTGACGTGCCACCTGTGATGTTCATTACGGATGAGTGCGTTTTCATTGATGTTTATTTTACGTTTGTGATCATCTAGTAAAGAAGATTATGACTTACCAAGAAAATATAACTCAATCAGATCACATATTACTTCTCAAAAGACAAACATGTGGTTTCTAGATGCATATAAAAATATTAACATAGAGCTGGTAATGTTAACAGAGCTCGCATTTTTTACAAGCAAATGACAATTTAAAGCATCAGTATTAGATAAATATAAGGTTTCAGTCACCATTTAGAGTTAAAACATTTGTAGTCACCATGTTTCAATAAAATAGTTGGTATCACTATACTAAAGGAACAAATTAGGCTTATCAATTACATTCAGTTACAGTAAATGCTTAAAACAAAAAAAAATATTTCAGAGGGCTTAAATGTTCAGTTTTTATTATCTTGTATAATAATAATAAATAAATATCATATTAATAAATAAAAATTGACGGTTCGACTAGTAAACCGACAACTTGACTGGTTCAATCACTTGTCCAGTTTTTCTATGCTCTCAACCGGACAAAAACTTCCTCTAGCATGGAGATTGAAGCGTTTAAATTTAAAAAAGACAAAGAAAGAAAACGTTGTTGCTTCTTTGAGTCTCGCTAGATCATCATGTTTACCCTTTCCTTCCTACCGACAGCATCATGCCATCCCCCAAGAAAATAAGGTATCACTACATGCCAACAATGGAAAATTACTCTCATGCCATTATAATTTTTAAAAATTGCTTACATGTCACTGTCAGTGATACAACAATGACATATTGGCAAACCATAAAAATTATAATGGCACAGAAAAAATTAACCCCCAACAACAAAGAGTACAATGGCATCAACTTCCCATGGTTGGAGCATGTCCCTAATAGAATAACATCATCTAATTTTGAAATTTCTCTGCTCCAACTCGAAAAAACATTTCAGATTGCTGATTGATCTAAGGAAACAGCATAACAAAAACAGCAAAACTCGATTGCCTTTTCTAGTGAATATATCCAATAAAATAATGGCAATCAACTATGTAAAAACATCGAGAGCTTTTTAAAATTTCACAAAACCCACCTGATGATTGACATGCCGAACTACATGAAACATGAAAACAGCAAGAGTCTATTAAAATTTCAGAAAATTTATCATCTGAAAAATCCATTACTACTACCAGTATAAGCATTGCGTACTCTGATTATTAACAAACTTCGTACAAGAATTAAGGCTAGTTATGTCCTTTATTTTGCTTTGTGACTAATTGTTTATATTTTTTTTGGTCTAACTAGGCATGAATTGTAGGTGCAGTCAAAGCTCTTGGGTTTGGGGAGAACAAGAAAGCCAACCAAGACCTTGCTGTCCTTACTTGGGGAGAAGTGATGAGTCAACCTACCATCTCTACATGCGCCCATGGTCCTAATATCTAGCTGCTCATCATCATGTTCACGTACACAAACAATCTCTCGCTATTCGGAACCGCTTGACTAAAGGGTCACTCATCTAGCATATGCATTAAGCCAGCAGCAATGGCTGAATTTGAATATTCACCACCACCATCCTCATTAATAACAACTCACATTCGATTCCACATTTCATTTGATGTATCATGTATGTACAACTGCACAAATTTTTAGCAAGAATCTATAACACCCCAAATTTCCAAAAGGTAAAAATATAGTTTTATTATACTTTTCTGAAAAAGGAATTATTTTTGAATTTTCTATAAAACTGAAAATGCCCAAATAAAAAGAAATATGGAGAAACAATCTAAACCAGGGCCTGAGAAACAATCTAAACCTGCCAGACAATCTAGCTCCAGCGCCGCTGCTCCGCGCCCCGCCATCGTCTCCGACCCAATTATCGAGAACTTCACCGAGCCCAGCGTCCCCCAGGATACTCGTGGTTCCGAGAGCACTGAGAATGCCTCGGGCAACGAGCAGATTACATCAGGCGATAGTCCTCGATTGATTGTTTTATTTTGATTGATGATTGTGGTACCATCTATGGAGATTTGTGTCATAGATGGGATAAAAATAAGAGCTCCAATGTAATGAACAAACCAGCTCCAGCCACCCCACCAGCACCTGCCGCAAAGCCCCTATGCTGAGAGTCCGAAATGGCAAGCAGGTTGTCTGCTTCAACTGCCAGAAGGAAGGACACTACTCCCACCAGTGCCCTCACCCCAAGCAACCCCAAGACGCTGCACCCAACCAGGCGGTTCGCGCCCGAGTCAACCACATCAACACTGAAGAATCCTAGGAGGCCCCCAAAGTCGTGCTCGGTATGTTCACAGCAAATTTCATACCCGCAATAGTATTATTTGACTCTGGGGCAACCCATTCATTCATATCAAAAGATTTTGTGAGAGTAAATAACCTAGAAGTACTCCCTCTGCCCACACCCATGATGATCGCCACTCCCGGCAAGAAAACCCTAGCTAATCTGTTCAGCCCAAGGATAAGGATAGAAATCCAAGGGGTGTTTTTTTGGGCCGACCCAGTCCTTATAGATTACAAGGGACTAGACCTCATCCTAGGGATGGAATGGTTAATGAAGCACAAGGGGGTGATTGACTGCGCTAGTAAGTCCATCACCGTGACCAGCTCCGAAGGAGTCGCTGTCACCTTTAAAATGACTACCCGTGGCCCGAAAGGAGTGTCGCTTCACCAGATGGCCTTAGAGGAAGTACCCGTGGCCTGGGAATACCTAGACATCTTCCCAGAGAATCTACCAAGGATGCCACCCAAGAGGGACATCGAATTTAGGATCGAGCTTGTCCCTGGGACCACCCCCATCTCCAAACACCCGTACCGTATGGCCGAAAATGAGCTAGCTGAAGTAAAGAGCAATATTGAGGAGGTTGAACAGAAATGGTACATCCGACCGAGTACCTCACCTTAGGGTGCACCGGTCATCTTCGCCATGAAGAAAGATAAGACCAAGAGGATGTGTGTAGATTATAGAGCCTTGAACGAGGTGACCATCAAGAACAAGTACCTGCTGCCTCGGATCGATGACCTGTTTGACCAGCTGAAATGATCCTCGGTGTTCTCCAAGATCAACCTCAGGTCAGGTTACCATCAGCTGAGAATCAGGGAGGAGGACATCCCCAAGACTGCCTTCACGTCCCGCTATGGATTATACGAGTATACTGTGATGTCGTTCGGACTCACGAATGCCCCCGCCTTCTTCATGAACATGATGAACAATGTCTTCATGGAGTTCTTGGACAAGTTCATTATGGTGTTCATCGACGATATCCTCGTCTATTCCAAGACCAAGGAATAACATGAAGCCCACCTCCGTCTAACCCTAGGAAAGTTGAGGGAACAACAGTTGTATGCCAAATACAGCAAGTGCGAGTTTTGGTGATCCGAGGTAAAGTTTCTCGGCTATGTCATATCTGTCGGAGGAATAGCAGTGGACCTGACCACCGTGGAAGCAGTGACCAATTGGTTACAACCGGCGAATGTGTCCAAGATCCAGAGTTTTCTAGGACTGGCCAGATATTATCGTAGGTTCATCGAGAACTTTTCAAATATAGCCAAACCCATGACCAGATTATTGCAAAAGGAAGTGAAGTTTGAATGGACCCCAGATTGTGAGGAGTGCTTCTAGACCCTCAAGACTAAACTAGTATCAACCCCAATTTTAACCTTGCTAGATATACGAAAGGACATCCATGTCTATTGTGATGCCTCTCGCCAAGGATTGGGATGTGTTTTGATGCAAGACGGGAAGGTGATATCTTATGCCTCTCGTCAGCTGAGACCCCATGAGCTAAGCAACCCGACTCATGATTTGGAGTTAGAAGCAGTGGTTCACGCCCTGAAAATATGGAGGCACTACCTTGTGGGTAACCATTGTGAAGTCTTCATCAACCACAAGAGCCTTAATTACATATTCCCCCAACCGGATCAAAACCTCAGGTAGAGAAGATGGTTGGAGCTGATCAAGGATTATGACTTAGGCATCCATTACCATCCAGGCAAGGCAAACGTAGTGGCAGATACTCTAAGTCGGAAGGGGTACTTGTTGATAGCAAAAAATGGCATTAATGGTTAAGATTGTTAAAATATCAATTTCGGTAATTTGGGTCGAAAATACACATGTCCCGGGTCAGGCCGAAGCCCTACAGGGCCGAAGGACCATTGGGATATGGGCTCCGGAAGCTTCCAGCCAGCCCACGGCCTTCGGCCAGGAAGCCTTCGGAGGCTCACCCCGCCGAAGCTTCGGCCCAAGGAGCAGGCTTCGGCAGGCTTGGCCGAAGGCCCACTTCGGGCAGAGATAGAGTTGGACCCAATTCTGGCTAAATGTTTATCTCTATTCAGCTGAATTATAGCAGAGTAGATTAGAGGTCTAGCCCCTATAAATATAGAGGCGAAACCAGTTCAGAGCCCCCCCGACAAAATCAACCACAAAGCCTAGCTTTGAATCACATTTACTTTATCTTTACTTTTATGTACTCTTCGTGGGTTTGCCGAGAAGCCCTCCGATGGCCACTTCAGAATAGTGGTGATCCTTGTTACTTCGCTTGTGAAGTATCCGTTAATCTACGTAATAGATTGCTATCGCCTTGTTACTTCGCCTATGAAGTATCCACTAATCTGCGTAACAGATTGCTACCTTCACCACTAGTGCAACACTTAGCAGAATTTGGTCCTTAGGCCGAATTGGTACTTCGAATCTGCTCTGTTTCAGGTTTCCATGTTCGGAGTTACTTCGTCGGAGGTGTCCGGAGCTGAGAGATCGGTTTCGTAGGTTGCCAGAACACCCTTCGGTGAGACTGTTGGTTCAACCGCACACTCCGTCAGCAGACTTCGTCACGACAGGCTTCGCCACGCTTGTACTCCGCTCCGGACGAAGTTACGCTCGCGTGTTGCGTTTGAGTCATTATTCTGTATTTTACTATATCAGAGACTTCACGCCGAACCCCGTTGTTCGGAGGTGATTGTTGTGTCCAGATCTGTTCGAAGTTCATCTTCGGCCAGGCCGGTCCTAACGCCGAAGGTACCCTTCGTGTCAGACGCCAAATGTACACTTCGGCGACCCCCTTCGCACCATACTTCGAAGCAGACAAGCTCTGACCGATTTGCTAATTCATTCTATTTAATATATTTCTTTCGGCTAATTAGATTATTTCTGTGTGATCTAATTACCTGGCGACTCCACCCCCTTACCACGGTTAAGGGTAGTCGGAATGTGACGTCGGTGCTGTGTTACGCTTAGGCTTGTTCCTAAGTATCTGCACACTTTTGGATCGTCGAACTGACCTAAGTGCGGGGGCACATTTTCGTGTCAACACACTTTTTGGCGACTCCGTTGGGGAAAAGCTACGCCAACATGATGGGTACGTCCATATCGGCCACCGGTGCATATACAACGACTACTATGTCTACACCGCCGATGGACACCATATGATGCGCGGATATCGACAACCGCAACATCCTAACACCTACTCTTGAAGATATTCCCGCAGAAGACCGAGCAGAGATCGAGGCAAAGTTGAAGGTATCCGTTTTAGTGCCTCATTTAGTTAGGGCGTGTTTAACTCACCTCCAATATGCAGATAATACCATCCTTCTGATGGAGTACTCTAAGTAGAATTTTATTACTGTTAAATTCTTACTTTATTATTTTGGAGAAATGTCGGGGATGAGAGTGAATTTTTAGAAAAGTGAAGTTTTTGCGCTAGGAGTCCCAGAGACTGAGGCTCAAAATGTGGCTGATGTTTTCAATTGCAAGGTTGGTAGATTGCCAATTTCCTACCTAGGTATTCCTATTAGTCATTCTAAACCTTCACCGTCTGATTTTGAAGGGGTAATTAGGAAGGTAGAAAAAAGGTTAGCAACTTGGAAGTGTGGTAATTCGTCTTATGGTGGTAGAATGGTTATGATTAACTCTTACCTCAACAGTGTGCATATGTACTCTATGGGTGTTCTATTCATCATCATTTGGATGGTATCAGAAGAAGATTCTTCTTGGAGAGTCTGGGTTTGAAAATAAATACCACATGATTAAGTGGAATGCCATGTGTATTCCCAAAGATTATGGTGGAATGGGTTTTTTGAATTCTAGAGATATGAATGTAGTGTTATAATGTAAATGAGTTTTCATAATCATTGAGGGTCATCCTGGGGTTTGTTATGAGCCACTTAGGAAAAAACATTCCTAGAGGTAGTTTCTTCAATCAAAAGGTGACTAAGGGGTCTTATTTTTGGGAGAACCTTCAAAAAAAATCAGAACATATGTGCAGAAAACTGTAGTTTTCGGGTTGGCAATGGGGAGAAAGTTTTGTTCTAGGAGGATACTTGGTCGGGAGAGATTCCTCCCAAAATAAGTTTCTTTAATCTTTACAATATCTGTTTGCATCTTGAGATCCTAGTGGCAGATGTTTTATGGAAGATTGGGTTGTTCAGTTTAGAAGGACACTAACTACAATTGAGAATCACCAATGGAATAGTCTCAGGGGCCTATTATCTAATGTCTATATGAATGGCTTACCAGATCAAATCCTGTGGGATATTGATAAGAAGGTTTTTCTACTAAATTTATGTACATATGGCTATCTTTGGTGGGATGATTGATAAAACTCTAAAGATTGTTTGGAAATGCTCAATTCGTTTGAAAAATAAGATATTTCTCAAGTTGGTTTTGAAAGGAAGAATCCAAATAGGAGATCAATTGAGAAGGAGAGGATGGCCTGGAAACCCAAATTGTAAGCTATGTGGTCATATTGAAACTATTGATCATTTAATGTTTTAATGTGCATGATCACAATTCTTGTGGTGTTTTGTTAGAGATGTGTTTGGGTGGTTGAGGTGCCCTTCTAGTTGCGATGACTTCATGATATGTTTTCCTACAAAATGTGTGAGAAGAATACATCTGTGATATTGGGGATCTTTGCAGCAGGGTTCTGAGCTATTTGGCTCACAAGGAACGACCATGTTTTGAACAACAAAATTTCTACTAATGTGATTTGTGGAAGACTATGGCTCCGGGGCGATTAAGGGCCAAGATCTTGAGGTTAAATGACTTACTTCTTGCCAACAGCAAAAGGCAGACAAGGGGAAGAGAAGCAGGAAGTGCACAAGATCCTTTGTCGAGGGTTCTCAATTCTTTTTTGGAAGCTATCAAATGGCGATCGTCTCTCCTTTTAAAAAAATAAAAGAAGAACATTAATCTTGTCAAGTTTCGTAGTTAATTGAGGAAGTGTGCAGGGGATAGTTTTTGGCTAATGTCTTTTTGTTATGATTTCTCTAGATGTTACGTTGCTGGATATGTGTGGCTAGGGACGTTGTTGTTATCTATGCTACTGGTTCCTTAGTACGAGAATCCTAGTGGCAGATGTTTGCATCTTGAGATCCTAGTGGCAGATGTTTTTATGGAAGATTGGGTTGTTCAGTTTAGAAGGACACTATCTACAATTGAGAATCGCCAATGGAATAGTCTCGGGGCCCTATTATCTAATGTCTATATGAATGGCTTACCAGATCAAATCCTGTGGGATATTGATAAGAAGGTTTTTCTACTAAATTTTTGTACATATGGCTATCTTTTGGTGGGATGATTGATAAAACTCTAAAGATTGTTTGGAAATGCTCAATTCATTTGAAAAATAAGATATCTCTCAAGTTGGTTTTGAAAGGAAGAATCCAAATAGGAGATCAATTGAGACGGAGAGGATGGCCTGGGAACCCAAATTGTAAGCTATGTGGTCATATTGAAACTATTGATCATTTAATGTTTTAATGTGCATGATCACAATTCTTGTGGTGTTTTGTTAGAGATATGTTTGGGTGGTTGAGGTGCCCTTCTAGTTGTGATGACTTCATGAGATGTTTTCCTAAAAAATGTGTGAGAAGAATACATCTGTGATATTGAGGATCTTTGCAGCAGGGTTCTGAGCTATTTGGCTCACAAGGAACGACCATGTTTTGAACAACAAAATTTCTACTAATGTGATTTGTGGAAGACTATGGCTCCGGGGCGATTAAGGGCCAAGATCTCAAGGTTAAATGCCTTCTTGCCAATAGCAAAAGGCAGATAAGGGGAAGAGAAGCAGGAAGTGCACAAGATCCTCTACCGAGGGTTCTCGTTTCTTTTTTGGAAGCTATCAAATGGCGATCGTCTCTCCTTTTAAAAAAATAAAAGAAGAGAATTAATCTTGTCAAGTTTAGTAGTTAATTGAGGAAGTGTGCAGGGGATAGTTTTTTGTCTAATGTCTTTTTGTTATGATTTCTCTAGATGTTACGTTGCTGGATATGTGTGGCTAGGGACATTGTTGTTATCTATGCTGCTGGTTCCTTAGTACGAGAATCCTAGTGGCAGATGTTTGCATCTTGAGATCCTAGTGGCAGATGTTTTTATGGAAGATTGGGTTGTTCAGTTTAGAAGAACACTAACTACAATTGAGAATCACCAATGGAATAGTCTCAGGGCTCTATTATCTAATGTCTATATGAATGGCTTACCAGATCAAATCCTGTGGGATATTGATAAGAAGGTTTTTCTACTAAATTTATGTACATATGACTATCTTTTGGTGGGATGATTGATAAAACTCTAAAGATTAATTGGAAATGCTCAATTCGTTTGAAAAATAAGATATTTCTCAAGTTGGTTTTGAAAGGAAGAATCCAAATAGGAGATCAATTAAGAAGGAGAGGATGGCCTGGGAACCCAAATTGTAAGCTACGTGGTCATATTGAAACTATTGATCATTTAATGTTTTAATGTGCATGATCACAATTCTTGTGGTGTTTTGTTAGAGATGTGTTTGGGTGGTTGAGGTGCCCTTCTAGTTGTGATGACTTCATGAGATGTTTTCCTAAAAAATGTGTGAGAAGAATACATCTGTGATATTGAGGATCTTTGCAGCAGGGTTCTGAGCTATTTTGCTCACAAGGAACGACCATGTTTTGAACAACAAAATTTCTACTTATGTGATTTGTGGAAGACTATGGCTCCGGGGCGATTAAGGGCCAAGATCTCAAGGTTAAATGCCTTACTTCTTGCCAATAGCAAAAGGCAAATAAGGGGAAGAGAAGCAGGAAGTGCACAAGATCCTCTGTCGAGGGTTCTCATTTCTTTTTTGGAAGCTATCAAATGGCGATCGTCTCTCCTTTTAAAAAAATAAAAGAAGAACATTAATCTTGTCAAGTTTAGTAGTTAATTGAGGAAGTGTGCAGGGGATAGTCTAATGTCTTTTGTTATGATTTCTCTAGGTGTTACGTTGCTGGATATGCGTGGCTAGGGACGTTGTTGTTATCTATGCTGCTGGTTCCTTAGTACGAGAATCCTAGTGGCAGATGTTTGAATCTTGAGATCCTAGTGGCAGATGTTTTTATGGAAGATTGGGTTGTTCAGTTTAGAGGGACACTAACTACAATTGAGAATCGCCAATGGAATAGTCTCAGGGCCCTATTATCTAATGTCTATATGAATGGCTTACCAGATCAAATCATGTGGGATATTGATAAGAAGGTTTTTCTACTAAATTTATGTACATATGGCTATCTTTTGGTGGGATGATTGATAAAACTCTAAAGATTGTTTGGAAATGCTCAATTTGTTTGAAAAATAAGATATTTCTCACGTTGGTTTTGAAAGGAAGAATCCAAATAGGAGATCAATTGAGAAGGAGAGGATGTCCTGGGAACCCAAATTGTAAGCTATGTGGTCATATTGAAACTATTGATCATTTAATATTTTAATGTGCATGATCACAATTCTTGTGGTGTTTTGTTAGAGATGTGTTTGGGTGGTTGAGGTGCCCTTCTAGTTGTGATGACTTCATGATATGTTTTCCTACAAAATGTGTGAGAAGAATACATCTGTGATATTGGGGATCTTTGCAGCAGGGTTCTGAGCTATTTGGCTCACAAGGAACGACCATGTTTTGAACAACAAAATTTCTACTAATGTGATTTGTGGAAGACTATGGCTCCGGGGCGATTAAGGGCCAAGATCTTGAGGTTAAATGACTTACTTCTTGCCAACAGCAAAAGGAAGACAAGGGGAAGAGAAGCAGGAAGTGCACAAGATCCTTTGTCGAGGGTTCTCATTTCTTTTTTGGAAGCTATCAAATGGCGATCGTCTCTCCTTTTAAAAAAATAAAAGAAGAACATTAATCTTGTCAAGTTTCGTAGTTAATTGAGGAAGTGTGCAGGGGATAGTTTTGGCTAATGTCTTTTTGTTATGATTTCTCTAGATGTTACGTTGCTGGATATGTGTGGCTAGGGACGTTGTTGTTATCTATGCTACTGGTTCCTTAGTACGAGAATCCTAGTGGCAGATGTTTGCATCTTGAGATCCTAGTGGCAGATGTTTTTATGGAAGATTGGGTTGTTCAGTTTAGAAGGACACTATCTACAATTGAGAATCGCCAATGGAATAGTCTCGGGGCCCTATTATCTAATGTCTATATGAATGGCTTACCAGATCAAATCCTGTGGGATATTGATAAGAAGGTTTTTCTACTAAATTTTTGTACATGTGGCTATCTTTTGGTGGGATGATTGATAAAACTCTAAAGATTGTTTGGAAATGCTCAATTCATTTGAAAAATAAGATATCTCTCAAGTTGGTTTTGAAAGGAAGAATCCAAATAGGAGATCAATTGAGACGGAGAGGATGGCCTGGGAACCCAAATTGTAAGCTATGTGGTCATATTGAAACTATTGATCATTTAATGTTTTAATGTGCATGATCACAATTCTTGTGGTGTTTTGTTAGAGATATGTTTGGGTGGTTGAGGTGCCCTTCTAGTTGTGATGACTTCATGAGATGTTTTCCTAAAAAATGTGT
Source organism: Zizania palustris (assembly GCA_019279435.1). Taxonomy (NCBI): domain Eukaryota; kingdom Viridiplantae; phylum Streptophyta; class Magnoliopsida; order Poales; family Poaceae; genus Zizania; species Zizania palustris. Next base: position 32,465,887 of record JAAALK010000080.1, read on the forward strand.
GAGAAGAATACATCTGTGATATTGAGGATCTTTGCAGCAGGGTTCTGAGCTATTTGGCTCACAAGGAACGACCATGTTTTGAACAACAAAATTTCTACTAATGTGATTTGTGGAAGACTATGGCTCCGGGGCGATTAAGGGCCAAGATCTCAAGGTTAAATGCCTTCTTGCCAATAGCAAAAGGCAGATAAGGGGAAGAGAAGCAGGAAGTGCACAAGATCCTCTACCGAGGGTTCTCGTTTCTTTTTTGGAAGCTATCAAATGGCGATCGTCTCTCCTTTTAAAAAAATAAAAGAAGAGAATTAATCTTGTCAAGTTTAGTAGTTAATTGAGGAAGTGTGCAGGGGATAGTTTTTTGTCTAATGTCTTTTTGTTATGATTTCTCTAGATGTTACGTTGCTGGATATGTGTGGCTAGGGACATTGTTGTTATCTATGCTGCTGGTTCCTTAGTACGAGAATCCTAGTGGCAGATGTTTGCATCTTGAGATCCTAGTGGCAGATGTTTTTATGGAAGATTGGGTTGTTCAGTTTAGAAGGACACTAACTACAATTGAGAATCACCAATGGAATAGTCTCAGGGCTCTATTATCTAATGTCTATATGAATGGCTTACCAGATCAAAATCCTGTGGGATATTGATAAGAAGGTTTTTTCTACTAAATTTATGTACATATGGCTATCTTTTGGTGGGATGATTGATAAAACTCTAAAGATTAATTGGAAATGCTCAATTCGTTTGAAAAATAAGATATTTCTCAAGTTGGTTTTGAAAGGAAGAATCCAAATAGGAGATCAATTAAGAAGGAGAGGATGGCCTGGGAACCCAAATTGTAAGCTACGTGGTCATATTGAAACTATTGATCATTTAATGTTTTAATGTGCATGATCACAATTCTTGTGGTGTTTTGTTAGAGATGTGTTTGGGTGGTTGAGGTGCCCTTCTAGTTGTGATGACTTCATGAGATGTTTTCCTAAAAAATGTGTGAGAAGAATACATCTGTGATATTGAGGATCTTTGCAGCAGGGTTCTGAGCTATTTTGCTCACAAGGAACGACCATGTTTTGAACAACAAAATTTCTACTTATGTGATTTGTGGAAGACTATGGCTCCGGGGCGATTAAGGGCCAAGATCTCAAGGTTAAATGCCTTACTTCTTGCCAATAGCAAAAGGCAAATAAGGGGAAGAGAAGCAGGAAGTGCACAAGATCCTCTGTCGAGGGTTCTCGTTTCTTTTTTGGAAGCTATCAAATGGCGATCGTCTCTCCTTTTAAAAAAAATAAAAGAAGAACATTAATCTTGTCAAGTTTAGTAGTTAATTGAGGAAGTGTGCAGGGGATAGTCTAATGTCTTTTTGTTATGATTTCTCTAGGTGTTACGTTGCTGGATATGCGTGGCTAGGGACGTTGTTGTTATCTATGCTGCTGGTTCCTTAGTACGAGAATCCTAGTGGCAGATGTTGAATCTTGAGATCCTAGTGGCAGATGTTTTTATGGAAGATTGGGTTGTTCAGTTTAGAGGGACACTAACTACAATTGAGAATCGCCAATGGAATAGTCTCAGGGCCCTATTATCTAATGTCTATATGAATGGCTTACCAGATCAAATCATGTGGGATATTGATAAGAAGGTTTTTCTACTAAATTTATGTACATATGGCTATCTTTTGGTGGGATGATTGATAAAACTCTAAAGATTGTTTGGAAATGCTCAATTTGTTTGAAAAATAAGATATTTCTCACGTTGGTTTTGAAAGGAAGAATCCAAATAGGAGATCAATTGAGAAGGAGAGGATGTCCTGGGAACCCAAATTGTAAGCTATGTGGTCATATTGAAACTATTGATCATTTAATGTTTTAATGTGCATGATCACAATTCTTGTGGTGTTTTGTTAGAGATGTGTTTGGGTGGTTGAGGTGCCCTTCTAGTTGTGATGACTTCATGAGATGTTTTCCTAAAAAATGTGTGAGAAGAATACATTTGTGATATTGAGGATCTTTGCAGCGGGGTTCTGAGCTATTTGGCTCACAAGGAACGACCATGTTTTGAACAACAAAATTTCTACTAATGTGATTTGTGGAAGACTATGGCTCCGGGGCGCTTAAGGGCCAAGATCTCAAGGTTAAATTCCTTACTTCTTGCCAACATCAAAAGGCAGATAAGGGGAAGAGAAGCAGGAAGTGCACAAGATCCTCTGCCGAGGGTTCTCGTTTCTTTTTTGGAAGCTATCAAATGGCGATCGTCTCTCCTTTAAAAAAATAAAAGAAGAGCATTAATCTTGTCAAGTTTAGTAGGTAATTGAGGAAGTGTGCAGGGGATAGTTTTTTGTCTAATGTCTTTTTGTTATGATTTTCTAGATGTTACGTTGCTGGATATGTGTGGCTAGGGACGTTGTTGTTATCTATGCTGCTGGTTCCTTAGTACGAGAATCCTAGTAGCAGATGTTTGCATCTTGAGATCCTAGTGGCAGATGTTTTTATGGAAGATTGGGTTGTTCAGTTTAGAAGGACACTAACTACAATTGAGAATCGCCAATGGAATAGTCTCAGGGCCCTATTATCTAATGTCTATATGAATGGCTTACCAGATCAAATCCTGTGGGATATTGATAAGAAGGTTTTTCTACTAAATTTATGTACATATGGCTATCTTTTGGTGGGATGGTTGATAAAACTCTAAAGATTGTTTGGAAATGCTCAATTCGTTTTAAAAATAAGATATTTCTCAAGTTGGTTTTGAAAGGAAGAATCCAAATAGGAGATCAATTGAGAAGGAGATATTGATCAGTTTCAAATGGATCACTGATGTTTTTGGTGTGGGGGTGAAACTTTGTGGTAGATGGTTTTTGTGTGAGTTATGTAAGTTGGTGTCCCCAGCACTCTAAACTTTGTTTCATGTTTTAGATTTCTAACAAAATAGGGTATAACCACAGTTATGCCTGTTTCAAAAAAAATATTGCATTGCTACTTCCAGTTATATGAATTTTACAAGATATCAAGTGACATATAATACACGTGTCAAAAAGAGCAAATCTAATGCGATTTTGGTCAGATGCCATTGCCAAAATAACTTTAATAATGTATTGTTAGTTCCATTGTGATTACATTTTACGCTACTATAGATAAAGGTGGGGTGACATTGGACAAGTGATGAGAGGAGACGTCACGTGCGTGGAACGATGGAATACTGAAGAAGTTGTTAGGATACAATATACCAACAACCACCACTTTTTTAATTGTAGAAATTTTTCATGTACAAATATAAAACAATTTATATTTAAAATTTGGAGAAGTCTAGATTATAAGATTAAGATTAGGTGGTGCCTAACTTGTACACGAATATTCAAAAATCCAGCTTGTTGCACAAAATTTGCTAGAGCCTAGAGTCGGCCGACGATTAATATTTTGTCATTTTAGATATGTTAGGGTATTAATTAGGATTTGATTATATCTCCTTCTGTCTTATCTATTATTCTCGTTCTTATCCTTTCGCATGTATCTCTATATATACCAATCTTCTGAGCCTCAATGCATCATCGTCTACTTGTGTCTAATCTATTCAATCTAATCTACTATATTTCTACAATTTAACATGGTATTAAAGCCAAAGCTCTTGAGTTTGAATTCTGGTTGGCATACAATTAAATAAAAATCACATCCTACTATTCCATGCTAGAGACTTGATGGAGTATCAAGTAAGGGGACTGTTGGAATATAAAGTTAATTGCCCATCTTTTCTCATCAGCTTAAATTTTTAGGTTGAACTAGTCGATGCATGCAACTTAATATCCTTAGCAGGCCTGGTCCTCACCGCGCCGCTTGGTGTGGCCGTGCCACCCATCCAGACATGTCTACATCGCCGACCCATGACCCGGTTGTGGCCTGCTAGATCCCTTCCAGTGTTACCCTTGTGCGTGCAAGTATACACCACTAAGACTCATCTTCGCGCATCGGCCCATCCACCGGCGTCATCATCCGTGCCATTCACTAGCCCCACCTTGCTCCATGTGTCTCCCGATGTGGTCATCCCACATGGCCCCACGCTGCCCCGCCTGTTTCCCTGTGTCGCCTGGCATGTCAGTACCACACAAAGTCGGACTCCGTCGTGTAGCGCATGTGATTTCTTGCCAGATGTGCGCTTCGTCACCTTCAACCTGGGTGGCGATGATGGATCGAGTGTTGCTTCTTGCGTATATATGTCAATTACATTGACCATGGCTATCTTACGTAGCTACATCTACTGTGGCTACCTTGCGTAACTATATCGACCATAACTATTTTTGCTCTATCATATTTGGTTGCCTTGACTATAGCACAAAAGGCTATCGTCATTGAGCACTCTTGTCGGTATTTTTTTGGTCTACATGTTCGTTTTGCTCACATTTGGACTGCGTGAGAATGTTAAAGTATATCTAGGGATAAGATTAGTTAGGATTTGATTATATCTTCTTATGTCTTATCTGTAATTCTCGTTCTTATCCCTTTGCATGTACCTCTATATATTCTTATGTCTTATCTGTAATTCTTGTTTTTATCCCTTCGCATGTATCTCTATATATACCAGTCTCTTGAGGCTCAATGCATCATTGTCTAGTTGTGTCTAATCCCAGCCTCCTATCGAGGTATATGTCTGCCCCCAACTTTTATTTAACTAGTATGAAGTCAAAATATATCACACTCATGTCGATCTTATTGTTTTTAACTAATTAATAATTTTTTAAATATTTTAATAGCAATTTAATTAAAAAATAAATGTAAGAAATTAGGGTCGTTATCAGCCGCCCCATGTCTATCAATGCCGCTGACTAGTAGAAAACCAAAACTAGTTGATCATTATGTAGCCGACTCTTTTTTTACTAAAGAGAATTATGCAGCTAGTATCAAAAGAAAAAATGCTGCTTCTAAGTAGACAGAGGAAATTACCAGGCGTCGTCCTAAAGACCAAAAATAATCTATTTCTGCACACAGACATATGTAATGATACACTTGATCTATGACCCAGACTATTCGCCTAATTCCATATAATATCCTAAAATTAGGAATAAATTGACCATGTTTATGGATGGATACTTTAACTTTCAAGAACAGACTAAAGAGAAATAGCCAGAGCCTAGAGATTAAGATTAGGAGGGGACTTTTAGATGAATATTTAAGAACACAGTTCACCATAGTCCATATATATACTTTGAATCTTTCATAGGAATCAGGAGATTAGGATTTAGAAGGGAATTTTTAGATGAAGATTTAAGAACGCAGTTCACCATAGTCCATATATATTGTTTTAATCTTTCATAGGAATCAGGAGATTAGAATTTAGAAGAGGATTTGGACCAGTTACCACTCACCAGCGCTTTGGGCTCTGGTGGAGTAGCTGAGGCGACCCTTGCTCATCCATTGCTTGTTTCCCGTTGCAGTGTTTCCCATTGCCATGGTGGGCGCCATGAGCCGATGAATGGGAGATTAGCGTTTAGATTTTTGGATTTAGGGGTTGCCGAGTGGCTGCTAGCGGCTACACATTTGGGGATTTGGGGCAATATCACGGGACATGAGCATGACTACCTACTTGGCTTGCATTTGCCCGTGTTGCATTGGGCTGGGGCTTTGGGCAAAGTGCCAAAGTTCTTATTTGGGCTATTTTGTATTTTTGTTGCTGGTTTGCTACTATGCTAGCATGCAGAATATGAGCTTCTAACTGTTGTGAGCCATAACGTAGAGAGTATAAAAATATTAGTCTATATACATATATATATATAAATTAAGGGTCCCTAACTGTTGGGGGAAATTACTCCATTTCCAAGACTTAAAGATTAATCCTTCAAAGGCTGGTGAGGACTCCGAAGCCGGTGAACTGTTGTTCGAAGCATGCGTCGCCGCGCCGAAGGGTGCAACGGTGTGAAGCTCTGGAGAACCCTCCGAATGGAAGATGGAGGCCTCGAAGCCTAAGGACACGATTGATTGGATGTCCAGCTTATCCATCTACCCTGCAGTACTTTACCGTATATAACCTTGTTTATGGTACCGAATAGTTTCCCCATTGTACCTTGTAAAAGGTATCCAGAACAAGTTGTTCATCTACACTTATTCGGACCACTTGAGCTATTATCCATTTCGGAGGCTCAAAGTAGTCCTAAAACACAAACTTCATGTTTGTCCGTTCTTGATTTCAGAGAACCTGTTGGCGTAACATTTGCACCAACAGTTGGTGCCGTCTGTGGGGAACCAAGTCCTAAAAGCTTGTTCTCTACTGCTGACTGCACTTCGAAGAGTACTTACGGAGGGAGTTTCGGAGTCTCAAGATTCCGCGCACCCTTCAGTTAAGGGCTTCTTAGTGCAGCCCGAAGGCTTTCACTCGACCCCTCGGGTCGTTCGAAGTCCTCCGTCTCCAAGACCTCTTCGTGGCTAGCTATGCCTCCAAAGCGAAGTCAGGCTTCGGGTCCTCTCCGAAGGTCCCCTCGGACCAATGGAGCCGGACCCTCGACCAATCCGGCGATTCCCACCGAGACTGCTGGGCGTCGAGCGCCCCGGGGCCCTCTAGCTCCTCCTACGGTGCTTCAGACCGACTACGCAGCTAGCCGGGATCCAGAAGTGCCCTCCGACGAAGACGAAGGCCCTCCCGAAACCGAGGCTACACAGCTAGCCAGGATTTAGGAGGAGGTATCTAGGTGGAGGCAAGAGGCCGCCGATCGCCTCCGCACTCAAGCTTCCACCGAAACTCCAGGAGGACCTCAAGACGGTGGTACCCACAATCCCCCAGAAGTTATCCAAGTCCCGGAGGAAGCCGAGAATGCATCCTTCGATAACGAGTCTCCATTACATTCGGATCTACAGAGAGTGCCTTTCGACCCCAGATTCAAGGCCTCGAAGCTACACAAGTACTCCGGAGGGTCGGACCCCGGAGAGTTCGCCCGCTCTTACGCCCTAGCAATAGAAGCGAGCGGAGGGGTGCGAAGCACCATGGCAAAATGCTTCCCCCTCGCTCTCGAAGGCGTGGCACTCCGCTGGTTCTGGTCCCTAAAGCCAGGATCGATCAGTTTATGGGAGCAGCTAAAAAAGAAATTTGTGAGCAACTTCCAAGGCACCTTCGTGGCCCCAATGTCCACAGGAAGTTTGTTTCAGGTAAAACAGCGGGTGGGAGAAACCCTCCGGGAGTACTTCACGCGCTTCGCCCACACCAAGTCACAGATCAAGGGCCTGTCTACCTCTTCGGTAGTTGATGCTGCCCGCGAAGGGGTGCTGAACCCCGACCTCCTCAGCACACTCCATCGGAAGCGTGACGTCTGTGGCGCAGCTCATGGCATACTTCGAGCAGTATGCCAAGGGGCATACTTCGAGCAGTATGCCAAGGCGGAGGAAGGATGTCTTCGGCGAGCTGAAACACCATTGCCCACCCTCCGAGAAGTCAAAAGGGATCCTGAAGCCTCCGCTACTCTGCAACCTCCACAAGACAACCGCTTCAACGAGTACAAGCGGGGGAAGAAGTATTTCCGTTCGGAGGTGCTAAACATTGCACCTTCTGCTCCGAAGGCACCTGCCAATTTCCAGCAGACGAAGAATTTCAAGGCCGGGCCGCCGAAGCCTCAAGAAAGGATGTCTGGCAGGCACCAGAGTTTTTTCTGTTGCGTGCATGGCGACAATAGAAGCCATGACACGAAGGATTGCAAGGCAGTGTTGGCCCTTCGGGGCGACTACCCTGAGCAAAGTACCGGGCGGGGTACTTCGGATCGGGCCCCACCGTCGGCACGCTCGGAGCCTGTTCAAACTGTGGCCCGAGCCGGTGCCCTCGAAGCCCCCATGCGACTGCCGGTGGCCAGTATTATGCCACCACCAAAGCAAGAAGACCCGCAAGACCGCGGCAAGAGAGTGGTCCTGCCCATCTCCGGAGGGGGGACCCTCGGAAGCATGTCCAAGAGGTAGCGGCGCGAGTACGTCCGCGAGGTCGGGAACATTGGGACCTCGAGTTCCGCTGAAGGGATGCCAGAATGGTCCCGTGTGCCCATCTCATTCACAGCCAGTGATGCGGCGGGGGTGAAGTTCCCCCATGCTGACCCATTGGTCATCTCTGCTGATATAGCAGGAGTAGAAGTTCGAAGGATCTTGGTAGATGGCGGGAGCTCCGCAGACATACTCTTTGTCCATGCCTTCGATCAGATGTGCATACCTCAGAAGCATCTACTTCCAGCAGCCCGGCCGCTTCAAGGGTTCTCAGGACCGCCTCTCGATGCCCTAGGCCAAATAGGCCTCGAGGTTGCCTTCGGAGAGGGGCCTTTGGCCCGAGTAGAAGAGGTGATCTTCGATGTGGTTGATGCCCCATACGCTTACAATGCTATCTTCGGCTGAGGGATGTTGAACCAGTTCGGGGCTATAGCACACCATAATTACCTTTGTCTCAAAATACCCACGCAAGGTGGAGTGCTTACTATTTCAGGAGACCAAGCTGTAGCCAGGAGGACGGAGTATGGCCATGGGCAGCCATTGGACCCCGGCAAGTGCATAATGTGGGGGAAAGTATCGAAGAAGTACCGGAGGCCTCGAACCCTCCGAAGGGGTCTTCGCTCAAGCCAAGCCCAGAGGGCGATGTTGAGACCAGAATAATCTCGGAAGATGGCAAAGAATACCCAGTACAGTTCGGCAAGGGGCTATCTCCGGAAATAGCTGCCTCGTTAGAAGAAGTCGTCAGGAAAAATCTGGACATATTTGCTTGGGCTGACGAAGACATCACCGGGGTTGATCGAAGCATCATCGAGCATAGTCTGCTCGTTAACCCGAAGGCCAAGCCGGTACGCCAGGGGCTCCGCAAGCTGTCAGCAGAAAGAGCAAGCCTAGCCAAGGCTGAAGTAGAAAAATTGTTAAGGGCTGGCATCATTAGGGAGGTAGCTCATACCAAGTGGTTGGCTAACCCTGTTTTTGTAAGGAAGAAGGACTCGAACAAATGGCGCATGTGTATTGACTTTACTTCATTAAATAAAGCATGCCCGCGTGACCCCTACCCGATGCCCCAAATAGATCAGCTGGTAGATTCCACAGCCGGCTCCGAATTGCTAAGTTTCCTCGACGCTTACTCCGGATATCATCAAGTATGGCTGAAACGCGAAGACGAAGCCAAGACAAGCTTTATAACTCCTTCCGGAGTATTTTGTTATGTAAGAATGCCTTTTGGGCTACAGAATGCCGGAGCCACCTTTTCTCGTTTAATAGCTAAGGCTCTAGGTCATCAGATAGGCCGGAATGTCGAGGCCTATATGGATGGTATTGTAATAAAAAGTGCTCAAAAGCACCAGCATAGCCTAGATCTAGCTGAGACATTTGAGAGCCTCCGAGCATGTGGAGTACGCCTCAATCCGGAAAAATGTATATTCGGAGCACAAGCAGGAAAACTGCTAGGGTACTTAGTTTCAAGCAGGGGAATCGAAGCTAGCCCAACACAGATAAGTGCGCTACAAAGGATGGCCCCACCAGAAAATTTGAAGCAAGTTCAAAAGTTAGCAGGGAGACTAGCAGCTCTTAGCAGGTTCCTGGCCAGGTCAGAAGAGCGGAGCCTCCCAATTTTCAAAGCACTAAAGGGGTCTGAAAGCTTTCAGTGGACGTCGGAATGCCAGAAGAGCTTCGATGATATAAAGGCGTACCTCGGAAGATTATCAATTTTGACCGTTCCCCTCCCAGAAGAAACATTACTCCTTTATCTTGCAGCAACAAATTCAGCAGTAAGCGCAGTACTGGTCCAGGAAGTTGAGCTTAAAGAAAAGCTAGTTCAGAACCCAGTATATTTTGTGTCGGAGGCATTATCCGGAGCTAAAGTCAGATACTCCGAGCTCGAGAAGTTTGCTTATGCCCTAGTAATGGCCTCGCGAAAGCTAAGGCATTATTTTTTGGCGCATAACCTGATTGTCCCTACGTCGTATCCTCTTGGAGATATGCTCCGAAACAAAGATTCTACCGGCAGGATTGGAAAATGGGCGGTCGAGCTGGCACCCTTCGGGATCTCCTTCACAGCGAGAACAACTATTAAATCTCAAATTATAGCTGATTTCTTAGCAGAATGGACTCCATCTGCTATTTGGGCCCCGGAAGAACCCTCCGAAGGTTTTTGGACAATATTCTCTGACAGAGCTTATCAAGCATCAGGTGCCGGAGTAGGGGCCGTCATCATATCACCATCGGGGCAGAAGGCCATGTACTCTGCGAGGCTCAACTTCAGGACCACTAATAACATTGTCGAATATGAAGGAATCTTGCTAGGCCTCCGAAAGGCTAGGGCACTCGGAGCTGCAAGAATAATGATTAAGACAGATTCCCAAGTCGTCGCGGGGCATGTTAATAAAAGTTTTCAAGCAAAAAATCCACATCTCGCACAGTACCTTGAAGAAATCCGCAAGGCCGAAGCAGCATTCAAAGGATTTACAGTTCGAAGTATCCCTCGGGCAGAAAACCAACTTGCAGATATCCTTGCAAAGGCGGCAGCAGGAGCGGTAGACCTCCCGGAGGGTGCTTTCTACGAAGAGCTAGCGCAACCAGCAGCTGTTCAATTACCCTCTTCGGAGGTACTGTGCATTCCAACTACAGATTGGCGGGCTCCGATAATAAGCATGTTGCAAAGTAGCATGGACTCACCCGAAGGCCCAGAAGCCCGAAGGTTGCAAGCAAGAGCTCGGAATTACAAGCTTATTGACGAAGTGCTATACAAGGCCGGAGTGTGTTCACCCCTACTTCGATGCATCTCACAACCTGAAGGTCAAGACATACTTCGAGACATCCACGAAGGTTTATGCGGAGGTCATTTAGCCCCTCGAGCGCTAGCAGGCAAGATGCTTCGGCAAGGGTTTTATTGGCCAACTATACTAAGAGATACAGAAGAACTAGTTCGAACATGCCAAGGCTGCCAATGGATGGGCAGACGGAGCCATCGCCCGCCAGCTCAGCTTCAAGTTATTGCTCCAGTATGGCCAATGGCTAGATGGGGCATGGACCTCATAGGCCCTTTCCCAGTGGCAAAAGGCGGCTTGAAATTTGCGGTGGTGGCAATCGAATATTTCTCAAAATGGGTTGAAGCAGAACCACTAACAGCCATCACCTCGAAGAACGTGCAAAGATTTTTCTAGCAGAATATCATATGCAGGTTCGGAGTTCCAAGAGAACTAACGGTAGATAATGGGACCCAGTTCGAAGCTGACGCCTTCCAAACATTTTGTGAAGAACTAGACATTAAGTTGTGCTTCGCAGCGGTACGACATCCACAGTCCAATGGAGCCATTGAGCGAGCCAACGGGAACATCCTTTTCGGGCTAAATCGCTGAATTGTTGGATTGGCCAAGGGGCTGTGGGTCGAAGAGCTCCCCAAAATCTTATGGTCCATTCGAACCACTCAAACCAGGTCAACCGGATTCACGCCATTCAGATTACTCTTCGGAGATGAAGCCATGACTCCTACAGAGCTCAGAGGTGGATCGCTTCGCGTAGTACAACCTGGGGAAGAAGATGACCGGAGCACTTCGCTGGATTTGTCAGAAGAAACAAGGCTTCGAGCTGTCGCCAACCTGACTAAATACCAGAACCACACCAAGGCATGGTATGACCCGAAGGTAAAGCTAAATGAGTTAAAGCCTGGTCATCTGGTGTTGCGAAGTATAATAGCTCCGGGGAAGCTAGGAAACAAATGGGAAGGACCATATGTTATCTTACGCTCAGGCCGCCCCGGATCATTTAAATTAGCTAATTTAGAAGGGGAAGAGTTGAAGCATGCATGGCATGCGGAGCACCTTAAGCGTTATTTTGCTTAGGGGCCCCTTGTAATCACTTGTAAAAACTTTCCTTTCTATGAATAAAGATAAGGGTCGAATTTTGTTTGCTCTCCGAATATCCCTTACTCCTGATGGACGCATTAGGAGGATAGAGATGCTTGTAGAGCCAAGCATTTTTCTCAAGACCCAGGCAGCTACCTTCGAACCATTGGTTCAAGGGCTCCGTTGCCAACCTACGGATTCCAGGCTCTGGCTTGTTAGGATCCGTAGAAGAGTCTAAGGACTTTAAAAGAAAAACAGACCTTCGGCCTCCGGGTGCGAAGTATCTGTAAAAGAGCCGAAGGTGGCCAACCTACGGATTCCAGGCTCCAGCTTGTTAGGATCCGTAGAAGAGTCTAAGGACTTTAAAATAAAAACAGACTTTCGGCCTCCGGGTACGAAGTGTCTGTAAAAGAGCCGAAGGTGGCCAACCTACGGATTCCAGGCTACGGCTTGTTAGGATCCGTAGAAGAGTCTAAGGACTTTAAAAGAAAAACAGACTTCAGGCCTCCGGGTGCGAAGTGTCTGTAAAAGAGCCGAAGGTGGCCACCTTATGGATTCCAGGCTCCGGTTGTTAGGATCCGAACAAAAGTCTAAAGACTTTAAAAAGTGAACAAATTTTAAGTCTTTAGAAGTGAACTAAAAATGCAAATGACAAGTACAAATTCGAAGCATGCGGTTGTTTGGACATTCATTGTGCCTAGCGAACCCTTCTCTATAGCAAAGGCTCCGCCACCCACAAGGGGGGTCGAAGGATAGGAGTCACACAGCATACTTTCGAAGCATTCCACATTAAATTATTATACTTGTACATCAAGAGAAATTTGTGTCTAATCCTTGGTAAAATCGGAGACCTTTTCGGCCCCTAGAGCTACCCCTACGGCTACTTTGCCCTTCGGAGCTCGAAGCCGCCGAAGTTATCCTTTTAGTTCGGGCGCTTCTCTTCTTCTTCGAGGCTCGCAGTTTCTTCTGCTCCTCTTGAAGCTCGGCCCATGTCAGGAGCCTTTCGGAGTCAGTCTCCGCAAGGTCTTCAGCTCGGTACTCCGAGTCAGACCAGTCAATAGGTTCGGAGGACGAAGACCCCTCCGCCTTCTCTTCCTCTTTAATATAAGCTAAGACGTCCTGACGAACTTCAAGGGTGATCTCCCCTCCATCTCCGCGAGGAACAGAAAAGCGGGAGCGGCGGTAAGGCCTCAAACCCTCGAGGTTTGCCCACTCCTTTTGGAGCTCGTCGGTAATTTCTAGAAGTTCGAAGTCAGGGCTCGAAGGGCATGACAAAACCTAAAAAAGAGCAGAACACCCAAGAAAAGTTCTCGTTTATAACTTTTTCATTAATAAAAACAGGTTTTACAAGGCTTCACATACATAGCAACCCTAAGCGGCTAGACCTGCGGGTCGATCGGCGGAGCAGGAACCGAAGGGGCCGACGAAGCAGGAAGTGGTGGCTTTGTTTGCGCTTGCTTCTGCCGACGGGCCTCGTTAATCTAGGCCTTAGCTGCGACCTTATGGTCCGTCTTCCAGGTCACCCGGAAGGCTTCCCAGGCCGAAGCCACCTCCGAAGATGGCCGCAGCAAGTCGTCGTCCACGAAGCCTCCAGGAGACGAACCCCCGACTGAGCCAAGGGGGATCCGAAGAGATTCAAGATGACGAAGAACCCCGATACCAGCACACTGTCCGGAGATCTCTCCGTACCGAATACCGGAGTTCTTCATCAACGACGAAGCGACCTGGATCCTCGTCAGCTTCCGGTCAAGGGGCTCGTGGGTCGCGGCGGAAGACGAAGGGCACATGGTGCCAAAGTACTCCAGCGTACCCTGAAGGGCTTCCAAGGTACGATCCGCAGTACTAGAGTTCTTCTTCTCCGCTGCTTCCAGGCTTGCAGCAGTCGCACCCACTTCGGCCACCCGGAGCATTAAGGAACTCTTGAGGGCCATCGCCTGGCTAAGAGCCCCCTGGAGCTCCACCAGCTGCGCACTAGAGGTAGCAGCCTCCTGGCGGAGTCTTTCAACCTCCGTTCGAAGGACGACGCGCTCGGCCTCGACCTCTTGGGCAGACGAGCGAAGGGCATCGAGGGCTTCGTCAGACGCCGCCCTAGCCCTCCGTTCCTCCAGGACTTCTTCCTCCAGCCTGAGGGATCTCCTGGTGGAGTCGTTAAGGGCCGTCTGGAGGGTAGTGACCTTCCGTTTAAGTCGATTAACTTCGACCTCGTTGGAAGTCGCTGCCGCTCTAGCAAGGACAAATTGCTGCAAAAAGAACAAAGTAAGTACTGAAGTATGTATGATCACTAACGCGAAGTAGCTATGGTGTCTTTTCATACCTGAAGGGCAGCCCTTTCGAGGGCCGTGTTGAGTGACGAAGCCCTGGCCTCGCTCAAAATGGAGATCAACTCCGAATTAGCGATGTCCTGGCTTCTCTCGGCCAGGGGCTCCATGAGGTTCCGGAGGCCACTCCGGTGCTCCAGGAACGGAGCCAGCAGAGGAAGCCAAGACAGAGCTTGAGCATCATCTGCTGCGGCCTCATCCTCCGAATTGCCAATGGAGGTCGCGGCCTGGCCAGGAAGAAGACTGAGGCTAGAGATACTCTTGCCCCTCCTCGGTACGAAGGAGGGTGAAGCAGGAGTACTCTGACCATCGGCAGCCACCCCTTCAACCAGAACCGCAGCGGCGGGGGCAACCTCGATGGTCGAGGCTGCCACTGCAGGAGTGACCTCCATCGCCAACTCCGTCCCGGCAAGCACGTCGTCCGCCCCGAAGGACACATTCTCCGCCGCCAAGTTCGGGGCCTCCAGAGGCACAGGAGGGTCCGCTTGAATAGCAGCCTCCGAAGACGCAGGGACTTCGGACGCCACCAAAGCATCAACACCCGAAGAGGTACCTATTTCGATAGCAAAATTAATAAGCATGTTTTCACAGATAGCAGGCAGGTATTAGTTAAAAAAGGGGGAGCTTCGGAAAGAACCTCCGGGAACTTCGTGGGGAAGGATGGTTGGATCCTCCAAGACCTCGTACATCTGAAGGATGTCGGCGAAGTCATCCCCCGAGGTCCTACCCTCAACATTTCCAGTCGGAGCCACGATCTCCGCCGGGACCGCCTCGGGTGCAGGCAAGTTGGGAGTAGGGGAGTCTGACTCCACTTGCACGACGACGGGCGCAGGGGGAATAGTTGGAGTCCCACTTACTACCTCCCTGACGGAGGTACTAGGGGGGACCTCCCTTATGTCTTCATCGTCCAGGAGGTAGGCTTCGAAAGCCGCCGTTGTCTGGCCATCGGAGTCCTCTGCCTCTTCGGAGGCTGAGCTTTGCGTGCTTGGCGACGAAGCAGACAAGGCAGGCGCCAACTGCGAAGGGTGCTTCGCTACCGTCTTCTTCCTAAGCGGCTACTTGTCGGCCTTCTTGGAGGGCTCGGCAGCGGCTTTCCTTTTGCGGGCAACCGCTCCGGTCGGGGCGAAGTCAGGAAGATTCGGGGGCTCCATGTCGAGAGCTCTCCACACTCTGTTGGATCGCTCCCAGCTCCGCACCAGCTCTAACCTTCTTTTCCTCTCGGCTACAGAAGGGGCTCCGAGAATCCGTTCGATGGCCCGAACTATGTCTTCCAGAGCCAATGCCAGAGGCGCCGCTGAAAGAAAAAGGTATGAAAATATGAGTATAATTGATTTCTTCATTTAATATGATGCTGCAAGGAGAAGGTTTACCTAAGTTTCGGAGGTCCCCCTCCGAGGCCTGTGGGAACACGATCGGCGAGTTGGCTCCAAGGGGAGGGATCCGAAGGGCGACGAACTCATCGGCCAGGTCGCGCATGCTCATGCGACGAGCCACCGAAGTGAGCAACCCTAGCCTCGTCGAGAGCAGGCTAGGGTTCGGATAGATGTCCGCCTCCTTCCGGAACCAGATCTCCTGGAGAGGACCAGCGAGGGGGGAGTCCTCTCCGACTTCGGCATAAAACCACCGAAGTATCCAGTTTGTGTACCACCTGTCGTTTATAGCTTTTGCAGGGAAGTGGAGGGCATGCTCCCTCCGCAGCTGGAAATTGACGCTGCCGAAGGCTATCGTCTCTTTGGAGTCCCCTGGCCCGTCTTGTGGCTTCGGTTGGCATATGGCTTCGTGGGTCGCGGCGAAGATTTCGGAGCGTCCTTCGCACCCCTCCGCCCGGAGCGCCCATTCGAAGATGGCCATGCGGGCGATGGCGTTGGGGGATAGCTGAGGCAGAGTTATGTGGAACAAGTCCAATACCTCTGCCAAGAAATCCACGACTGGCAGTCCCAGGTCTGCTTCGAAGAATGCTTCGAAGACCACAACCTCCCCGCTCCGCGGCCTTGGAGTCGACTCTGTCTCGGGGACTCGAGTCCTCAGTCCAGCACCCAACTTTCCGTCCACTGCTTCTTCAATGGACTCGGCGGTGCTCACGGATTGGCCGATGATGAAGCTTTGGGCAATCTTCTTATTGGAGGGCGGACGGAGCGCCCGAGGATTTTTGGGCCAGGCACCGCTCGGAGCCCCCGCCATTGCCGCTGCTGCCGATGCAGCCCACGCTTGCCTCTGCGCCAGGGTGTTGGCCGCTGCCGGGGTGGTATGGCTAGTTCTCGCCATCGCGCTCGAGTGTTCAAGAGTTTGGAAGATTGGGGGAAAGGTGAATCGCAGGTGATGAATGCGGTAAAAAATCTCGGTTAATCTCTGTCTCTCTCTTTTATAACCACACGACCAGTACTACTCTTCGATTGATTTCACATTGCAGGTTCGGCTTCCGTCACCGACAAGTGGGTCCGGTAATTGGAACGGCGTACAACCGCTGTAAAAATCGACCGTTACCTTTTTTGCAGAGGGTAACGGCTACTTGCGCTGTAACGGTTACTTCTAACGGCGCTCCACGACGTTCGCACTCCGAAACCGTTCCCTTCCCAACATGCGTTCCCACTGTGTCAAGAACTCGAAGGGGGAGGTTCGAACGCGTTGGGCTCAAATTCCTCGGCTAAGTTGCAGCATCCCCAAATCCTCTTTAAGCCTCAGAAAATAGAAATGTTCTTTCCGTATACTGCCTTCTTTCTAAACAGGTTAACTACAGAAAGGCGTATTCGAGGGGCTACTGTTGGGGGAAATTACTCCATTTCCAAGACTTAAAGATTAATCCTTCAAAGGCTGGTGAGGACTCCAAAGCCGGTGAACTGTTGTTCGAAGCATGCGTCGCCGCGCCGAAGGGTGCAACGGTGCGAAGCTCTGGAGAACCCTCCGAATGGAAGATGGAGGCCTCGAAGCCTAAGGACACGATTGATTGGATGTCCAGCTTATCCATCTACCCTGCAGTACTTTACCGCATATAACCTTGTTTATGGTACCGAATAGTTTCCACTATGTCGGTTGTAGTTTGGGGGTAAATAGGTCTTTTCCTTATGCTTTTTCCCCTATAAATACCCCCCATTGTACCTTGTAAAAGGGATCCAGAACAAGTTGTTCATCTACACTTATTCAGACCACTTGAGCTATTATCCATTTCGGAGGCTCAAAGTAGTCCTAAAACACAAACTTCATGTTTGTCCGTTCTTGATTTTAGAGAACTGTTGGCGTAACATTTGCGCCAACACTAACTTTCCAGTGCCTTAGGCAGTCGCCCCTCTCGCCCTAGCCTAAGAACGCCCCTATCTCCAATGGTCAAGGTAGAATAAAGCAAAAGATATACAAAATTAAATTGATATAGGCTGAATTACATAATTGAACTACTATTTAAGGTGTGAAAGGTGCATTATATTAAGTTAAAATGTACATTATATTAGGTTTATATATATATATATATGATTAAAAAAAGGTAATAATAATTTAAAAAAAGTGGGTGTATTTGCACCCATAAAGGTCACTGGGGCTTAATTTGCTCTAACTTCCTCATGCTTTTACTTCTTAGTCAAACTTCCTTAATTTTAATTATTTTTTAATATATACATATATTAATATTTGTAATATCAAATAAATATAAAATATATTTAATAAAATTAGTTTGATATTAGTTTGAATAGTCGACCGCTCCATCGGGACCATCGCAACCTCCTCGACCCCGGCAACGACTCCGCCCGAGCTCTTCGCCACCGGAGCATCGTCGCCGGCAAGGACCCGAAGATTCACCACCGCCTCGCACGTCGTCGGCCACGTCCAGCCGACCCCGAGCCTCGCCGATGGTACCAACGTGACCCCCTCACTATTTTCGTCATGTTTCTGGTCTTGGAACAAGCCTTAGGCTGCTATCACCATCGTTAGCCTCCTCTCCGTCCTCAACCGACGCTGGAGAAGACGACCGGCATAGTGCTATTATTGTGTCATGTTGGATCTCATCCTGGTCGTCCGATCTCAATCCAACAGTAGAGATTATAACGTTTGGAGGTTTAATCTTGACCATCCATCCGAGCGAAGCGGTATCGAGTGATCTCGGCCGTCCATCATTATTTAAAATCCCGCCGAGATCCAGGCCGTAGATCGATAACGGTTCAACACGTTTTAATCACAACCATTGATCTTCACTTAAGGATCCCGCACGTACTGTGACCGCCGGATTTCGATCCAACGGCTCAGATCCATCCGGTCCACAACACAGTGCGCAAGTTCACGGTGGACTCGGTTTACCGTAGACCAAGGACCGAATTAAAATTTGAAATAAATTCCAGAAAATAATTTAAACTTTATAAATTCATAACTTGCTCAAATTAACTCCAAATTTGACCATTCAAATTTCATAAAATTTATCTTTTTATTCTATTCATGTTTATGCAACAAAAAATTATATGTTTATTCTGGACATTTTATATTATTTAATTAGGATTAAAAGAAAACTTTAAGAATTCATTTATTAACTTCAAAAATTCGTAACTTCATTAGATTAACTCTAAAAATTACTATTTTAATTTCAGAAGCTTTATATCTTTATTCTCTTCAACTTAGACCAATAAAATCCATATGCTTGTATTGTGATTTTATATTGTTTTAATTGAATGTTATTTCTCGTTTTACGTACCGAGAAGATTACGACGTCGTAGAGGAGCAGGAATATTTCCCCGAAGTTTCCCCTGCCACCTTTGCTGATCAAGGCAAGTCACCAACCCCATTTTCAGCATATTGAGCCAAGTTTTCAATTAAATATCGCTAAAACTAATAGGTTATATTTGCATTAGTCAAATGGATAATCCTACATTATAATTATCGAATCCCCGCCCTTGATGTGCAAACCCAAGCCATGCTATCGAGCCTGAATTGCTTGTCACCAGTATACTTATTAATATTATAAGTATCCAATCTATCGACACAACTTCTATAGGCTTAAAAATGAGTCATAGGTACTTGGATTCTGGTATATGATCCCCTATGTCTCTCACCCATGGTATTCTGTTGGTTTTGGAATTGGTTTGATAAGTTATCATGGTGGGTTCTGGGTGCAAGCGAGGGCATTGGTTAGTCGCACCCAGGGCACTATAAGGACCGGTCTATGGGATTCGTCGCAAAGCACTTCTGTACCAACCATAAGTCTAGTAGGTAAGTCTTAACTAGAGGTATGGGTCATTCCAAACCGAGGCACTATGTGGAGAGGGGCAAGCAGCACCTGCGGGTGGCTTGGGCCATGTGGCACAAAAGGGGGCGCGACGTTGGTCCAGTGCGTCGGTACGCTGGCGAAATCTATAGTGTGTCATTGAGTTTTAGCGGTTCATGCTAACGGTTTCGGCATAAGTTCCTGTGACTTGGGTCATTTTACACACTGCGGTGTGCGGGAATGGGTGCCTTGTGGGTACAGTGGTACACCTCTGATCAGAGTTAAATCTTTTCGAAAAGTCAAGCCCACGGTCAAGGGCGAGTGGAGTGACATCCCACAGTTAGTCTATGTTTGAGAAGTGTTGCATGATTGATTGGGCATGTAAGGACTATCAAGCGAGGAGGGTTGTCTGTACTCCTCGAGTTAGAAGATGTTGCATCATCCATGATTTAAATATTTTGTATGAATAAACCTGACTCACATTAAAGGCTGCAAGATAAAAATGTACTTTTCCACACTTTAAATCATTACCTCCCTTTGTTATTACCTTGCATTATTATTGCATTTTCTCGGTGGCTTGTTGAGTACGTTTGTACTCACCCATTGGAAAAAACCACTTCATAGGCGTACTACGATGAGGAGGGTCTGGAGTAGCGACCTAGTCAAGGAAGCGACCCTGGATAAGATGTTCATCGAGTTTATTATTTTCATAGTTTTTTATTTTAACTTTTATGTAATAATGTGGTCTGCGTGCCACGAATATTTGACGTATGTGCATCGTCATATCATGAACATCTTGTGATTATTGATTTTCTATGGAATCTCAATAAAGTCTGGGTTTTATTAAATCTGGACGCTACAAGATGGTATCAGAGCCGACTTGATTGTAGGAAGCCAAACAGACCTGCCCCATGCCTAGCTTTATAAAAATTTATTTCGTAAAACTATACTTCATATTTTTCTTCTCTCCCTTACTATTTAAACTTTGGTTTCTTTGTAGATGTCAGGCCATCACGAGCCTCAGTTCCATGGAATCTACCCAGATGAGTTTGTGGGTGCTTGCGATGTCACCGTCACCATCTGTTCCTCAATAGAGCACTCTCCCTTCCTCACATCCGCGATCGGAGGCTCGACCTTCGAGGTGGCATGTTAGCGCACAGCTTTTCAGGCTCTCACCGAGTTGAGACTGATGTACGATGTCTAGCTCCAAGACACTTCCTTCCACTTCATGCTGATGCGCACCCCTAGAGCCAAATGCAGCATCTACTTCAGCATCGTTTTGGACTACGACAATGTCATAGCCAGGAGCACTCGTCTGCTTTGGGCCATAGACCACCTTCACACAGAGGCCGTTCTTGAAGCCGACGATCAGCAAGCCACTATCGACTTCTATCATCATACGGCAACCGGCCTAATCCGAGAGAATGGGGAGTTATAGCGCAAAGTCATCGAGCTACGATAGAGTGCCACCGAAAATGCTGAGCTCCGATGACAAATTCAAGAACTCAAGAAAGATATTGAAGAGTTGGCGACATCCTCCCTCGTAGGAAGAAGGCCATCAGGAAGCCCACACCCTGACCTAAACGGGTCACCCCACCACACTCTAGACATCCCTCCACCAGAAACGCCGCTCTAGGACCGGTCATCACCGCAGGCTCCATGATAGAAAACTTCATCGAACCTAGTGTCCCCCGAGACGCCCATGGGTCAGAGAGCACCGAGACTGCCTCCGATGATGAGCAATAGTCACTAGACACTGGATGTTTGTTTTTTTTCTTGTTTGTGATACCTTCCATAAGTGACTTGTGCTATGGGTGAGAGAGAAAATAAGAGCTGAATTGTAATATCACACTTAATAAAGAAAATTGCGAGATATTTTGAGTATAATTTTCTAAATCTCCTCTTATGATCTTGAAAAAAATGATCTTCAGAATGGCCAACGAGCAGAACCCGTCCTCCACCCCCAACCTACCAAGCCGGTGCCCAATGGAGAAGTACTAGGGCAACGCTAGACCAGAGCACCTGTTGCCAACATCCCGACCTTGGCCAAGATTATGGCCAATCAAAATCAACTAATCACCATGCTGTTAGCACAGATGCAACAGCAATAGGCCCATATGAATGAGCAACAGGCTCAGATAAACCGCATGTAGTAACAACACCACTTGGAGTTACCTCCACGCCCTCAAGCCCCCGCACCGAGCCCCGCCACTCAATTGTCAGAGTTCCTACGAGTGCGACCTCCCACCTTCTCGAGTACGACCAACCCCATGGAGGGAGGGGACTGGTTGAGGACGATCGAGAAAAAGTTGGACCTCCTCTCATGCTTCGACTCAGAGCGAGTGGCCTTCACCGCCCATCAACACCAGGGCCCATCAGATGAGTGGTGGTATAACTATTGGGAATCCCAACCCAAAGGTCACTTGATCACCTAGGTGGAATTCTCCACCTCCTTTTGTGTCGCCTATGTACCAGCTGGGATCATGGCCCAGAAGCAGCAAGAATTCTGTGACTTGCAACAGGGAGGCAAGTAGGTCATGGAATACATCCACGAGTTCAACCGTCTGGCCCGTTATGCGCCAGAGGAAGTCCGCACCGACGCCGCCCGTCAGGCCAAGTTCCTCCGGGACTGAAGGACGAGGTATCCGTCCAACTTGTCAACGTGGACTACGCCAACTTCCAACAGTTGGTGAATAAAGCTATCATCTAGGAGACCGAGCAGAACGACTAGACCTCAAGAAGAGGAAGATGATAGCCTTCAAGCACAATCAGGGAATCCTTCAGAGGCCCCGCTTCACTCCTCCAGCCCATGCACCAAGCCATCACCCTAGTCCCGCCTTCAGGCCACAATACAACTCCGGTGGTCCAAGTACTAGGAACCCCCGACCAGCTCCACCAACTCCACCAGCCCCTACGGCACCGGCCATCAAGACCACCACCCTGAGAGACCAGAATGACAAGCCGGTGGTGTGCTTCAATTGCCGCAAGGAAGGGCACTACTCCCATCAGTGTCCTCACCCCAAACAGACCTAAGGAGCCGCTCCCAACCCAGCGATCCGCGCCCATGTCAATCACGTCACCACGGAATAAGCCTAAGAAGCCCCAAAAGTTGTCCTCGGTATGTTTACTATCAATTCCATTCCCGTAGTAATATTGTTCGACTCAGGAGCAACACACTCCTTCATATCTAAGAATTTTGTGAAAAATAATGGACTAGAAGTACTCCAACTACCTAAGCC
This sequence comes from Zizania palustris, assembly GCA_019279435.1. NCBI lineage: Eukaryota > Viridiplantae > Streptophyta > Magnoliopsida > Poales > Poaceae > Zizania > Zizania palustris. Next base: position 32,488,399 of record JAAALK010000080.1, read on the forward strand.
TTTGGTAATTGCCACCCACGGCAACCAAAATCTAGCCACCCTTCTTAGCCCAAGGATAAGGATAGAAATCCAAGGGGTATTATTTTGGGCAGACCCGATCCTTATAGATTGCAAGTGCTTAGACCTCATCCTCGGTATGGACTAGTTAATGAAGCAGAAGGGAATGATAGATTGCGCCAGCAAGTCCGTTACCGTAACCAACGAGGATGGAATCACCATCACCTTTGAGATGGACACCCAGGGTCTAAGAAGGACTTCTCTCCACTAGATGGCAGTAGAAGAAGTGTTTGTAGTCCGATAGTATGCAGATGTTTTCCCAGAAGAACTGCCAAGAATGCCACCTAAGAGGGACATCGAGTTCAGGATCGAGCTTGTCCCCAGAACCATGCCTATCTCCAAACGACCGTACCGCATGGCCGCAAACAAGCTAGCAGAAGTGAAGAGTAACATTGAAGAGCTCGAATAGAAAGGTTATATCTGACTGAGTACCTCACCTTGGGGAGCACTGGTCATATTCACCATGAAGAAGGATAAGACGAAGAGGATGTGTGTGGATTATAGGGCTCTGAATGATGTAACCATCAAGAACAAGTACCCTTTACCACGGATCGATGACATGTTCGATCAGCTCAAGGGAGCCTCAGTCTTTTCTAAGGTTGACCTCCGATCAGGCTACCATCAGCTCAAGATCAGAGAAGAGGACATCCCCAAGACTGCCTTCACATCCCGCTATGGACTATACGAGTATACGGTGATGTCTTTCGGACTCACGAATGCCCCACATTCTTTGTGAACATGATGAACAATGTCTTCATGGAATTCTTGGACAAGTTCATTGTGGTGTTCATATACGATATACTCGTCTACTCCAAGACCAAGGAAGAGCACGAAGCCTATATTCGTCTGACCTTGGGAAAGTTACGGGAGCATCAGCTGTATGCCAAGTATAGAAAGTGCGAAATTTGGTCGTCCGAAGTGAAGTTCCTAGGGCATGTCATATTTGTCAGAGGAATAGTCGTGGATCCGACCATTGTGGAAGCAGTAACAAACTGGTTACAACCTCAGAATGTATCAGAGATCAGGAGTTTTCTAGGATTGGCCAGATATTATCGGTGATTCATCGAGAATTTTTCCAAGACCGCCAAGCCCATGACCAGATTATTACAGAAGGAAGTAAAATTTGAATGGACTCCAGCCTATGAAGAGAGCTTCCAAACCCTCAAGAAGAGACTCGTATCAGCCCAGTGTTGACACTGCCAGACATCCGAAAATACTTCAATGTCTACTGCGATGCTTCTCGCCTTGGACTAGGGTTTGTTCTCATGCAAGACGGGAAAGTAGTATCATACGCCTCATGACAATTGAGACTGCACGAGCTGAACTACCCCACGCGTGACTTAGAACTGGCGGCAGTAGTCCATGCACTCAAGATATAGAGGCATTACCTTGTGGGTAACAGGTGTGAAGTCTTCACCGACCACAAGAGTCTCAAGTACATATTCACCCAACCAGATCTGAACCTCAGGCAGAAAAGATGGTTGGAACTGATCAAGGATTATGACTTAGGCATCCATTACCATCCCGGTAAGGAAAATATAGTGGCAGATGCTCTAAGCTAGAGGGATACTGCAATGCCCTCGCAGTGCAAGATCTGGCCCCTCTACTATATAAAGAGATGGAAAGATTGAACTTAGGGATCACCACCAGGGAGTACCTCATTGTACTTGAAGCCAGGCCTATCTTGATGGACCAGATCTGTGAAGCACAGAAGGAAGACCCCGACATAGCTGAGATCCAGGAGAATATGAGAAGGGGAAAAGCCCCATGGTTCTCCGAAGATGAAATTAGCACCGCATGGTTCAGAAACAGGATATGCATGCCCAATAAGCCCGAGATGAAGGCTCTCATTCTCGAAGAAGCCCATAAGACCTTGTGCTCCATACATCCCGGGAGTACCAAGATGTACCAGGACCTTAAAGAGAAATACTGGTGGGTCAGTATGAAAAGAGAGATAGCTAAATATGTGGCAAGGTGTGACACTTGTCATCGAGTCAAGGCAGAACACCAAAGACCTGCCGGTCTTTTACAACCCCTCGAAGTTCCCGAATGGAAGTGGGAATAGGTAGGAATGGACTTCATCATGGTACTACCTAGGACTCAGGCCGGGTATGATTCCATCCGGGTGATCATCGATCGACTCACCACGGTGGCTCATTTCATCCCCATCAAGACAACTTATAGTGGTTCGAAGCTAGCCGAGTTATACATGACCCAGATCATGTGTTTACACGGGGTTCCAAGGAAGATAGTATCTGATCGAGGAAGTCAGTTCACCTCCAAGTTTTGGAAGAATCTTCAGAAAGAGCTAGGCACCAGGCTGAACTTCAGCACAACATATCATCCACAAATCGATGGTCAGACTGAAAGGGTGAACCAAGTGTTGGAAGATATGCTTAGGGCATGCGCCATAGACTTTGGCGGAATGTGGGACAAGAGTTTACCCTATGCAGAGTTCTCCTACAATAACAGCTAGCAGGTCAGCCTGCAGATGTCACCATTCGAGGCGTTATATGGACGTAAATGCCGAACGCCGCTACTTTGGGATCAAGCTGGTGAATCTCAGTTGTTTGGTACGGATATTCTGTGAGAGGCCAAAGCTAAAGTCAAGGTCATCAGAGATCAATTGAAGATAGCCCTATCCCGCCAAAAGAGTTATGCCGACAACCGCCGCAGAGATTTAGCATTCGAGGAAGGCGATTACGTTTATCTTCGAGTCACTCCCCTCTGAGGCACTCATAGGTTCAACATGAAGGGGAAGTTGGCTCCCTGTTATGTTGGCCCATTTCAGATCATTCGTCGACAAGGAGAGGTCACATACCAGTTGGAGCTACCACCCTCCTTGGCCGGAGTACACGATGTGTTTCACGTCTCCCAATTGAAGAAGTGTCTTCGAGTACCCACCGAACGAGCAGATCTTCAATAGCTCTACATCCAAGGAGACCTGACCTATATCGAGAAGCCCGTCCAAATCCTAGAGGTCAAGGAAAGAGTGACAAGAAATCGAGTGGTTCATTTTTGCAAGGTTCAGTAGAATAACCACCCAGCCGAAGAAGCCACCTAGGAAAAAGAGGATGACCAAAAAGCCCAATACCCCGAGCTATTCTAGGAACCTTCCGAATCTCGGGATGAGATTCTTTGTAAGGGGGATAGGTTTGTAACACCCCAAATTTTTTAACAATAAAATAAATTCAGAAAATACTTTTTCAGGAGATAATTTAATTTTTATTTTCCACAAAGCTGAAAATTCCTAAGATAAATAAAATCCAGAGAAATCATTCAAATCATGGTCTCGAAAATTTATATTATGTTACTAAAACCAAGATGCAATTTTGGGAATTTTTACAAAATTTTCCAACCTTGGATGCTAGTCCATAATTTGAGAATCAATTTCTGCAATTATTTTTATGCAAAAAATCAATTTAAATACTAAAGGGTCGAAACCATCCATTCTCTCTCCCCAGCCGGCCCAACCCGTTCACCACGCCATCCTCCCACTGACAAGCGGGCCCCACCTATTGGCGCGCCCAGCCTCACCTGAGCCAGGTCCACCTGTCAGCCCCCTCCTCTCTCGGTCTCACGCCGTGGCCCCACCTGTCGGCACCGACTGTTAACCCTCTCTCCCTCTTGCGCTCACTGACCTGCGGGCCCTAGTTGTCAGGTCGTCTTCAACCTCACGCGCCCAAGCGCCTACACCATGGGTACGAGCTGCGCTTAACTTCGGCATATTAAACCCTATAACCCCCGCAGTCAATCCACCTAGGATTCCCTCTCGATTACTCCATGTTTATCACCGAATTCAAGCTCGCCAGAGTTACACCCCCTTTGGCATTCACAACACCCCAAGCCTATCCACTCACCATCGACGCGCTATATAAACCCCTCAAGGTACCCTGCATTCAGTACACCGTTCAATCGCTCCTCCTCGCCCAAGGTCGAGCGCTCACGTTACTCTTTTACGCCACTCCCCTGTTCGTCCTCCAGCCACCACTTGCCGTCGCCTCGGACCACCTCCGTCCACGCCCTCGCCACCATCGTGACCATCGCAGCCTCCCCGACCCCGGCAATGACTCTGCCCGAGCTCTTCACCACCGGAGCACCGTTGCCAGCAAGGACCCGAAGATTCACCGCTGCCTCGCACGTCGCCGGCCACGTCTAGCCGACTGCGAGCCTCGCCGACGGTACCAATGTGACGCCCTCACTATTCTCATCGCGTTTTTGGTCTTAGAACAGGCCTTAGGCCATTATCACCGCTGCTAGCCTCCTCGCCATCCTTAGCCGACGCTGGAGAAGACGACCGACACAATGCTATTATTGTGCCATGTCGGATCTCATCCTAGCCGTCCGATCTCAATCCAACGGTAGAGATTATAACATTCGGAGGTTTAATCTTGGCCATCCATCCAAGCAAAGGGGTATCGAGTGATCTCGATCGTCCATCGTTATTTAAAATCCCGGCGAGATCTAGGTCCTAGATCGATACCGGTTCGCCACATTTTAATCACAACCGTTGATCTTCACTTAAGGATCATGCACGTATTGTGACCGCCGTCTTTCGATCCAACGGCTCAGATCCATCCGGTCCATAGCACAATGCACGGGTTCACGGTGGAGTCGGTTTACCGTGGACCGAGGACCTAATTAAAATTTGAAATAAATTTCAAAAAATAATTTAAACTTTAGAAATTCATAACTTGCTCAAATTAACTCCAAATTTGACCATTCAAATTTCAGAAAATTTATCTTTTATTCTCTTAATGTTTATGCAATAAAATTTATATGTTTATTCTGGACATTTTATATTATTTAATTAGGATTAAAAGAAAACTTTAAGAATTCATTTATTAACTTCAAAAATCCGTAACTTCATTAGATTAACTCTAAAAATTACCATTTTAATTTCAGAAGCTTTATATCTTTGTTGTCTTCAACTTAGACCAATAAAATTCATATGCTTGTATTGTGATTTTATATTGTTTTAATTGAATGTTATTTCTCGTTTTACGTACTAAGAAGATTACGACGCCGTAGAGGAGTAGGAATATTTCCCCGAAGTTTCCCCTACCACCTTTGCTGATCAAGGTAAGTCACCAACCCCATTTTCAGCATATTGAGCCCAATTTTCAATTGAATATCTCTAAAACTCATAGGTTATATTTGCATTAGTCAAATGGATAACCCTACATTATAATTATCGAATCCCCTCCCTTGATGTGCAAACCCAAGCCATGCTATCGAGCCTAAATTCCTTGTCACCAGTATACTTATTAATATTAGAAGTGTCCAATCTATCGACACAACTGCTCTAGGCTTAAAGACGAGTCGTAGGTACTTGGATTCTGGTATATGATCCCCTATGTCTCTCACCCCTGGTATTTTGTTGGTCTTGGAATTGGTTTGATAAGTTAGCATGGTGGGTTCCGGGTGCAAGAGAGGGCATTGGTTAGTCACACCCGGGGCACTATAAGGACCGGTCAGCGACATTCATCGCAAAGCACTTCTGTACCAACCACAAGTATAGTGGGTAAGTCTTAACTAGAGGTATGGGTCGTTCCAACCCAAGGCACTATGTGGAGAGGGGCAAGCAGCACCTGCGGGTGGCTTGGGCCATGTGGCACAAAAGGGGGCGTGACGTTGGTCCGGTGCGCCGACACGCCGGTGAAACCTATGGTGTGTGTCATTGAGTTGGAGCGGTTCATGCTAACGGTTTCGGCATAAGTTCCTGTGACTTGGGTCATTTGACACACTGCGGTGTGCGAGAATAAGTACCTTGTGGGAACAGTGGTACACCTCTGATCAGAGTTAAATCTTTTCGAAAAGCCGAGCCCACAGTCAAGGGAGAGTGGAGTGACATCCTACAGTTAGTCTATGTTTGAGAAGTGTTGCATGATTGATTGGGCATGTAAGGACTGTCGAGTGAGGAGGGCTGACTGTACTCCTCGAGTTAGAAGATATTGCATCATCCATGATTTTAATATTTTGTATGAATAAACCTGACTCACATTAAAGGCTACAAGATAAAAATGTTCTTTTCCACACTTTAAACCATTACATCCCTTTGTAATTACATTGCATTATTATTGTATTTTCTCGGTGGCTTATTGAGTACGTTTGTACTCACCCATTGGAAAAACCACTTCAGAGGCGTACTACGATGAGGAGGGTCTGGAGTAGCGACCTAGTCAAGGAAGCGACTCTGGAGAAGATGTTCATCGAGTTTATTATTTTCATAGTTTCTTTTATTTTAACTTTTGTGTAATAATGTGGTCTGCGCACCACGAATGTTTGACGTATGTGTGTCGTCGTGTGATGAACATCTTGTGATTATTGATTTTCTATGGAATCTCAATAAAGTCTGGGTTTTATTAAATGCGGGCGCTACAATATTTCACCCTAAATTTTTCACATTCACATTCAAATTCATATTCACATATTTTATTCCAAATTCATAACTCCATAAAGTCATCCATAGCAATTGACTCCACAAGTGCATTACAAAGTTAGGCAACTAAAAGTTTATAACTTACTTATCACGGGCTCTCAAGGATTCCAAGGCTAATTCAATCCATATCCTAATAATGGAAACTACAAAAAAGGAATTAGTTAGCACAACTATATATAGAAAAAATGATGATTAGAGGATTGGAAACTCACATTACCGCTCTATGAAGTGTGCGAAGATGGTTGAGGTTGAGGGAGTACATGAGGGGTAGCATCGGTTACGGAGTCTGGTCCATCTAACCATAATAAGTGTCCCCCATCATCTACACCCAATTATGCTGCATGTATGCCATCTAGGCCTCAAGTTTAGCCTGTTAGGCCTGCATGGCATGCATCCTTGCCTCCTGCTTGGCCCCATGTCTTCTCTCAGTCTTCAACTCAGTTTACATACCATTATCACAATGTTATTATCATTCCAATACAAATAAAGTTGACAACCTTAAGGATGAATGGAATAAAGCTAACCTAGGGCTTGGTAATGAGGCCCCATGATGTGTTTGAGAGATTGCGTATACCTAGACCTAAGCTCGAGCTCTAAGCTCTTAGATGAAATAGAGGGGGTGTGAGAAACATCAACTGCGCTATCACCCATCAAATAATGGATATGTCTCTTGCCTCCTCTAGCCATCAAGACCACCTCTCTATCAATGTCAAGTTGGGCTAGCTCATAATAAGGATCATGCACTTCTCTCACCATCGTCGTATAGTCCTAGAGACGTTGATATGTGCTTGTTTGTTGTATGCCTCAGCGGGGTCATTTGGATTACATGTGTTGCCTTGAACTTCCCTCCCTTGTGAGCCAGGGCAAATGCCATGACTTTAGAACATTATTAACCCACGTTAACGGTTGACTGCAACAAAAAAATAGTTAGAGCCATATAATGCATTCGAGCAAGAGAAAGGAAACAAGTAACCATATACCCATCTCGTGACGTACTAGTTTAGGTTTTGCAAGCCTTGATGGTGTAATGCCCTCTCATGAGTAGGTGTTCTCCTAGCAAGCATTGTGAGTGTTCTATCACTCGGTAGAGCACCATTTATCGATAATCTGCTCCCAGCATTGAAGATCTTGGGCGCACCACTGTAGGCGGACCTACATATCAATGTAAAAGGTATAAAGAAAATACGTTAAGTATTTGAAGACAAATGATAATACACTTACCATCTTATACTGCTCACAGGTCAGATATGTGGTCTAGGCATCCTTCTTCTTGATCCTTTGTCTAAGTTGATGAGCATAGTAGAGGATCATGACTTGGATACGAGCCTCGTAGTGCATATTAATAATAAGCTTCTTGACGACTCTATTGATAACATCGGTAGCCCAAGCCTCATACCCCTCATCACACCTAAAGAAGCCATGTATATAGATGTGAAAAAGTTATGTAGTTATAATGTAACTAGTATTGACAAATATATTGTTAACAGAAGCTTACCTAGGGCTTAGCCCTCACTCGGTCAGCAATATGGGCAAACTAGCTCCCTTCCCACTCACAGGCATCTGGCGCACTTTTGTAGTGCTTTCATGAGTTCGCTGACTCAATCCCCCGGTAATAGAAACCAACCCAAGGAACTTCTCCTAGGTAAGATGCCTAAGGATGTCATTCACTTGGCATGAGTACTTGCCGCATCTCTGTTCAACCAATATCCAGTTCTTGCACTAGTGTCTCAAAAAATAGTTAGTGTGTCGAAATACTAAACATACGAAAGGAAGTAATTATAGACTAGATAGAGCAACTTACTTATTTCCTTCTGGTCGGATGAGAGGGCATTAATTTAGTGGCACCGAACACCTCAGGAGGCTTGAAGGACCACAGAGTCACACTGCAGCCTCCCTCCTAGCCTCCTCATCTCCCCTATCCTCCTTCTCCTCAGTTGGATGACCCAACTCGTACTTAGGTGTGCTTTTCGGCTCATACTCCTGCTCATCATCGGAGGCTCGTCTCTGGCTCGTAGTCACGCTCAAGGCCGCATGTGCCTTTTATCTCATTGCTACCTGCTTCGATCTCTCTTAGGGTCTACTTGAGGACCCATCACCTTGATTTGGATTTAGATTTAGACCCACTTCCACTTATTATATCATTTATTCTCTTGAAACCCTAGACTCCACCATTTTTCAATCACTTGTTACGAAAAAGAGTAAATCAATTTAGATGAACCATGCAACGTGATATAAACAAATGAAATATACTAACAACATAAGTCTCATACAATTGTTAGAAATGGTCATCGTCATCGATATTTACTGAATCATAGGTCTCGTCATCGCTATCACATTATATGATATAATCTTCCTGGTGATCGGGAGGTGGGATGTTGTCATCACTGTCATTTCCTAAATGTAATCTCGGTAGTAGTTCTTAGTATTTTCCATTATCAACCTCATATTTTTCATTGTCATTGGTACCACTTTAATTATGTACTTCCATGTCTAAACCTTCCGTTAAGACAATCACAAACATGCCTTGTATCCCATCTTCTTGAAAGAACTCCCCATCACACTCGGCAAACAACACCCTCAGGACATGTGGTAGAATGCTTGTGCATCTAGAAAAAGATGTTTGCCAAGTGTCAGAAATGACACTCAGCAAAGCTACATTATTTTTCAAGCTGTCGTCATGCCATCAACACCTTTGGTGGATCGATTTTTTTCAAATATTTTGTTAAGTGTCCAAATATTTTGCTGAGTGCATACGCATGAGGCATTCGGCAAACATAACACTCGCCAAGTGTTTAGAATTTGTCCAGTGTTTTTTTTCAAAAACACAAACCTGTATTTGCTAAGTGCCCCAGAGAATGCACTCAGCAAACCTAATACCCAATGGCACTCGGTAAAGAATCTGTTTTCCCATAGTGTAGGGGGAGGCGAGAGTACGACCGACGACACATGATGTTTGTATTAAGACATTGTTCGTTTTATAAGATTTTTTAAAAGTTAAAATTTGTTGAATTTAGTCTAATTTTAAAAACATTTTATATCTAAAATATCAAATAAATATAATATTGAGATATAATTAATTATGATAGTTGTTGATATATTTTATGTAAACTTGACCAAACTTAGAGAGACTTGATTTAAAAAAGTCAAATGAGATATACTATAGCAGAGTAAGTAGTTAAGTTCGAACATGTACGCTAAACTCATAAACGGTTTAGTTTTTTTAATATATATTTATATATATATAAAAACTATCAAAAAATTATTTAGAACCGTTTTTCTATTTTTAAGTATTAAATCAATTCATTTTGAACCCTAATAAATATTAAAACGTGTGCTTTATCCATATTTATCTCGTGTTTAATCCAAACAAGTCTTCAAACTTGTTTTCAACTGAACTACGACTTTAAATAAAAAAACATGGAGGGAGTACACAAGACAAGCACACCCAAAGACACATATTTTTTAAATAATATTTTTTTTAAAAAAATCAAATCTATATGCCAAGTTCACAAAATTGCAAAAGTAACAGGCAGTGCCGACTAGTGCCGAATACACCATGTCAACAACAGTCGGCACTTCAAGTGCCGATCGCCTGTTACTTTTACAATTTTTTTAAATCGGTATACAGATTTAATTTTTTTAAAAAAAATCCAAAGACACGTACTACGCATCGTCCATTGATGCTAGGCACAAAGTGCGACAAATAATTTTATAGTTTCTTTACAAGACAAACTAGCAATATAGTGTATCGATCTATGATATCGAGCTGTTCTTTAATCATATGGAATGCATACTTACTATACTCTATTTATTCGATGCATTACTTCAATTCTTTGTAAGGACACTCTCTTCATCAACGGAAAGAAGCATCTGCGCCGCACTCTCCATGGTGGGTCGTTTGCTCCTATCTTCGTCTACGCATGAAACAGCCAACGCCGCCATTGTTCTTGCCTGCGAGTAGTCGAAGTGGCCATTCAATCTGGAGTCAATGAAGTCCGCGATCCATGGCGGTCTGCTGTCCTGCGTCAACTTCACGTTCTTTGCAAGCATCCTGACAACCCTCCGAAGGACCACTCGCACCTCGTCGTCTTCATCCTCGGTCGTTCTCGCCCACTCCGAAACTCGACTCCCGTTGAGTAATTCCAGTAGGACAACTCCAAAGCTGTAGACGTCAACCTTCGCTGTGATGGGTAGGCTAGAAACCCATTCGGGAGCCATGTAACCTCTGGTTCCGCAGATCCGCGATGCGTTTTTGTTGGATCCCGCTCTGTTCAGGAGCTTGGCGAGGCCAAAGTCGGTGATCTTTGGCTCCAGGTTCTCATCCAGCAGTATGTTCTCGGGCTTGACGTCGCAGTGGATAACCCACTCTAGGCACTCATGGTGAAGATAGGCCAACCCTTTGGCCACCCCGAGAGCAACCCTAAATCTTTGCTTCCAATCGAGCAAGACGTGATGAGACCCCTCGCCCTCGCCCTCGCCTGCAAACAAGATCTTGTCCAGCGATCCGTTCTCCACGTACTCCGATACCAGCATCCTGTGGGGATCATCAGAGCAGAACCCCCAGACCCTGACCAGATTCATGTGGTAGACCTTGCTGATCACACTCAGCTCGTGTTGGAATTCTTGCTCACACTGGTCGATGCCTGCCAGCCTCTTCACGGCCACTGCCCTCTTGTCTTTCAAGGCCCCCTTGTACACCGCGCCGGATGCTCCCTTGCCGAGCTCATCCTTGAAGTTTCCAGTAGCTCTCTGCAGCTCTGGGTAACTGTATCTGCGGAAATGGCTGGTTACCATTTCATAGCCGGATTCAGCTGGCCAAACTCCTGCCAATTGCCTTCTGCTCTCCCTTCTCAAGATAAACCACCATCCTAGTGCAACAAAAATTACCTCCACAAGAAATATCGCTGACAAAAATCCGTAGAAGTACGAATACTGTGGTCGACTTTGACCACCTGTGGACGCATCTGAGAAATTTGCAATGAAATACTGGTTTTCTGGACGGCAATGAGGGCTGTACCGAGGACCAGAAGGCTGCGAGCGAGGGATAGAGGACTCAGGGACTTCGATGTCCTCAGGAAGCTTGAGATAGGTAGAGCCAGAGCCAGGCATTCCCTGGACTGTGACACCACCAACAAGTGAAGACTTTGGGTAGCAATCACCACTTCCTTCCACGTAGAAGAACCCCTTGCAGCTGCAAATCTGCAATCACTCATGCATAAGCTCTTGCAAGTGTCGAGAGAAATCTGCTTGTGGTTACTTTGATCATACCCCAAGAAGTTAGTGCTGGGTAGCTTCACAAACTGCATCTTCTGGCTCTCATCGCAGCTGACTCTGAACCTTGGCGTGCATCCTTTGCCCCTGTCAATTGGGTCAACCATCTCGTGTCCAGGGGCACATGTGCAAGCAGGGATAGGTGTATACACGCAGATTCCATTCATGCCGCACAATCCACGTACATAGCAGAGTTGTGTGAATGCCATCCATGTGACCGTCCAAGTCCCCTCTGTCTTGTTGAGACTGTATAACCTAAGATTACCGTCATAATCTAGTGTTAACCTTCTCATGATCCCAGGACCCCGATCAGCAGCCACAAAGCTTGCATTGTCACTCCCAAGGAAGTTCCCCCAGCTATCAAGAACTCCAAGTGTTGTGCTGCTAAATGAGACCCTCTTCTTTTCCCAGATGTTTATGAATGGGTTTGGCCAGTAGATGAAAGAAATGTCTTTCTCGTCATCAAACAGTGTGAGCAAATGCTCATCATCAAAATGAAAGCTGTAGTGACCAGGAACACTGGACTTGCTAGTAGTTACCAGTTTCAAATTGCCAGTGATATTCTGGTTGGGTAGGAGAGTATCAGTAGGAGAATCAAAGCTTTGCCACAGGATGAAATCACCTTTTCCTCTGACGACGAGATTACCACTCCCCAGCAGCAGCAGCCGAGCATCTTGGGCATCTGAGGAGCTCACGTTGTTCGTCCACACAATCTGGCCATTGTAGTCGTGCAGAACCATGCTTCCATCTCTGTGTAGCCTGACTCTGGATCCCCGGGTGTACACGGGACGGAAAGGGTTTGCACTCCACACAGGAATCATTTCAGTTGAGTTGGAGAACCAAACGGAGAAGATGGATGCATTGGGGGAGATGTTGTAGAACCCGCAGGTGAAAGCGCCATCCGGTGAGTAGAGGACGTCAGAACGGCGCTCTGCTGAGAGGTAGGAGCCTGGTGACAAGAATTCATCAGCTGAATGAGCAAAAGCTGATGTATCATCAGAGTGAGGACTAGCACAGAGATGGTGGCATGGAGTTTATCCATAGCTATCTGTTGCCTGCCCCAAGCTGATCTTTGAACTATTATATAGTATCCAAGTATAGTAATCCAACTAGCCATACAAACTTTCTTATCTCCAATGGCAGCGACTTCTCATCCTTTCATTTCATTCTTTTGTGTGTGTTTTTCGTTTTGAGATGGTAAACATTGCTGCTTGGTGTTCGTTGTTGCACATCGGCATATCTCTTCTGCAGACAAGACATCCGCATGAATGCAATGATGGCATCCGACAGTGATGGGGATGCAAATTTCAAACCTCGAAAATTCTTGCACAGCACTAATCGTCGATGACCGTTCAAGAAAAAGACATTTAAGGAAATTCTTTGTTACTGCTCCAGGTCATTTTAGTAGTCAGAGGAAGCCGTGGAAGCATGTACTCTGCACTGCAATATGATTTACTGTAAAATGAAACGGAAGTAGGATTGAAAATGGATCGGATGGCTCTGTTTTTATTTGTTTGGGGCAGTTTGAGAGTATGTTTAGGGTTGTGAGATTGATTTGGGCGAAATCCCTACCCAATATGGTTGGGCCTACTTCGATAAGTGTCATGTTTCTCCTTTTATGCTTTATCGCGTAACCACCCTATCTCTTTATGATGAGACTTTTCAGGATGAAAACCTAGCCTAAAGCTCTTAGACGAATAATGATGATGCTTCTTCGTTGTGACCTCCTTGAAGGCATCATCTTGAAGGTCTTATTGGTGTCTTTCTTGCTAGTGTTGGTCGGTTTCGTCTTGTGACCAGACTTACTTTTGGTTAGTGCTGCTCTTGAGTGGTGGGTGTTGTTGCTGGCCCGTATGGTATGTATTTTTCCTGATTACAATTTTCCAGTGTTGTAATCTTGTAATTTTTCTTCGGGTTAATTAATACAAATCCACTATATTGTGTGGATTGCTTCAAAAAAACGGATCGGATATGGACGTATATTAGTCATATCATATATTTTTTTTCATATTTTTCAGATTTGAATTCGGATTTAGATACTTCAGATATGGATACGGAACCAGATATTATCGGATACGAATATAGAGCTGATACAAATATGGTTACGGATATTTATCGGATATCGTCACTAATATAATCTTGATTCACATTCACAACACATAATTGACACAAGTGACAAGTTGTAATTTGCATCGCACAAATCATCACGAACATGGAAGTCCACATACAAGTCAACATTACACAAATCACCACGAATATAAAAGTTCTCATACAAGTTCACATTACATAAATCACTACAAATTAATCACCTCATTCTCTGAGAATGAATCAGGATTTAAAGAAGGAATAGATTGGGTTTAAAAGAAAATTGATGGTTAAATTTTCGTTTGAACTTGAAACTTTTTCTACGATCGAAATACAATATAGCATTTCTCATGTAAAAATCGATATTTTTATGGATAATTTTGCATTTTTAACTCATTAAATGTGTTTCTAGGATTTAAATTTAAATAGGTGAAATTTGAACTTGCAAGTGCTTAAAATAAGGAACTAAAATTTTTATAAAAATCATATTCATGTTTTGAGTATATTTTTAGTTCTTATCCATTAAATTGAAAGAAAGTTTTTTTTAAAAAAACTAGGTTACGACACTTGATGGGCAACATGGAGCTTAATGACTTTTTAATTCTAAAAAATCAAATGAAGTTTGAAAAATATGAAATATGTCATGGTGTTATGATATGATACTTAGATATTATGATAAAAAATTTAAAAAAGTTTAGAGAAAGTTGTCACATACGATGTTAAGGGTGTGTTTGGTTGAGCTGTGGCTGTGGAAAAAGTTGTTGTGGGCTGTGGGCTGTGAAAAAGCTGCTGTGGGAAGTCAGCTGTGGGAAAACTGAAAGTCGTTTGGCTGAAACGACTGTGGAGAAGCTGCTTTGAGCTGTAAGCTGTGTAAAAAGTATGTAATGTCCGTGTGTACTTCAAATGCTGATTATATATAAAATGGTTATAAAATATGATGGCAATCAATAAATCACATATAAATAAAAATTTTAGAAAAGGAAATTAATCTTCATTAGTTTTGCATACACCATCAACATTTGGTTCACATTAGTAGATCCTATATATGAATTATCTCCCTCTTGCACTAAACAAAGCATCAGCTATCGTAATGCGAATAGTATTCATGGTATCCTTATCAATCATTCATATACCTAAACCTAAACTTGCTCATTTCTTCGAAGATAACTACACTATCAATGTAAATGGTTAAGCTGCAGCATCCTCATCTCAAGATGGCTTATGCAGCAATTTAGCAAGTAGTGGTTACTTTCAAAATTAAGTTTACAACTTGAGTGGTCAAATAGGGTACATACTAATAAAACAGGAAGCTACAATTCCAATTTACCGAACTATTTTCTCTTCCACAGGCCACAGCTCGTCCATTCATCAATCAGACATGTAAATCCATCATGCAGTGCACTGTTGCTTGGACGAGAGCAGGAGACCAAATTAATGGTCGTCATTCATCAATCAGACAATACCTTGAGGGGCTCGTTGCTTGGTATACAGTGCTCTAGACGATAGTTGGAGACGCGTGCGGGACGGCGGCCATGGCGGCTACTGGACGGCTGGAGGCAGATATGTGCAGGAGAGGCAGCTCCGGCTGAACGGCGTGCGGGAGAGCTAGATCTGGCGGGACGGCGGCCACCGGGACGGGAGGCGCTTGCGGCGGTGGGACGGCAGTCGTGCCGGCTGGACAACGTGCAGGAGAGGAAATCCGTGTGGGAGAGCCAGATCCGGCCGGACGGCGGCCGCCGTCGGGACAGGAGGCGCGTGCGTCGGCTGGATGGCGGTCGCGCCGATGAGACGGTGGCCGTGCCGACGGGACGACGGCCGCAACGACGAGCTGGCGACGAGCGACGGCAACGGGAAGATGGTGGCCGCGACGACCAGATGCAGGGAGGCGGCGGCCTCACACCCAGAACTTCACGAGAGTTTTTTGACTGGAAGCTGCAAAAGCAGGTGTGAGGGGGCTTTGAGTTTTACACTAAATTGGAAGCTGCTTTTTAAAAAAGCTACTTGGCAGGGTACACCTTTTTGGTTGAGCTTCTGGCTTTTAGAAAGCAGAAGCTGCTTCCAAAAACCCAACCAAAGGGAGCCTAAGAAAGCGAGCGATACTCACAAAACGAATTAGGGTTTAAAAAAGGAACATGTTGGGTTTAAAAGTGAACCAATAGTTAAATTTTTGTTTGAACTTAAAATATTTTTTAAGATCAAAATACAACATAGATTATCTCATGTAAAAATTTAGTATTTTTTGGAATAAATTTAGTATTTTTAACTAATTAAATGTGTTTCTATTATTTAAATTGAAATAGGTGAAATTTGAATTATAAGTGCTTGAAATAATGAACCAAAATTTGTACAAAAATCATATTCATATTGTGTAGTCTATTTTTAGTTCTTATCCACTAAATTGAAACAAAAAATGAAAAAAAAATAGGTTACGACACTCAAGGACAACATGGAGCATAATTATTTTTTATTCTAAAAATTAAATAGAGTCTAAAAAATATGAAACATGTCATGGTGTTATGATATGATACATAGATGTTGTGATAAAAAATTAAAAATATTTCGAGAACGTTGTCACGTATGATGTTAAGAAAACGAGATATTCTCCAAGAAGGAATTATGATTTTAAAAAATAATAGTTTAGGTTTAAAAATAAATCGATAGTTAAATATCCATTTGAACTTGATACTTTTTCTACTATCAAAATACAACGTAGCTTATCTCATGTGAAAAATTGGTATTTTTCGGAATAAGTTTACTATTTTTAACTCATTAAATGTGTTTTTATGATTTATATTGAAATGAGTCAAATTTGAACTGCTTGTGCTTGAAATAATGAGCCAAAATTTATTGGAAAAAATATATTCATATTTTTCAGTCTATTTTTAGTTCTTATCCACTAAATTGAAAGAAATTTTGAAAAATATTTGTTGCGACACTTGATTGGCAACGTGACCTTAATAGTTTTTAATTTTTTAAAAAATAAAATTAAGTCTAAAAACACGAGCTTTCTATTGTAGGGTTATAATATGATATGTATATGCTATGAAAAAAATTTACAAAAATCGATAAAATCGTCATGTATGATGTTAAGAAAGGACGAATTATGATTTAAAGTAGAAATGTGTTGGGATTTAAAGTAAATCATCGTTTAAATCCTTGTTTGAATTTGAAAACTTTTTCTACAATCAAAATACAAAATGTCTGATGTCATAAAAAAATTAGCATTTTTCTAAGTCATTTAGCTATTTTTAATTAATTAATTAATTGTGTTTTTTAGATTTAAATTTAAAAAATATTTATATGGGTTGAATGAGATTTTTAATCCGGATATCCGAATAAGATTTATCCAGCCAAATCCAAATCCGTATCCGAATATATCATATCGATTTCATATATGTTTCCGTATCTGAAACAAATCCATATTCAAATCCGTATTGGAATAAAAAAAGATCTGAATCTATTTTTCTTAAGTCAGTAGAAAGTTATCCAAATCACTTTCACCCTTCCTCGATGAACAGTTGGCTATGTGGTGTTTTCTTCTCATCCTTCAACCCAAAAGAATTTTCTTGCGGCAACTTGCTCGCTGATTTCTGTCAGATTCTGAAGTAGAACTGATGGGGATGTGCGCTATCTGCATGAGATCCACACGTCTGGAGTCCAAGATTCAGAAAGTTTTTTCAACTATACTGTAGCTGCTGTTACATCCTTCAAAGTTACAGGTAGACGTATTTGTCATGTTTTAAGAGAGCGATGTCTTGTTTGACCTACACGATTAAATTGAAGCATGGAGCTGTCAGTTGTCGGTCAACGAATTGATGCAGTCACGTACTTGTCAGTTCCATTCCGCACGCTATTCCTCGTAAAATCCAATACCCTTAGAATATTACTAGTCAGAAACCTGTGCTTTGCAACAAAATCTTATTTTATAATAGGTTTTTTATTTCCGCGCAAAATACATAAATTAAAAGACTGAAATATAAATACAATTTTCTTTTTCTGGTTTTTTATTTTATTTTTTATTCTTTTTCCTTTTTTCTTTTCCTCTTTTCTTCTTTCTTTCTCACGCAGTGAATCCCTGCGCTGCGCGCTCCGGGTCATGTACCGGTTTTTTTAGGTATAAGTTTTGATTGGTTTTTTATGGGAAGTGAGAGGCGCGCTGCACGAGGGAGACTGCGGACGGACGACCACTGTCCGCTTTAATATATACCCTTAGAATATTATGTTATATCCAATGTTTAGTGTTAACATAGGTGCTTAGCATAAGAAAAAAAATACACATACTTGTTAAGATAGTTAATTTGTTGCTACACTTACTTGACTAGCCATTCTGGTTGAAATTATTTTGATTAGCACCCACTAGCACCCGATGCTACAATAGTAGCAAGCTCTCACGTTAAGCATCCATGGTGAGAAAAAACCGGTTTTTTTTCTTCTAAACTGCCCCTCTTAGCATTCTAAGAGATGTCTATTAATATAACTCTAAAAACTCTATTATTAGAGCTTTTAGATTTAAAATATCTTCTCGATAACTCTTCTATTTTATTCCAAAACACGAGAGTTGTCCAATCTTTGTGCACATTTTAAAAGTATTATTCTGATAGAATTCTTATATAATAAAAATTTTATTTGTATGTCCCTAAGTTTTCACGAACTCGGTTCAATGTTCGAGTTCAATGTCCCTGGTTTTGTTCACTCCTCTACACGTTTCTGATTTGAGAAATAATGTTAATTTTAGTATCAGTTGATATCTCAGATATTAAAGAGGTAATAAAATTTATGTTTTAATCATTATACACTCATTGTGTTAGTCAACTATAAGTTAACTGTTAATTTCTCTAAGAATAGTGGACAGATGGATGATAGAAATGTGTGATAACAATAATAAGTTATTATGGATGGATATGGATATCAAAATATCTGAATTATTCGTATTCGTATTCGAATAATTGTAAATATGAATATATGTATTCGTATCTGAATTAAATATGGACGATAAACAGAAACATCCAAATTCGTTCAAAAAATATAGATATGAAAACAGATATCCGAATTTCTGTTGAATGTGGATATAAAAATAGATACATCATTATCCGTTTTAAGATTTCACGGAGATTAAACTTCTAGGACTCAAGATAACATGACATCACTGTATTAATATCTATGAATAATTTATTATTTATATAATTATATAATACTTGAGTTAGTGTATATTAATATGTGTGGTTTATTTATTCTTTATGTAATTATGAAATACTTAATTTAGTGAGCGTTTTCTAGCAATACAAGGCAGTAAGATATTTACAACTTTACTTGAGCTTAAAAATTTGTCTACACTCAATATATAACACAAATTATTCTATGTATTTTTTGTATTTTCTAGATATGATTGTTGTTTTAATTCATTAATTGTGTTTCTAGGATTTAAATTGAAATATGTCAAATTTGAATTGCAAGTACCTAAAATAATACACCAAAATTTATAGAAAAATTATATTTATGTTTTTAGTCCATTTTTAGTTCTTATCCACTAAATTGATATTTTTTTGAAAAATATATGTTATGACACTTGATTGGTAATGTGGAGTTTAATTATTTTTTAATTCTTATAAAACCAAACAAAGTCTAAAAACACGAGACTTGACACTGTGTTATGATATGACATGTAGATGGTGTGATAAAAATTTAAAAATGTTTCAAAAAAGTTATCACATAGTATGTGAAGAAGCCATAGATTTTCTAAGTAGGAATTAATATTTAGAGAATGAATGTGTTAGAATTGAAAACAAATGAATGGTTAAATCTTCGTTTGAACTTTATTTTTTTACAATAAAAACACAACATTGCTTATTCCATGTAAAAATTTAGTATTTTTCTTGATAAGTTTGCTATTTTTAATTTATTAATTGTTTTTATAAAATTTAAATTGAAATATGTGAAATTTTAATTTCAAGTACCTAAAATAATACACAAATATTTATAGAAAAATCATATTCATGTTTTTAAATTTATTTAGTTCATATACACTAAATTTTAATAAAAAATAAAATATAGGTTGTGACATTCGATCGACAATATAGAGCTTAATGATTTTTTATTTGTTTTTTAAAAAATCAAATAAAGTCTAAAAACACGAGACTTGGTATGATGTTATGATATGATATACAGATGGTGTGATAAAAATTTTTAAAAAAAATTCAAAAAAGTTATTACATAGAATGTTAAGAAACCATATATTCTCTAAGGATTAATTATGATTTAGATAAGGAATGTGTTAGGGTTGAAATCAAATCGATGGCTAAATTTTGTTTGAACTTGATTTGTTTACAATCAAAATACAACATTTCTTATTTCGTATAAAAATTTAGTATTTTTTAGGTAAGTGTGCTATTTTTAATTCATTAATTGTGTTTCTAGAATTTAAACTTAAATACATAAAATTTGAACTGCAAGTTCCTGAAATAATACACCAAATTTATAAAAATCATATTAATGTTTTTAATCCATTTAGTTCCTATCCGCTGAATTTAATTTATTTTGAAAAAATTCTAAGTTACGACACTCAATCGATAATGTGGAGCTTAATGACTTTTTAATTCTTAAAAAATAAATAAAGTCTAAAAAACAAATAAAGTCTTAAAAACAAACAATATGTTTTATATGGTGGTATGATATGATATGTAAATGCTATGATGAAAATTTGGTATTTTTATAGTTGAATTTAGTATGTTTAATTTATTAAGTGTGTTTCAAGAATTTAAATTGAAATAGATGAAATTTGAACTGAAAGTACATAAAATAATGAATATTTATAGTCATAAATTCTTGTACTAATTTGGTATACTCAGCACTTTGGACTTTTAGAACATTTGTGAAACAATGAACGTTCGAATACAAATTTATTTCAAGTTAAACTGAGTAAACATCCAAATTTGTATTCGTATTCGAATTATCCATTTTGTATTCATATCCGAGAATATCCGAATTTGTATTCCTATTAAAAATAAAATTTGGTAAATAATACTATTCGGATTCGTTTTCATCCAAATCCATCCCTAAGTTACTTTCTCCATCTCACAAAAAAATATTTAAGAGAAAATTGATAAATCGGTAGTGAGATTAAAAACCAAAATACCATTTATTAATGTTAAAATAATTTACGGAACTGATATGTAAAATATAGTTAAATAGTCTTAAATAAATAATTTAATTTATGAGCTAGGCGATAAAAATAAAGTATTTTAGGATAAAATGGAAAACTAGAGATAAAAATGGACTGGCGCTCAAGTTCTGAAGTAATTACACATATAAAAATTCAAAAAGAAATCGATACAATTCATGTCAATTCCCAATTTATTAAAAGAGAAAAGGAACTATCGAAGAATTAGAAAAAGATCTGCAAAATGAAAGTTAATTCTTGGTTGGCTCAGCCCGGCCCGGCCCAATTAATTCCTAATCGTCGGCGATCGCCTTCAATTCTTCCTCCCATATAAGCCGCAGCCACGCCCCGATAGATAGGGCTTCCCCAACCTCGCCGCCGGATTTGCTTCCGTGCGATTCCTCCGCTCGCCGCTCTCGCCGTTGCGCCGGACTGCATCGTCCTAGCGTTCTCGCTTCGTTGGAGTTTATTTTTTTTAAAAAAAGTTAGAAATTTAGGGTTTCGGGTGAGATGGAGGAGGTGACGGAGGGAGTGAACAACCTGGCCATCACGGAGCCGCACAAGAAGAACCGGATCCAGGTCTCCAACACCAAGAAGCCGCTATTCTTTTACGTCAACCTCGCCAAGGTGAAGATTTCTCCCCTGTCTCTGGTTGCTGCTCTGCTATATCGACTTTTTTCGCCCACTTTTTTCTCCGGATTTTGTTCTTGTGGCGGTCATTAGCCCATTTGGATAATGCTGCTCCATTAATTTGACTAATTCTACTTGTCCCCCACCCCCGCGTGGAGCAACAAGATTCCTTTTGGTGATACGATCCATTGGGGGGTTTTGGTCTAAAACCTTGAAAAGGTTGCCTTTTGATCTCTTGTTTATATTTATTCGTGCTTTATTTTAAATTTTCAAAGACCTTTTGAACACGGGTTCGATTTGTTTTCTTGTCAATCGGCAGTTTGTGATTTGCTTTTTGCCTTGTTATTCTGGTGGCAGGGCTTGTTTGTTTGGTTGACAATTTGGAGCTAATGTTGTTCTAATGATTGCAGAGGTACATGCAGCTGCATAACGAGGTGGAGCTCTCGGCTCTCGGCATGGGTAAGCTCTTCTGTCCTGTGTCCTTAATCCTTTTCTATATATGCATCTGTTGTTTTGGTACTTGCAAATTGCATTCAGTTATTGTTGTAGCATTGCTGCAATGAAGTGGTTATGCTAATGCTGATTACCTGGCTCAACTGTCAGTATGCCTACCTCATTGGCTCATTGTATATTTTTGTTTGATATTGTTTTGCTAGCATTCGTGTGAAATTCCTGGTGTAAATGGCTTCTGTGCCACCGTTATTCTCCGTTTCGTCAAAAATGCCATCAAAATTTCGCGAATAGCCAATATGCCATTATTATTTCAGATTCACTGCCAAAATGCCATTTGGGCTCACCCGCAGAGATTTTTTTTTTGCAAATGCCGATATTACCCTTACACTTCATCTTCCTCCTCTTGCCCTCCTCTCTGTGCACAGAAGTCATTAACCCAAAATTAATCTGTCTGGGAAGGAGGAGAAGATCGGTTTTTGATAGGAGGTGGGCGGGCGGATCGGTCGGTGATCGGTCGCCGCGGACGGTGGCTCGGGTTCTTCCGCGGCGTCGGGGACGACGGCATCTTCGAAGCCATCGACGCGGCCATCACCGTGGCCGCGTCCGACCACCCCGCCGCTCTCCGCGCGAGGCCCTCGCCGAGCGCCTCTACACGGCGCACATGGTCTCTGGCGCGCCGACGGCGGTGCCCCCGTCCGGGGTGCCCACCACCGAGGCGCCGCCGGCGCAGCTCCACCCCGAGGGCGCAGCCAGCGTCCCTAGCCTCTGTAGCTCCGACCGAGCCGAGGCCATCACCGACGACGGCGTCCCCCGCCACGCGTCCCCCGTCGCCGCGGAGGCCGAGCGCATCAAGGCCGTCCTCCTCGACAGCAAAGAAAAGGTCCTCTTCTCTCCCTCTCCTCCACGCCCCTCCCTCCGCCGTACGTACCTCTGGCGGCTGCTTGGTTGGTAGCTAATAGCCTAGTACTGAATCTGTTCCGGCGAGTTGTTGCAGTCGGAGGAGACGTTGCTCGAGCTGTTCCGGCGACTCCAGCAGTTGGAGTTCTCGGTCGACACCTTGAAGGTGAGACAACCGCCGCCGCATCCATTGATCGATCTGTCCATGCCAAACTAGTTCATGTGGGAACACCAGCGTCGGCAGCTCCTCGTATCTTCACGGCAGAGGCAACACGCTAAACTTCATCTACTTCTACTGCTTCCTCGCAGTTGTCTTCGTCATGGAAGCCATTTTTGTAACAGAGAGGAGGGGCACAGAGAGGAGGGCAAGAGGAGGAAGATGAAGTGTAAGGGCAATATGGGCATTTGCAAAAAAAAATCTCCGCGGGTGGGCCCAAATGGCATTTTGGCAGTGAATCTGAAATAATAATGGCATATTGGCTATTCGCGAAATTTTGATGGTATTTTTGGCATTAACCCTATTAATTACGTATGTACGAATGGCCATAAATGTGACTTTGTAATTACTAATTTCTTGTGTAACTTTGCATCGCTGCTGTGGTTTAGTTCCTGCCATCCATCAGAATTCAAGGGGATTTCCAATTTGCTATCATGATTCAGCTGTTTATTTGATTCACTTTGAATGCTAAGACCTGCTGGTGTTCTTTGTTATAATGTTTTCAAACTGCTGAGCCTTTTGTTTATCATTTCAGCCATTGCCACTGTAGTTACTGTCGCCGAAATTCTGAAAAATAATGGTCTCGCTGTTGAAAAGAGTGAGTCCCTCTTGTCTTGTTACTCTGTCTGTCAACGCTGGAGATTTTCTCTAACTTTGCAATCAAATTGTATTGTAGAGATCATGACATCCACCGTTGATGTCAAAGACGACTCAAGGAGCCGCCCTATGCAGAAGGCCAAGGTTGGATTTGTTTTCCTCTATTCCATTCATGATATGAACTAGCCCTATTTCAGTATCTGTATAACTGTTTTCTTATTTGCATCCTGTTGCCATGGCCAGATCGAAATCGTGCTTGGCAAGACGGAGAACTTCGATGATTTGATGGCTGCTGCTGCAGAAGAGAGGGAAGCCGCTGCCGCCGATGGCGAAGAACAAAGCTAAATAAGCTATTTTAAGTTGGCTTTTGAGTTTAATTTAGTGTCTTGCTGCTAGGTTTATGTTCCAGTTTATTGTGGCCAACTAGACAGATACCCTGTGTAATCAAAAAGCTCTGCTTATGATTCATTTAGTTCATGGAATATTATTTTTTGGTTATTTCGTGTGTATTGCAATGTGATATGCATATGCATTTAGCTTCTTGGTTTCCTTTAAAAAAAGATTCAAATCATCCTTGAACAGATAAACAACTCAATATAAGATGTCGTATGGGAAAAACTGTTCTTGTCAGATGGAACAGAAGCATAAACCGAACAAAATCACGAAAAGAAACTCTAAATAAACTATTTTTTGTCGGCTGTTGAATTTAATTCAGTGCCCTACTAGACAAATACCTTGAGCAACCGGAAAGCTCTGCTTAATCGATTTGTTTGAACGATAGTTCATGCCATGTTGATTCTTGGTTATTTCACTACTGATGTATAAAGGTCCAAATAATTGTCATGCCTAGTTAAACCTTCAATTTTAGAAGGAAAACGATTGGTTGTTCAAAGTTCAAACAGAAGCATATAAACGAACAAAATCGTGACAAAACTGTTTCCGCAATATCAAGTCTGGATGATGTTAAAGATTTCAACTCGAGCTCAAAAGAACACAATTTTCTCTTGGCGATCAATGGAATGCAAAACTTGATCTAACATATATCTCAAATATCTTGGTCCTAAACTTTTGGGTCGCTAATCATCCACCTTGCATTTCTTGACGGGAAGATAATTAGGCAATCCTTTTCCTTCAAGAGCACAGGGGGTCACTTCACTATAGAAATAATAGAATCCTCTAGCTTCTTCACTCGCTCTCCTGAACATCTTCAACAAGTATCTTTTTGCAGGCTTCATAGCACATGAATGAGATCCCCGCCGCAGGCATCAGCTTGATGCAGCTCGGTCCAAGGCCCTTGTAAAGGCCGCCGATCCCTTCATTCTCCGTTATGCAATACAGATCATGGAAGACATTCTTGTAGACCTGTCTGCCGCCTACTGCTCCGACCTGCATCTGCTTGCGAGCTACCTCAAGCGGGAAGGTGGCGGTGCTCGAAATGGCACCCGCAGCTGAACCGATCAGCAGAGAGTTGCAATGTTGCTGATCTCCTCCTGCTTGAATGTCTTCCTGTAGAGCTTGTTCAAGGTGTCGTAAGCATAATAATTGGTTGCAGCATATGGCACCACTCCTATCAGACTAGGTGTCAGCCCACGGTAGAGCTCTGAGGGGCCTTCCTCTTGTAGGATCTTGATGAAAGCATGGAGGAAGTTGTTGTAGACATCTTTCTGCGGAAAAAGTGGAGTAAGCTGGGAGTACACAGGCAAGCACTTCTGTAAGTTGACAAGGAATTTTATTCACCTCAATTGTCAACCGGGTCTTGATCAATTCCAAGGGATATGTGCACAAGGTTGAGCTGACTCCAGCAAGTGCTCCAGCAATAAGTGATGGGGGGAAGGGTGTTTTAGGGGACTCATCAGCCTTTGGGGTTAAGAATTTCTTAGCTGTATCAAAAGCAAATAGCTGCATTTGGACAAAAGAAAAAGGTCACCCCCTCTATCTCTTCTTGGAAGACTCGCTTCCTCCTTACTTTTTCTGCTCAGTCCCAACGTTTCCCTCCTACTGTTAAGGACGATCTGAAACGTTGGATTGAGGCATTGTAACTGCTTCCCCCCCTCGGTTTTGTATCTTCTCTCCCCCCCCCTCTCTCTTTCTCTGGCTTGTCGTATTTTATTTAATCAAATCTTTGGTAGGAGCCTCTCCTACTGATTTACCTCAAAAAAAAAGAAAAAGGTCAATTGAATCAAGATATCGTAATGTCTTATTAGGTGAATCAAAGGTTTTTTTTTAAAGGAGGGGAATCAAAGATAGTTCAGTCAGTTGCTACAAATCCTAGGTCCTTCTATCATCCTGAAATTTATAAGCAGAACAAAGTGATCACATAATCTACTTTCAAAGTCAAGTGTAACAAGTATCCTTTGGCAGTCCTGTAACAAACAAAATAAACATCTTTAACAATGTAAGACCATGAAAGTGAAGAATACAAAACAGCGTGTTCATAAGTTTATTTTGGAGGAACTCAGTACTTCCAGGAAGTTAAACATCTTATTCAGTTTGGTATAACCAGTGCCAAAGCACACATACACTTCAATAGAGTGTGAGAGCTCAAAATATCAGAAGCTACATATTTCAACTTGCTAAAAGTCTCATGGTAGAAATTCAACAAATTGTTAAAATACAAGGGAGAAAAACCTTCTAGACAAAAACCAATCACACACAAGCTGCACATTTCAACTTGCTAAAAGTCCCAAGACCACAAGATAGCAATATAGATCATTGTAGTCATTATATCGAGGGTGTAAAATCACCAGGGACAAAATGGAGAAAAATATTAACACACCATTCAGGTGAACACAAACTCCTTCCTAGCAAGTGTGTTTACTGGGTGCTATATAAAATTGACTACAATGTACGATGTGATGCTGCCTTATTTTTGGGACACAAAGACAAATTCCATGCAATATTTACTACTTCTGATAAGTCCTCAGTAAATTGGAAGTCCATTGGAGGAATAGGGTAGTAGTTAATACAAATTGTCCTTTCCTAAGTATCCACCTAAAAATAACATCTCAATGAAAGACAGAAAAATCTATAATTTGCTCAGAATTGAAAAGAGAATGATTAATTAGCAAAACCTCAGTCAGAATCACCATACAACAAACATAGATTAGTTGCATCTTTCTTCAAACAAAACAGGTATTAGACATATCACAAAATAAAATTTTGCAACAGGACCTTTTGACCTTGGAATATCAAAGAACAAATATTAATATCTTACTTCGATTGCCTTGCTTGGTGCAACTCGGATAACATTGACAAAATTACCACGAAACAGCCCTGTCCACCCCTCGGTCTTCATGATTGACTGGAAAACCTCTGTCATAGAGTCCCCGTTGCTCCCAACCATCAGATGAGTCCTAATTGTCTCGAGAGGTGCCACACAAGTCCTTGAGACAGCTCCCGCAACGGCACCACTAACCAGCCGTCTTAAATGTGGGTTCCCAATCTTAATTTTCAGCTTCAGCCCTCACTTCTTGGCCTTCTTGATGTCCGTCCCACACTCCACTTCTTCCTCATTGACAGATTCAGCCTCAATCCCAGCAATTTGGTACCCACCTGCTGAGGAGACAGACTTTATGCAATGATCAGCAAAGGGAATCTTGAACTCATGCTCCGCGGGACTGGGTGTCACTGCTGGCACAGCTGTTGACACTTTGAGACCAACGCTAGCAAACTGCCCACCAGGGGGGGAGACAGAGCCATCTAAACTTATAGAAAAGCTCTTGCCTTCATGCAAATCCCAAGGGAATCGGAGCTCTGGAAGTTGTGGGATGGACCAACCCTGCTTCTTCTCAAAGGTCAGCGCGCTGTTCTTGCCCTTGGCTGTCATCGCCACCATTGTCGCCGCCATCTGCTGGAAAATGATTTTGCCTCAATATATGGTGCACAATGAAGGCAGGTGGCAACTCTGCATTAACTGCCACAAGAAGGAGAATATTCTTAGCCACCAATCCCAAAAGTTGGAAACCAAGAATACATAAGCATCCTACCATCTCGACTACCACTAATCTAGCACAAGGAACAGTGGTCGAAGTAGAAGTTACAGCTTTTGATCGACCCATTAAACATTTTCGATTCATTCTTGACTTCAAGTACGTAATGAATTAGTTTCCCTCACCATAAATCGTTACGGATTGGAAAAGCCAAAAAGAACTAGAGTTCCAGCGAAGTAGACATCAAGCAAGTAAGAAACAAAGAATCTAGCTAGGTAATTAGCAACAGCAAAGCGTAAGTCCAAAGTACACTTTTAGGGGGCGCACCTACCGGTGGGGTGGGGTGGGGCATTGGGGTTCAGCTGAACCCCCGAATTGTTCAGAAAATAAACTGCTATTACTACTGCACCTAGCATCAACGAAGTCCGGAATTGTTCAGAAGAGGGATGCTTGCTACTTACTAGAAAGTGGTGCTGAGGAGGGATGCCACGGGAGAAGAACGGATACCTTCCAATCGATTCGAACCGAGGTGGAGGCAAGGTGGAACGAGGCCGGCCGCGCCACCTCCCTCAAAACATGCTCGGCGGCCGTGCGCGAGGCGAGGAAGCACAGCGTGAAGGGCCAGCCGACGGCATAGGAAAGGAGAGGAGACCGTCCACACCGGCCGTGCGCGCGAGGAGGCGAAGCGGGGGGAGGACGAGGAGGAGGCCGGCCGTTCCTCCGCCGCTAACGGAGTCGGAGCCAACAGAGGCGGCGTTTGGACGGAGGGCGGAAAAGGGAAAAAGGCCCTGTTACAATTTTATGATTTCAGAAAAATATTATTATAATTCGCATATTAGATTAATACCATTTCGGAATTATAGCTCTTTTAAAATATAATGACATATTTCAGAATTCTCTAAGATTATAATGACATATTTCAGAATTCTCTAAATTTGTAATGAAATAGTTCAGAGTTCTCTAAAATTTTAATGATATAAATCTAAATATGTGGATTGTAATAGCATTTTTCCAAAATCATAAAATTATAATGGTATGGATCTAATTTTTCCTATTTTTAGTCACTTTTGGACAGCCTAGATTGCTTTATGACTTGTGCATATAATTAAACTAAGTTCTTCTTTATCAATTCCATTCCGATATTAACCTGAATGATCAGTATGTATCATTTCATCACTAAAATCAATATATATTAAGTGATGTATTATTCTGTTTTAAATACCAATCCATTCTAGCCAGTTCGATAATGCCATTCATACCGGATAAAATTGTATTTTGAATTTTTTTGTATGTATTACATATTACTTATATTAAATTATATATTATGTTGTATTGAAGGTATACACTATATTTGAAATATTAATATATTAAAATATATCATATTTGATAATATTAATATATATTTTAAATATATTCATGTTATTTTATTAGACCCTAAAACAGTACATCAGTATTGATCGTTACCAAGATATCCTATTTCAAAAGCTCAACCGAAATTAGTACCGGGATAGAAATAACAAGCCTTTCTCTAGTCCGTGGGCCATTGCCTATTAAGGTGCAAGGTGAAACCCGAAATCTTAAATTATCGGTTCTTCTAAACAATTTACATAAGTTAGGCCCCGTTTGTTTGAGCTTTTCAGTAGCTTTTCACCTTGGAAAGTCGAAAGCTCAAACAAACAGCCAGCTTTTAAACTGAGCTTTTCGAAAGCCAAAAGTTATAGAAGCTATGATTACATGGAAAACTCAGAAGTCGTGAAATGTAAGCTTTCCACAACTTTTCATCTCCATCTGCATTGTCTCCCTCTACTTCGGTCGTCCGGCGTCGCCCCACCTTTCCCCGTCATCCCCTAGCGTCGCCCTGCCCATCCCATCGCCTCGCTCGGCGTCACCGTTGCTCAGCCCCGCCGCCCCTTCCAGCATTGCCGTTGCTCGGCCCCGCCGCCCCTTCCGGCGTCGCCACCACCCGACCTCCCCACCCCTCCCTCGCGGCGATATTCTGTGGACCCCACAAAACAGTCACTTAATCCCACAATTCCAAAAGTTAGGTTGTCAAACGGTATTATACTTTCAGAAAGTCACCCTTTTAAGTTACAAAAGCTAAAAGCCAATTTTCTGGAAAGCTTGGAAAGCTAAAACTCAGAAGATAATTTATACATGGAGGACAACATTAAGTTCGACACTAGATTGTCAATTTAGAAATAGATACATAAGATTTATACATATTAGTGCTGTCAATATACATAAATATTTCATGTCGTGAATTCTAATATATGGTCTGCACTCACGACTGCTCACTTAACAAGATAAAGGGTCCTTTGGTTTAGCTTTCGGGAGCAGCTTTTGCTTCCTGTAAGCTAAAAACCAAATCAAAGAGCATATTTCAAACCAGCAGCTTTTAGTAAAAGTAGTTTTTAGTGCAGTGAAAATGTGAAAGCTCCTCCAGACCTGCTTTCCACGGCTTTTGGCTTTTGGCTTCGCAACCATACAAAATTTCATAAATTGACATTTCAAATTTCATACAACCATACAAAATTTTATAAATTGACATTTCAAATTTCATATAACCATACAAAATTTCATAAATTGACATTTCAAATTTCATACAACCGTACAAAATTTCATAAATTGACATTTCAAATTTCATACAACCATACAAAATTTCATAAATTGACATTTCAAATTTCATACAACCATACAAAATTTCATAAATTGACATTTCAAATTTCATACAACCATACAAAATTTCATAAATTGAAATTTTTACACAGCTCACAGCTCTAAGCAGCTTGTTCACAGCTGTTTTAGCCAAACGACTTTCAGCTTTCTCACAACTAACTTCCCACAACAGCTTTTTTACAGCTCACAGCCTACAACAGCTTTTTTCCACAGCCACAGCTCAACCAAACACACTCAAAATTGGTTTGAGCAGATAATCTTCTCTAATTTAGATGCAAGGTGACTTTTCCAGCTGGGTTGGATGATTTTGCAGCTATGGATATGCATCATGGACAATGAGCTAGGAGCAAAACAACCAAAAAATGTATAGCAATAGTAATCACTTCTTGAAGATGGGTGAGATTTGTATCCGAATTATCTTGATAAAATCCTAATTATTCGAATTAGTATCCAATGCCAGCAATATTTTTTATAGGTGCGCACGGAGTACAGCTAGTAGCTTTATTTACGATCTATTTCTGGTTGTTTCGGTCTTAGGTAACCGAAGATTTTTAGTAGCTAACTAATTTGAATAGCTAAATAGTTTGATAATATAGCTTATAAGAATCTAACAAAACTAATATTTTTCATATTTTTTAGTTTCTAAATCCTACTTCATCTTGGGCTCTACAATTCTCACTGTAGCTGCTGGAAGGGGAAAGTAACGGGCTATAAAACCGAATACCGAACTTCACGAAAAATAAAGCAAGAACAAACTGAAAACCAAGCAAACCGATACTTTGAATTTGTACCCAGCAACAATACACTAAGGCTATTTACAATAGGGGTTTCATGGGTGCTTCATAGTATTAATTACCATGCCACATCAGATTTTTTTGCTGACATGACATTAAATTAATGAGGGAAGAGAAGAAAGTAGTGTCATCACCATAACATGGTGCTAACTCATTTTCAAGACGGATTAAACGAAATAAAATACCCATTGAGAGCCAAATTGTTTCATCATAGAGAGGGTATTTCATGGGAGCTAGTTGCATTTAATTACACTGGTTAGCCTAGAAAATAGTGAAATGAAAATCTCCACTGAGAGAGGGTATTTCATTCGGTTGCAAAGCTGATGTGAACTTCTAGGAAACAGTTCTATGAAACCCACCACTGTGAATAGCCTAAGGGTTGGTTTGGAAGATTAGAATCTCGGCCCATTTCCTAATAATGGGCTGAGATATTGAACTAAAATATCGACCCATCTCTAAGGAATGAGTTACGATTGTGGGCTCCCAAACAGGTCCAAACATGGGGGCTAAATTTTAGCTCGTGTCATATTAGATGTTTGGACATCAATTTAAAAAACTAAACGTGAATTAATTATAAAAATAATTGTAGAATTGGATCTCGCGAGACAAATTTATTAAAACTAATTAATTTATAATTAGCAAATGTTTAATGTAGTATCACATTTTCAAATCATAACATAATTAGATTTATTAGATTCATCCCACAAATAATCCACCGATTATTAATAAATTTTATAAATAATTTATATTTAATATTTCAAAATAGTATTTAAAGATCGATATGGAAACGCGTAATTAGCTGCTTCTCGCACGCTCCGGACCAGCAAGTTGGTCGCTGTTGCCTGCCGTGGATTACACGTGTTTACCGGTAAGGGTTGACACCGCAACGCAACAAATTGCTCTGCATCATGATAAGCACCCAGCTGCCAAAATCCATACATGCTTGCTCCACTCCGCTATATAATACGCACACACGGACGTCAACGTCAACGTCAACGTCAACGTCGGCTGCAGCCGAGTGATCAAATCGAATTTGCTTAGAGCACACGCTCGCCTGACAGTGAGCAAACATATTAGATAGTAACTAATACCACTTTACAGTTTAAAATTCTTTTCAAAATATAGATACTTCTTACTCTACTTTCTCGTCTCAATCAACAGATCGTAGACATCTCTTATTTAATTTTCGACTATTTTTTTTATCTCGACCAATGACGTCAACCACCATTTTGTTTAATTTCGAAGTGTTTTTTAATCCCTTTGAAAAGAAATCTTAGACGGCTGTATTTTAAAACCAAGGAAGTGAAAAAATAGGGGTAAGATTAAAATAGTCGGATCGAGCACTCAGAATAATTCAGCATCTTACATACAGAATGCCATGTTTAATGTGTGTAAGCTCGGTAAAGATAGATAAAATTGACTTTACTGTATTGTTTAAGAGCACAAATCAACAGATTAAATATCAAAAAGTATTTTAAAATATTGATGAATAAAAGTTTTGAACATGCTGTATTAGTAGCTTGGAAAGCATACTCACAATAATCCATCATTAGAATGGATTATCAAACAGTCTGGTTATACATACTTCTAAAAATAATATTATATTTGTCTAACGCAGTTGTTAGCTTTGGGCGGTTCGGACGAAACCCTAACGATCGGCTATCACCGGCACTCTTTCCCCTTCCCCCTCGTTGTCGCCGGAGCAGCCCGCTGGACCTCCGAGCGACTACGGTGAAGACGGTGTCGGGGTAAATCACATGTCCTCTCCTCAGTGTGCACTAGATCCGCTTATTTTCTCCCCATACGTTCAGGTCTGGCAACGAAGGGTGGCTAGGCGGCGACTCATTGGCGGGAAGTGGTCCGGCGGTGTGTAGTGTCCGCGTGACTGCATACGTGGCTGCCACACCGTCGCGTGCATAGAAGCCGCAAGGTGGTTTGCAGCACGCTACCATTGTGATGTGCCATTAGTGTCCTCCTGTGTCATTAGTTTCATCTTTTTTGGGCTAGCCTCCGCTTGCGTGCTCGGCTCCTGATTCCTTCTCGCCTTGGGTCTCTGCAGCGTCGAGATGTTGCTCTAGTGACCTCTTTCCTTCCCGGCGGTCTCTCCCTCCTTGGCAACCTCTTTCCAAGCTCTCCTGCTCCTCTGATTACTTTTTCTCCCCGTATATCGAGTAGCGGTCGTGGGGCCATGTGTGGTGGTGTGGCGTCCTTGGGGTGGCTCATGTTGTTCTTCTTTCCCTGGCTGCCTCTCTTCAATGCTTGTGTTAGTGATGTAAGTTGCATGTGATGTGGTGTCGACCAAACAACAAATCCGGTGGTCCTCTTTCCCATTGCAGCCATCGCCCCTCCCCTCCCTCCTTGGTAGTAGTTGCTCTCCTCCTTTCTTTATCTAGGTGGTAGCTTAGGGCTCATAGGGGTGTTGTTTCTGCATGCTTGTGCACGCTGGTGGTGCTCTTGGTGTTGCTCTGGTGGTCGTGCCCTAGTGTGGGGCCTGTTGGCGCACACTATTATTTTCTTCGGTGTTGGGATTTCCAGTCTCTGCCTTCGTTGTGTCATCCTATTATGTCCGGCATTGACTTTTTTGGCCTGCTTAGTAGTCTCCTTTTTCCTATCAAAGGGTCACCGATCTTGATGGCATCTCCTTAGGCACTCACTAAGTGCTTGCTTCAAGGTCATTGCAGGAGATTCAATTTCTGGGTTGTTCTAGTCATGGAGTGGTGCGTGGGGCCTTAGTGGCAGGCACATCTGGTTGTGTTCTCCCTACCCGTAGTTAGCTTGGTCGACTTCATCTTAGTTGTGCAGTAAATGCTTTCTTCTAGCTTTTTCTCCTCCCTTTCCTTAGAGCTCCCCATATCATGTGGTTGCCTTCCTTGTTGGTCGCAGGGCGCTCCTAGGTTTTGGCGGGGTTCTGGCCTAGTAGAAGTTTTACTTGCCTATTGTTTCATCGGTGTGCTAGTAGTTGTGCTAGAGATGGGGTGTTGTCTTGGTTAGGCGATAGAGTTGCTTGGTTTTGTTGGACCGGAAACGGCGACCAGAGGGGGTGAATGGGAGCTTTTAAAAACTTGGGCTAAAAACAGCCTTCGGTTTTAATTCTGTCTACTGCGGAACAGGCTTCGAACACCAACCTTCGAAGGTCTGGTTCGGAGGTATTTGACAGCTCCGAACACAGGCTTCGCAGGGAGTAAAAGTCCGAAGCCAAGTAGACTTCGCTCCACCCACAACCCCGAAAACAACTCTGCTAAGTCAGTGCAGGCTCCGCACACAGGGTGCTTCGAGCAGGCTTCGCACTTCACCCTTCGCAAGAGTGGACTACCCTCTGAAGACTTCGACCTAATACTTAGCAACAGCAACTGGTGCTGGGCTTCGTATAGCGAAGGTCTAAACGCACACTGAGTGGACTTCGCTAAAGGCTTCGACACGAGAAGCAAAACGGGCTTCGATCAGGGCTTCGCTAGTAAGCAGCGAGGTCTAGCCTCCTGTTACACAGAGCGAAAGCACACTGAAAAAAAACACACTTCGCTCAAAAACACCCTTCGCCTAGACAGGCTTCGGTGCACTACAACTAGCGAGGTATGCAAACAAGCTCAAGCAGAATAAATGCACAGAAGCAGGGCTTCGCCGCTTGAACAAGGAACACAGTAAAAGAACTCACTGGATGAATTGAAAGAGTGGAGGCTAGTACAAGAGCTCAACAGCAAATGCTCAAAGTGTTCAATGTTACCTACCTAGCCCCCATATTTATAGCCACTATTCACCCCAAGTGAATTGACTACTTTACCCCTAGGGTTTACATTGGTTTTGTCTCTACAGAACAGAGGGGTACAAAAGGTAGTCAACTTTATTCTGGAGGCTTCTCTGTCAGCTTTGCAGAGGGGACAGCGTCAGCCTTTTGCAGAGCAGACAATGTCAGCCTTTGCAGTCTTTGACCTTTCTGAAGCCCCCCTTCGCACGCGAGGGGTGCGGTAGCTTCAGCGAGAAGCTTTGAGCCTGATGGCCTTCGCTTCACCGAAGTTAGCCTCCGATACAGTGACGGTTTTGAGCCGAAGCCGTCAAAGCCCTTGGGCCTTCACACCTACCACCTCCGGAGTGGACCACCACGGCTTCGCAGCTACTCCCAGCTCGAACTCCGTCAGTCCGTGTACCGAAGCCATGCATGGCCGAAGTACCACAAGTCCACATCGCTCCGGAGCTAGCCTCGCTCTAAAGCCTGCTTCACTCCGAAGCCCCACCTTCAGAGTACCACCCTTCGAAGTCCCTCCTTCGTCCAAGACCTCCGCATGAAGCATTCCATGAGCACTTCGTCGCAATGCCTCTCCCCGAGCACACTCCTCGACGAGCCTCACCCGGACCATGCCTTCGATGCACCTCGACTTCTGAGACTTTCGTCGGGTACCTTCGAGTGTCTCCCTCCGGAGCACACATCGAACGCCTTGCCTCCGCAGAGGACTTGATCCACCATGCTCCGAAGTCACTCCTTCCGGAGTACCCTTCGAAGTGCCTCACCTCCGAGGACTTTGTCTCGGAGTACCTTCACCCGGAGCCACGCTCCGCACTTACTGTCTTCTCCTGGTGCACCTCGACCCGAGGTCCAACCTAGACACCTTCGCAGCCACCGTGACGGAGCTCCCCGTTCCCCTGGCATCAAGCCTCCCACTTGACCCAGGTTCACCTGTTACGAACCGTCCGTTGCCTCCGAAGCCCCCTGCGCACCACAGACAAACAGACAAGAGTGTCCAGTACTCCGGAGACCTTTCCGGGTTAGCAGCCTTCGGTACACACTCTGGTGTAGCGCCCAAAGTACCGAGACCTTCGGTACAGACCCAGTCATCGTGTACTGTCGGACCCCTCCGACAGGCACACTCCGCTGCAACAGCTGCAACAACCAAACCACCGAACCCTTCGGTGAAACAGCCTCCGAACCCCTTCGGAGGTCCAACCTCCGAACCCCTTCGGAGGAACCCCTTCGAACCAGAGGTTAAAAGCCTGTCAATCACTCATCACAAACACCGAAACCAACCCTTGGTTTCTCAATCTCCCCCTTGATGAGTGCATTGACAACCAAAGTCAAGATCAAGAAAAATTAAAAGACTTTCAGCACACAAGTGACCATAAAAACTCAGAACCGAGCCAAATCATGTCACTTGACAAAAGAATTTTTCTCCCCCTTTTCAAAAGAGTAAAAGCCCCTTCGGCAAATCTCCCCTTTTTCAAGATAACAACTCCCCCTGAGTAGTGTACCCCCTTGCAACAGAGAACTCAAAAATTTCTCCCCCTTTGGCAATGCAAGCATCAAAGAGCATGTAAAAGATGCATTGCTTGGAATTGAGCAGAATTGCAAAGACATATAAAGCAAAAATATGCCAATAGTAATACCAATGATCATGGGCTCAGCTCAATTTAACATTCTCTAAAAACATGATGATAGCATGTGATTTTATCATTTTGAAATAAAAGCATCACCACTCAATCAAGATAACGGGACAAGGAACAACAAGGACTGCGCAAAGCTAGTCAATTTCTACTCTAGACAGACAAGTCCAGTTTAACATGGAGCAGTAAAAACAAACTTGATGATCAATAAATTTTGTTGTTCTTTTTCATAATGCCAAGGGTTATTTGTTTGTCCACCTTATACTGTCCAATCAAGCCAAGCCTAGGCATGAAAGCCATCGAAAGCTTAAGGCGGTGATTTTGGCATACACTACACTTCCCAGTTCAGACCAATGTGCAATGGTAAGCAGTCTAGAATAGAGTAGTGCGACAAACAAACCCACCTGAATCTTTTCACTTAAAGCATGCAAATCATGGAGTTTTTGATTTTAACTAAGTGAACCAATCTTTAGCACTTGATGAACATCCATGAGTAAGTAGAACAATTTTTCAAGTTGCAATTTTTAGCATCCAAGGAAAAATGTCTTGCTATCAAGTAGATAAAAGATAGCTAAAACAGTCCTGCCTATACATGCCAGATACAAGATTTGAGCAGTGAGCATGATTTGAGTTTGGAAAGAAGACATCATGCACATTAATGTTTCAGATCAATTAAAAGGAGCTGAGCAGTCATGATTTCATGAATTAAAATAAGGCATATAAGTGCAACAGATGTAAATGCAATTTCACACATGATGAGCAAATGCACGACAATTAAAAACAGCTCCCCCTCACAGAATGCCGTAACGGTGACAAACACCAAGTTCCCCACGCAAGTAGGCAAATCGAGAAGCATCGAGGGGTTTAGTGAAAATATCGGCAAGCTGGTGTTGGGTATCAACATATTGAAGTTCAATATCACCCTTCTCATTGTGATCTCTAAGAAAATGATATCGCACATCAATGTGTTTGGTTCTGGAGTGCTGAACCGGGTTGTTTGCAATACAAATAGCACTAGTGTTATCACAGAAAAGTGGAACACTCTTATAATCTAACCCGAAATCCCGCAAAGTGGAAGCCATCCACAAAATCTGAGAGCAACAGCTAGCTGCAGCAACATATTCGGCCTCAGCCGTCGATTGTGCAACACTAGACTGTTTGCGGGAAGACCAGCAAACCAGAGAAGTACCCAGAAAATGACAAGTACCAAAGGAACTCTTCCTATCAATCCTACACCCAGCAAAATCCGCATCGGAATAACCTCGAAGACACAAAGAGGAAGACACTGAGTACCATATGCCAAATTCAAGGGTATGTTTGAGATACCTGAGTATGCGTTTTACCGCTTGGCGGTGCGAAGCTCGTGGTGAAGCTTGAAAACGAGCGCACAGACACACAGCGAAGTGTATGTCTGGCCTCGTAGCAGTCAAGTAGAGGAGGGAGCCGATCATGCTTCAGAACTCCTTCTGATCTACGGCTTCTCCATCAGTATCCAATGCTACAGATGTAGCCATTGGAGTGGCGAGGGGCTTCGCATCCGCCATGTCAAACTTCTTGAGCAGGTCCTTGGTGTACTTCGTCTGGTGGACGAAAGTACCTTGTTTGCTTTGCTTGATTTGCAACCCAAGGAAAAAGGTGAGTTCACCCATCATGGACATTTCAAATTCCCTGCTCATGGTATCTACAAACTCGGCAACCAAAGCATGAGAAGAGCCACCAAAGATGATATCATCCAC
This sequence comes from Zizania palustris, assembly GCA_019279435.1. NCBI lineage: Eukaryota > Viridiplantae > Streptophyta > Magnoliopsida > Poales > Poaceae > Zizania > Zizania palustris. Next base: position 32,526,709 of record JAAALK010000080.1, read on the forward strand.
ATAAATCTGTACTAGAAGGAAATCTTTGCCATGCTTGAGAGTAAACAAGGTTTTATCAACAGAGCCCATCAAATACCCTCGCTCAAGCAGAAAAGACTTAAGTCTATCATACCATGCCCGAGGGGCCTGCTTGAGTCCATAAAGAGCCTTATGAAGTTTAAGAACTTTATGTGGGTACTTGGGGTTTTCAAAACCAGGGGGTTGTTTTACATAAACATCTTCACCTATGAAGCCATTAAGAAAAGCACTTTTCACATCCATTTGATAGAGTTTGAATCCCCGGGATGTCGCAAAGGCAAGCAAAATCCTAATGGCCTCAAGGCGAGCAGCAGGTGCAAAAGTTTCAGTAAAATCAATCCTTTCTAGTTGAGAATAACCCTGAGCCACAAGTCTGGCCTTGTTTCTAACTATTGTCCCATCCTCCCCTTGTTTGTTTTTGAAAATCCATTTTGTTCCAATGAAATGAACATTTGGTGGAGGATCAACTAAAGTCCAGACTTGGTTTCTCTCGAAATTTTCAAGTTCCTCATGCATGGCATTGATCCAACTAGAATCAGAAAGTGCATGACTAACATCTAAGGGCTCGAAAGTAGCAAAAAAAGCAGAATTAGTGAAGTGAGCATGAGAACGTGTTACCCTTTGATCAAGCTCACCAATGATCTGCTCTGGAGGGTGCATCCTTTGAACGTGATGTGGAGCCTCGCGGCGGGATGCAGTCTCCCCCTCAACTTGTGCGTTGGAGTGGTCCAAGATGACCGATGTCGAGGTAGTTGCTTCGGGACATCGTGCCGAAGTGGTTGAAGCGGGGTCAGCTTCGGGGGTTGATGTCGAGGGTAGTAGGGGTTCATCCTCGAACTCTCCGGGATCTTCTTCTTCGAAGATGGTCTGTTCCATGTCATGTTCATTTGCCTGTTCAAGAGCAGAACTAACAGAGGGGGTTGATTCATCAAAAGTCACATCACATGACTCGATGACAGTGTTAGTCTCCAAGTTATATACACGATAAGAATGACCATGAGTAGTATAACCCAAAAAGATCACGTCAGAAGATCGCGACTCAAATTTATCCAGATTACCACGTTTTAGGATGAAGCAGTGACAGCCAAAAACTCGAAGATGAGTAACCTTGGGCTGTCTCCCAAAACGCAGCTCATAAGATGTCAAATTCAAAATTGAGCGCAAGAAGATTCGGTTTGAGATGTAACATGTAGTGTTCATGGCCTCAGCCCAGAATTTTCCAGGAGTCCTATGCTCATCAAGCATCGTCCTAGCCATCTCAACCAAAGTGCGGTTCTTCCTCTCAACGACACCGTTTTGTTGAGGAACCCGCGGAGCAGAGAATTGATGTTCTATGCCATGCTCCATGCAAAAGTCAACAAAGAGACTGTTTTTAAACTCAGTGCCATTATCACTTCGAATGAATTTCAATGCACCAGGGAGTTCAGTGAAAAGTCTCAAAACCAAGCTCCGAAAGTGTGAAAACACTTCATCCTTGCTGGCAAGAAAGAAGACCCAAGAGTAACGAGAGAAATCATCGACAATCACTAAAACATACCACTTGCCGCCTAAAGAACTAACCCGAGAAGGACCTACAGTGTCCATGTGGAGAAGTTCTCCGGGTTGTTCAGTCATCACTGTGGTGACTGACGAATGCGAAGCAGCAATCATTTTTCCATGTCGACAAGGAGCACAAACTAAATTCTTCTCAAACTTGAGCTTGGGCAATCCTCGGATCAGACCTACGGCGCTTAGACGAGCGAGCAACTCAAAGCTCATATGCCCTAGTCTCCTATGCCACTTCCAAAGCTCAGAAGTAGAATGTGCAACAAGACAATGAGAAGAACCAGATGACTCTGAAAAATCAGCTCCAAAAACTCTCCCAACTCTAAAGATCTTACACACCACAACGCCATCAGAATTGAGCACTTGCGAAGTATCGCGATGGAATCGCACTTCGAAGCCCTCATCAAGCAACTGAGATACCGAAAGCAAATTGTATCCCAGGTTTTCAACCAAAGCAACATCTTTGAGAGTGAATTTCGAGTTAATTCTTACCACACCTTTACCTTTCACTCTACTCCTTTGATTGTTTCCGAAGGTGATATGTTCCCTTTGCTTGGTTGTGGTGAGGCTGGAGAACCATGCTGCATCTCCGGTCATGTGGCGCGAACAACCGGAGTCCATGATCCACGTGCCCTCCAAGCCTCGATCTGTCGCCTACACATGATAAGAATATCTCGATCGCTCAGTGCTGGGGTGAGTGAAAAAATGACGAGGCATCCAGCACTGAGTGACACGAGTAGTAGGCACAGTAAAAGTAGACGGTCTACGCACATGATAATCTGAATGATGCAAAGTGCGAGGACTACCTACATGCTGTGATCGAACAACATGTCGAGGTCTCCCACTCAGACAAGGTACAAAGCTACTCGCCCGGGGTCTACCACCATATGGAACATGGTGAACACCTCGAGGAGCAAAACCTCTCCGAGAAGTACGAGGAGCCTCAAAAGCAGGACGATAGTAAATCTCAGACTCATGCATACCTAAAGATGGGTAATGCATGTCCTGGTAACTCATCACCTGAGAGCGTCGCTCATCCTTGATGCGACGAAAACAGAACCCAACTAAATGACCTGCCCGCTGACAGTATGAACAATGAAAAATTCTCCTAGGGGCACTCTCATGGGTCTTAGGAGCAACTCTCACAGGCTCCTTGGGCTTCTGCTGAGTGGTTTTCTTGGGAGGATTTTTCTTGGCAAGAAGAGTGGTTTTCTTTGGTGGTCGGGTAGGCTTTTGGCTGATGGGGTGTCTAACAGAGCTCTCTCTTTCTCTAGGGTAGTGGGAGAGGTAAAAACAGTTTTGTTTCCATTCTCTGAAGGAATCCTCTCAAAACCCAAACCTAGAGCTAACCCTGCTCTGTCAGCACACATCTTGGTCTTGGCCAAGAGCAAATCCATCCTACCCTTTCCCTCAGTGCATTTATTAACCACGGAAAGAAGGTATTCGTTTTCTGACATGAGGTTCTCAGCTTGCTCTCTAACAGTGCCTAGCTGGTCCTTAAGGGTAATGCACGTGTCACAAACAGGCTGCACATCCTTAGAACTACCGGCCCTCTCCAATCTAGCCTCTAAATCATGAACATGCTTATCACGTAAATTAATGCTCTCACGTAATAAAGGGCAGTTCATACATTCAGTTTTATCAAGACTAGAATCCACCATCAAAAGCTGCTTCTGTGCAGTCTCAAGCTCAGAAAGAGTTTGAGCATGAACAGAACGCAACTAAGCAAGCTCACCCATGACAACAGAACAAGATTCACAATCAGCATCATTTACTTTAGACTTAAGCATGACATATTCAGTAGAAACAGATTCTAGCCTAAGTCTAAGGTATTTTCTTTCTCTAGCGGCTTGCACAAGTAATCTATCCTGACCGAGAACTACTTCATTCAACTCATCTAATTTAATTAATAGCTGGTCAGATGATAATGGTACCTCAGATGAGTCAAGCTCATCGCCGCTGTTATCGCTGTCGGCCATGAAGCAAAGGCCGGTGAAGTCTCATCCCTTCTTGTCCTTCTTGTCCTCCTTCCTTGGGGACTCCTTCTCCTCAGAGCTCGACTCCTTAGTTGAGGAAGTGTCGATATCGCTGAGAGAAGCAACAAATGCTCTGGAAGTGGCTTTGGCTACTCTCTTAGCCACCTTGCCGTGCTTGCCCTTCACAAAGGGTTTCCTCTCCTTCTTGTGGTATTTGGGGCGTTCACTCTCATCTCTTTTCTTGAGCTTAGGGCAATTTGCCTTAATATGAGAAGTGTCGCCACATTCAAAGCAACCACTAAAACCATTTCTCCTCTGATCCCGTCTTTCATGGTGAAAACGGGTGAACCTTCTGGCAATGAGAGCAAGCTCGTCATCAGCCAGAGTGTCCACCTGCTACTTTGTGACGGAGACCAGGGAGGACAAAGCAAAACCATCTGCAAGAACTCAAGTACCAGATGTGCTTGGTTCTGCAGCGGTGCCACGGCTAGTGCTAGAAACCAATGCCAATGGTTGTGGCAAAGAGCTTCTGTGCACTGCAAGAGATGCCTTGGCAATCTCTGTGGACTTCAGCTTGCTAAAGAGCTCATCACAGGTCAATGTGTCATACCCTGTGGACTCCTCAATGCTGGATATCTTTACTTCCCATATGCTATGGTCAAGAGCATAGAGAAGCTTGATAGCCCTATCATGATCATTGTAAGCAAGCGTCCCGTTGGACCGCAAGTTACTCACTATCGCATCAAAGCGAGAAAACATGGCATCTATAGATTCACTAGGTGCCTGCACAAACAGCTGATACTGTTGATTATATGTGCTTTGGTGCCTGGCCTCGATCTGTGTAGAGCCCTCATGAAAAATAGTGAGTGTTGACCAAATTTCCCTAGCAGTCCTAAGGTGTTGTACCCTATCAAACTCACTTCAGCTCAAACCAATGAACAGTATATTCCTAGCCTTGGAGTTGGCATTATACTGATCTTTTTCTGTTTGAGAGGTGCGAGTCTCAGAGATGGAGTATTGTGAGTCCACAGTCTCCCAAATTGCATTTCCTTGGCTTAACAAGTAAGCCTCCATGCGCACCTTCCAGTATGCAAAATCAGTCCCATCGAACAGAGAAATTTTACTGGCTCTGTCCATGTCGCCAACATATCACAAAACCGGTTAAGGTCAACTGGTGATCTTAACCTGCTCTGATACCAATTGTTGGACCGGAAACGGCGACCAGAGGGGGGGGGGTGAATGGGAGCTTTTAAAAACTTGGGCTAAAAACAGCCTTCGGTTTTAATTCTGTCTACTACGGAACAGGCTTCGAACACCAACCTTCGAAGGTCTGGTTTGGAGGTATTTGACAGCTCCGAACACAGGCTTCGCAGGGAGTAAAAGTCCGAAGCCAAGTAGACTTCGCTCCACCCACAACCCCGAAAACAACTCTGCTAAGTCAGTGCAGGCTCCACACACAGGGTGCTTCGAGCAGGCTTCGCACTTCACCCTTCGCAAGAGTGGACTACCCTCTGAAGACTTCGACCTAATACTTAGCAACAGCAACTGGTGCTGGGCTTCGTATAGCGAAGGTCTAAACGCACACTGAGTGGACTTCGCTAAAGGCTTCGACACGAGAAGCAAAACGGGCTTCGATCAGGGCTTCGCTAGTAAGCAGCGAGGTCTAGCCTCCTGTTACACAGAGCGAAAGCACACTGAAAAAAAACACACTTCGCTCAAAAACACCCTTCGCCTAGACAGGCTTCGGTGCACTACAACTAGCGAGGTATGCAAACAAGCTCAAGCAGAATAAATGCACAGAAGCAGGGCTTCGCCGCTTGAACAAGGAACACAGTAAAAGAACTCACTGGATGAATTGAAAGAGTGGAGGCTATTACAAGAGCTCAACAGCAAATGCTCAAAGTGTTCAATGTTACCTACCCAGCCCCCATATTTATAGCCACTATTCACCCCAAGTGAATTGACTACTTTACCCCTAGGGTTTACATTGGTTTTGTCTCTACAGAACAGAGGGGTACAAAAGGTAGTCAACTTTATTCTGGAGGCTTCTCTGTCAGCTTTGCAGAGGGGACAACGTCAGCCTTTTGCAGAGCAGACAATGTTAGCCTTTGCAGTATTTGACCTTTCTGAAGCCCCCCTTCGCACGCGAGGGGTGCGGTAGCTTCGGCGAGAAGCTTTGAGCCTGATGGCCTTCGCTTCACCGAAGTTAGCCTCCGATACAGTGACGGTTTTGAGCCAAAGCCGCCCTTGGGCCTTCGCACCACCACCTCCGGAGTGGACCAACACGGCTTCGCAACTACTCCCAGCTCGAACTCTGTCAGTCCGTGTACCGAAGCCATGCATGGCCGAAGTACCACAAGTCCACATCGCTCTGGAGCTAGCCTCGCTCCGAAGCCTGCTTCACTCCGAAGCCCCACCTTCGGAGTACCACCCTTCGAAGTCCCTCCTTCGTCCAAGGCCTCCGCATGAAGCATTCCATGAGCACTTCGTCGCAGTGCCTCTCCCCGAGCACACTCCTCGACGAGCCTCACCCGGACCATGCCTTCGATGCACCTCGACTTCTGAGACCTTCGTCGGGTACCTTCGAGTGTCTCCCTCCGGAGCACACATCGAACGCCTTGCCTCCGCAGAGGACTTGATCCACCATGCTCTGAAGTCACTCCTTCCGGAGTACCCTTCGAAGTGCCTCACCTCCGAGGACTTTGTCTCGGAGTACCTTCACCCAGAGCCACGCTCCGCACTTACTGTCTTCTCCTGGTGCACCTCGACCCGAGGTCCAACCTAGACACCTTCGCAGCCACCGTGACGGAGCTCCCCGTTCCCCTGGCATCAAGCCTCCCGCTTGACCCAGGTTCACCTGTTACGAACCGTCCGTCGCCTCCGAAGCCCCCTGCGCACCACAGACAACAGACAAGAGTTTCCAGTACTCCGGAGACCTTTCTGGGTTAGCAGCCTTCGGTACACACTCTGGTGTACCACCCAAAGTACCGAGACCTTCGGTACAGACCCAATCATCGTGTAATGTCGGACCCCTCCGACAGGCACACTCCGCTGCAACAGCTGCAGCAACCAAACCACCGAACCCTTCGGTGAAACAGCCTTCGAACCCCTTCGGAGGTCCAACCTCCGAACCCCTTCGGAGGAACCCCTTCGTACCAGAGGTTAAAAGCCTGTCAATCACTCATCACAAACACCAAAACCAACCCTTGGTTTCTCAGGTTTTGTTTTTTATTGTTTGGGGCAGTTTGAGGGCATCTTCAAGGTTAGGGGTTGGTTTAGGTGAATGCCTTGCCCAACTTGGTTGGGCCGACACTTATGACACCTTCAAATGCCATGCTCTTCCTTTGAGGCTTTGTCATGTAACCACCCTCTCACTCTATAACAAGACTTTTCGATAAAAACCTAGCCTAAGCCTCTTAGGCGGATAATAGCGATGCTTCTGCATTGTGACCTCCTTAAAGGCATCATCTTAAAGGTCTTTTTGGTGTCTCTTGTTAGCGTTGGTCGGTATCGCCTAGTGATGACCTACTTTTTGTTTGTGATGCCCTTGGTTCCTGGTTAGTTGCTACTGGCCCATATGGTATGTAATTTTTGTTTTTCTTGATTATAATCTCCCAGTATTGTAATCTTGTAATTTTCTTCGACTTAATTAATACAAACCCACCATCTTGTGTAGATTACTCAAACAAATATCAGTTGTTAGCTTATTACATATAATATTTAATTCAACTATGAATTAATCCATCAATTAGAATAATTAGTAATTATTTTGGGAATAATTCCGCTAATGATCAGCCTTATAAGCTGTTTTGAACGAAATCGTGTGCTAAATTCACATTAAAATGTTGAAGTGTTCTCTCCATTATAGGTGACCAAATGGGTGACCCGACACTAACACAAATAGGCATAACACGATTAGGCATGACATTATTAGACACTAAGCCCTAATCGTGTTGTGTCGTACCGGCACGTCATGCCAGTCACGCGGCCCAGGCACGACATTAAGCACACTTATCCGTGTTGTACCGGCACAATGGTACTATTGGCCCAATGGGCTAGTGCCGGCCCAAAAACTACGCAATAGAAAACCAAAATTTATCATTTCACAACAAAAAAACACCTAGATTTCAACACTGCATACAAAAAATTGACAAAAAAATAACAGAGCACAAACTAACCTAGAATACAACATTTAACATAACATTTCACAAATTGAAAAGAATTCAACACTCCATAAAATTTACAGCCACTTCTCAGGCACAAACCACAAAACAGATTCACAAATTTTACAGCCACTTGCCGACATCACAAGTTCACAACCGCTTCACGGATTCACAAATTTTACATTCACTTGTCCACTTCACAAGCCAGAGATGACGAAGACACCATGGAGATGACCACAAGCACGACACCATGACACCACGACAACTCTCTAAATGTCTTGCACTAGCCAGGCCGCCACCAAATTGACTGGCAGCGTGTGAGCTGGAGAGGGGGAGGGGTAGCCAGGTAGGTACATGACGCAATAGCCATTAGAGAGGAAGACGAGCACCACCATGGCAACCCACCTCCAAGCGTCAACCCACAACCCGCAACCACCAGATCTAGCAACGACATGAAAGATAGAGAGGGGGCTGGGGAAGGAAAATAGGAAGGGGACATGTCAAATATTTGAACCAACCAGAGAGGAAGGGGGCCATGGAGGAGTTGACAGATCCAGATGAACGTGGCGATATGTAGGGTTTCAGGCGGAGATGGGCAAGGGGACCGAGGGGTAGGGAAGCAATTGAATTGAATTAGGTTTCAGGCGGATGGGCATAGCAGTGTATTTTATATCAGAGCAAACATGTGATCGAACGACAGGCGACAAGGAGCGGAAGATCGAACGGCTAGGAGCAGGGGCGTTGTGCCGCCGTTGGGCTGGACAAAACATTGTGTCGGGCCGGGTCAACACTATGGGCTGAGGTGTCAGCCCAGACACTACACTACCCTTAGTACCAGGCCAACACTAGCACTGAATCTATAGTATCGAGTCATGCTAGTAACATGTTTTTTAAGGCCGGACCTAGTGCTATCCACGAGACCTGACCCATTTTGCCACATATACTCTCCATCCTAAAAGGAATGAATAAAAGGTTGTGAAATGGGAGGTGTCTCGTTTGGATTGAAGAATTTCTATAAAATTTTTAGAGAAATTATACTAATACATGTAAAAATCATGCAAAATTCTTTATATTCAAAAGAAGCCCTAAAGGTATTTCTCTTTGGGTTTCTTTAGATTGCTAGAGGATTCTTAAAGGAATTTAAGTCTAAAAATTTGTAAAAAATTGTGGTTCAAAACAGTCTAAACATAAGCATAGAATAAAAAGGTGAGAATTTTCTATCCATACGATGGCGGTAGTGAATTCCAACGGGAGGCTGCCTACATTATCTCAGTTCCATCTACTAGTTGATTGTCCATTGCATCTTTACAACATTGAAATAACATTGTACAAATAATACAAATAACTTAAAATATAATAAAAAATATTTATTGTAATTCAATTTTAAAAATAATATTTCAGTTATAAAAATAATATAAATTTTACTAATAATACAGTACGAGTGTAAGTAAGTAGCTAATGTAATGCTTCATGCGGAGGCCTTGGACGAAGGAAGGACTTAGAAGGGTGGTACTCCGAAGGTGGGGCTTCGGAGTGTGGCTGACTTGAGGTACTTCGGCCATGCATGGCTTTGGTACACGGACTGATGGAGTTCGAGCTTGGAGAAGCTGCAAAGCCATGGTGGTCTACTCCGGAGGTGTTGGTGCGAAGGCCCAAGGGATTTGACGGCTTCGGCTCAAAACCGTCACTGTATCGAAGGTTGACTTCGGTGAAGCGAAGGCCGTCAGGCTCAAGGCTTCTCACCGAAGCTACCGCACCCTTCGTGTGCGAAGGGGGCTTCAGAAGAATCCAAGACTGCAAAGGCTGACCATGTTTGCTCTGCAAAAGCTGATGTTGTCTCCTCTGCGAAGCTGACAGAAGAAGCCTCCAAATAAAGTATACTACCAACTGTACCCCCTTGTTCTGATGAGACTAAACCAGTGTAAACCCTAGGGGTAAAGTAGTCCATTCACATGGCTGAATAGTGCCTATAAATAGTGGAGGCTAGCTAGGTCACAGTAATACTTTTGAGCAGTCATTGTAGAACTCCTGTGCTAGCCACCATTTCTCTGTGTTCATCATGTGAGTTCATTGTGTTCCCTGTTCAAGAAATGAAACTTTGGTTCTGTCTTCATTTATTGTTTGAACTTGTATGCCTACTTTGCACTACATGTTTTGATTTCTCTGTGCACCACCTTCTTCTGGGTTGAGTTTGTGCACTGGATTTCTTCTGGAGAAGTGTGTGAGAAGTCTGTTCGTGTGAAGTGTGTGTTTTTCAGTGTTTGTTCGCTCTGTGTAAACTGGAGGCAAGACCTCTCTGATTACTAGCGAAGCACTGTTCGAAGACTGTTTTCTTCCCTTGTTGAAGTCCTCGGCGAAGTGTGTTCAGTGTGCATTTAGACCTTCGAAGTACGAAGCCTAGCACCAGTTGCTATCACTGAGTATTTGGTCGATGTCCTCAGAGGGAAGTCTGCTCTTGCGAAGGGTGAAGTGCGAAGCCTGCTCGAAGGCACTAGTGTGCGGAGCCTGCACTAACTTAGCAGAGTTGAGTTTTTGGTGTTGTGGGTGGAGCGAAGTCTTCTTGACTTTGAACTTTTGTTCCTGGCGAAGCCTAGTTTTGGAGATGTGAAATACCTCTGAACTAGAACTTCGAAGGGTGTGTTCGAAGCCTGTTCCGCAGAAGACAGGATTAAAACAGAAAACTATTTTTAGTCTGAAATTTTAAAAAGCTCCCATTCACCCCCCCTCTGGTCGCCGTTTTCGGTTCAACAATATAAATATCAAAATTATAGATGTAAGAAAACATAATTATTGCTAAATTAAACCATAACTATGATAACCAAAATATACATAAAACTACATTAGGAGGGTACCTGTGTTGGTGTGCGCATGTAGGTGTATTGTATGAATATCCGCGGGTACCAATCTTACGGGCACAGGTTTGCATTCAATTTTGTGCCCGTGGGTTCATGGATTTGGGTACCCATTTAATTTCGGGTCGGGTTCAGGTCTAGATTTAAATTCACGGGTTTCACGGATTTACCCGATTACTTAAAATTATAGAGTTCATCCCATTTCCTATTCATTTCCCATGATAATGTTATGTTGAGTGATTTCATCATTTCAAATTATGTATTGGTAATATGATAATCTCCTATTTATTATGAATTTTTAATTATATTTACTTTGTAATATAATTCATGTAGAGTATAAACTGAACCCGCGGGTTACCTATCGGGTCTTAGGTACTCGACGGGTTTAGGTTTGGGTTTAGTTTTGAACCCACGGGTTTGGGTTTACATGGGTTTCGCCGGTTTGCTTCGCGCACGGGTTTTCATCAAACCCACGGGTTTCAAACCCGTTGGCATCCTTAGATGTCCACGAAGAGGAAGCTAGTTACACACCAACTTGAAATAGGGAAATATACGAGAAAATTAATAACTTATCAATGCAACTTTTGGTTACACACCATCACCATCACTTGATGAACTGCCCGACGGACGCCGCCTTGCTTACGAGGTGTGTCAGAGATTTTGTCCTGCTTTGGAGCTTCCACGCGTGAGATGGGACGAGCTCATCCGTCCTTTTTTTTGTACAAGCTCATCCCAAAATTGAAGAAATATTTCTTGTCGAAATGACTTTATCCTACCTAACTTTGAACCAAATGTTGAAAAAATAGGATCGTCCCATTAAGTCCTCCTTCGTTCCTGGAACCAAACACCACCTAAATAAATCGACTGATTTCCATGATAATCGGCGATAACTGATTTTGCAAACCTGATTGTTGGGAATATGATCCTAGGGTACTTCCCGAGTAGATTTATGAAGTCCGAGTGGAGAAGGGGCCACTAGACATAGCATTAAAGACAATTAGTCAATGATTAACATTAACTAGTCTACTAGCAGTTGGGAATCCGAGGGTTCCCTGAGTTCAGCTTTCGGGAGTCCTTCCCGACTGCAGGCAGTCTGACGGTCACCATCAAGACCCAATTCACTCTTTTAAACTCCATAATTGTATGGTTAATATAGCCAATACCACCTAGAGTCATGAACCATGATATGATTGTTATCCTCATGAATGATCATCAATGAGGTGTCTTAATCACCATTTGTAACCCCCAATCTCTCTCATATAAAGGGATCGGAGAGAGCCTATAAGATGCAGACTTTGTCATATTCTAAAGGCAAAGTCCACTTTTCTAAGCCAAACTACACACACACGAGTAGGGTTATTATCCTCCAGAAGGCCTAAATTTGTCTAAAAATCTTTGTCTTTGTCTCATTTCTCGAGATAACCATAGGATCATAGCACAAAACCCCCATTATCCTAACTAAATCCTTCTACGGGTATCCCCGTAGTACATTGTTGTTCGTACGCAATGATAGGTGGCGCGCCAGGTAGGGCGGCAATTTGTGGTTCTAATCGATTTGATGGTTTTTGTTTGCAAGATCAACACTCAAGTTCCTGTTGACACACCAGCATGACCTTTGTTGGCGATTCTATGTGCCAACTAGTTTAGACCACCTCCGCCCAACTTAGGGCGAAGATTTTGTGTGCTCTAATTGTGCGCTCTACTATTTCCTAGACACCCAAGCATTCAGCTCCACTCCGAGTCCTTCCATTGGCTTCTTGGGTGATCGAGCACCCAACTCCTTCCAGGGTTTATTGGCAAGCCGATGATGATGATACAACGCTCATATCATTTGATGCATGAAGACGGCCAATAGATTGCAAATTCTTAGAATATTGAGCATCTTCGACGCTTTTATCCTTAACACAATAAGTTAAGTTTTTATTTTTGGATTAATAAAGATATTCAATCTTTCTGATTTCATTTGCTTTCATCTTTCTCCTTAAATCCAAGTGCTTGCATCTTTATCACTCTAACCTATAGCTCATGATCCACTCTAACTTGGTTATTGTTGATACTTTTACCCACTCGGGGGCTTGGACTTTTATTTTACTGTTCACCCCGATTGACTCTAAATGTCATTCTCGACTACTTTGTGATGCCAATAGTTCTAAATAGCGTGCATGTGGCCTAAGTTTCCCTGTGCTAATGGACCTAAGCTACACCAAAATGGTTATAATTTCATTGCAAATAATTGGGCACATTAAACATTCATTCATATTTTTCTGTTTTCCCAATCTACTCAAATGTTATTTCCAACGACTTGTGAAGCTAACGGTTCCAAACAGCGTGCATGCGGCCTAAGTTTCCCTATGCTATGAACCTAGGCTATATCAAACGGTTGGAAATTTATTACAAATGATTGGTTACAATGCATGTTTATGAAATGAAAAGCATTACTTCATTTGAAAATCAAAATGTATGTGTACATTGCTTTTATCCTATTTTTTTCTACTTGACAGGATATGCCTCCAAGTCTTCTATGAGGACATTGGTCATCTCTTCCACCTCCGAGTAGAGACGATCCATGTCGTACTCCTTTACATTGGTTGGCCACCCCACTCGGATGCAATCCATACACGTTGTAGGATACAACGCTTGGACAATCCCAAGTAGGTGAGTTGCCACCGACCACATGAAGTTCCGGGCTTAAACCCTAAGATGAGCCACCGACACCTAGAGTCGATCCACAAAGTGTTCAGCCGACCACTCTATGCCGATTGTCTCACCGTCAATAATTTTGACGAGTGTCTCAACCCTGACCCGATAATGATCGCGTTGTGCTTGAGTGTTGCTTAAACGAAACTCCACATCAACATATTGTGCAAGTATTCACCAAAATAAAACTATGAAGCTCTTTCCGACTACTCGACTTCATCTGCGTACCACAAAAATCTTGGGGGCTACTACCGAGAATATGATCTAGGGGTACTTCTCGAGTGGATTTATGAAGCCCGAATAAAAGAGGGGCCACTAGACACAACATTAAAAACAATCAATCAACGATCAACGCTAACTAGTCTACTAGCAGTCGAGAATCCAAGGGTTCCTTGAGTTCTGCATTCGGGAGTCCTTCCCGACTACAGGCAGTCGGATGGTCACCATCAAGACCCCATCCACTCTTTTAAACTCCATAATTAATTGTATGGTTAATATACTCAATACCACCTAGATTCATTAACCATGATATGACTGTTATCATCATCAATGGGGTGCCTTAATCATCATTTGTAACTCTCGATCTCTCTCATATAAAGGGATCGGAGGGAGCATGTAAGAGGCAGACTTTGTCATATTCTAAAGGCATAGTCCACTTTTCTAAGCCAAACTATACACGTATGAGTGGGGTTATTATCATCCAAGAGGCTCGAACGTGTCTAAAAATCTTTGTCTTTGTCTCATTTCTCGAGATAACTATTGGATCGTAGCACAGACCCCTATTAGCCTAATCAAATCCTTCTACGAGTATTCCTGTAGTACATTGTTGTTCTACGCAACGACACTAATGGTGTTCATAAAATGTCTTTTCAGGTGTTGGGTAGAGAGTTCTCAAAAGAGCTCAGAACAATAACTAGGGATGGCAACGGGTCTGCCCCCATCGGGTTTTGTCACCCCATTCCCATCCCCGTCACAACAGAAATCGACCATCCCCATCCTCATCCCCGCACACGGGTGGAGAATTTTTCCCGTCCCCACATGGGTACGGGGAACCTGTCTGGTCCCCACACACGATGGGCCTCACCTCCAACCGTCGCCGCCACGAGCCTCGTGAGGTCACATCTCTAGCCACCGCCATCGCAAAGCCTCGTGCGCCCTCACCTCCAACCGTCGTCGCCACGAGCCCCATGTGGCCTCACCTCTAACCACCGCTACCACGAGCCCTGCATGGTCACTTCTCTAGCCACTGTCGCCATAAGCCCCATGCGGTCTCTTCTCCAACTGTCGCCGCCACGAGCCCCGCCTGGTCGCATCTCCATGCGTGGTTGTGCCTCTAGCCGCCGCCATGAGCCCCGTACGGTAGGGTGAGAAGGGGGAAGTGGGGAATGATAGAAGGGCAGAAGGAAGTTGGGCTTGTGCGTGCTTATGCAAGTACTGATTGACTGGGCTTGTGGCAAGGAAAAAAATAACCCACGGGGAAACGGTGACGGGGGCATGAGGGACGTCCTCGTCCGTGGTTACCCGATGGGGACTAATTTTAGTTCAATTTTACTCTGCGGATACTAAATTTCTCTCATTTTTAGACTCTGCGGATACTAAATTTCTCTCATTTTTAGTTCTTAATAGAGTTTTTCACCATCGGGTTTCGGGTCCCTATTACCATCCCTAGCAGCAACACACATACAGGGCTGGATAACGAGCCAGCTCGGCTCGTTAAGCTCGGCTCGTTATAGCTCGTTATGTTAACGAGCTAGCTCGGCTCGGCTCGTTAACATAACGAGCAGAAAACCCAGCTCAGCTCGGCTCGGTCCAGCTCGCTAGCTAACTCGTTTAGCTCGCGAGCTAATTATTTAAAAGATGATTAAATAATAAATATTTAAATAATCACATATCAAACATCAAAATATGAAATAAATAGAATACATAAGGTTTAAAAAAATAATCATCCATAGTTCCATCATTATTTCTATGATTCCATCAAATTAATCACACATGTTATTTGTTTCATACTTTGACATGAGAAATTCTATAACTTTTATATGATAAATTCTATATGCCATAATAATAAATTTATAATAACAAGTTAGCAAGTAATAACTTGATATTAACAAATAAATTATAAAATAATGAGTCTTATATTGTAAGATAGTGTTTTATTATTGTTTTAATGGGTTGACTTGACTACTTGTGCTGAGCTCGTTAAGCTCGCGAGCAGCTCGCGAGCCAGCTCGAACTCGCTCGTTATACTAACGAGCTAAAACAGCAGCTCAGCTCGTTAGGAAAATAGAACGAGCCGAGCCGAGTCGAGCCGAGCTAGTCACGAGCCGAGCGAGTTAACGAGCTACGAATTTTTTATCCAGCCCTACACACATATGAACACATACTTTGGCGGAAAAAAAGAACACAAGTGTATTCCTGAAATTTATCAACTTTTAGATTTAAGCATATATATATTAAAGAGATGCATAAAAAACTATAATATTTTCCTCGAAATAAATAATTGTAGGTCTAAGAGTAAGAGTAGTTCGGTGGATTAATCAATAATAAAGTTAAAAACAGTATAAATACTTCAGATATAAAAATAATATTTTACAAATATTAGATTGCTATATTTATAACAAATCTTAAGCTTTAAAAAGATACTAGTCAGATGCCTGTGCTTTGCAACAGAACGTTATTCTGTAATAGGGTTTTTGCGAAAATTTATGTTTCTGTATGATTTTTCAGAAATCTAAGGATTTTTACACAAAATTAGTACATCCGCGCAAAATACATAAATTAAAAGACCGAAATATAAAAATACATTTTATTAAAAGACCGAAATATAAAAATACATTTTTATTTTCTTTTTCTTCTTTTTTCTTTTTTCTTTTTCCTCTTTTTCTTCTTCTTCCTTTTTTCTTTTTCTTCCTTTTTTTCTTTTTCCTCATTTCTTTCTCCCACGCACGCACATGCATCATGCGCACTGCTTTTCCGCTGCACGCGCTGCCATCCGCTGCGCGCTGCTTTTCCGCTGCGCGCGCTGCCAGGCGCTGCGCGCACTGCTTTTCCCGGTTTTTCCAGGCGGCGGTTTTTCCAGGCGCTGCTTTTTCCACGCCCGGTTTTTCCAGGGAGCGGTTTTTCCCGGCGCTGCTTTTTCCACGCGCGCTGCGCGCTGCGGAGTGGACGGACGAGTAAGTCCCCGCTTTAATATAGTTAAGACTATACATGACTATAGTACAAGCGAGTACGCACCAACGAATTTTCCTACCGTTCACACCCGTGTTAGAATTCCAAAACGGTGCAGTACTCTGCCGCATGCATCACATGGCAACCACCCTCAAACGATCCAGGAATCCTGTGCAACGGTACAGTTTTTTACTCTAAAAAGCCGACTAAAGTGGGGACCACATCCAAGATCCATCGTCCATTTGTGTTCTACTGGGCCCACCCTAATTCCAAACTCTTCGGAAAGACAATACAGTGTAGCTGGATTTTTTTTTGGTCAAGCTGCTGTTTTTTATACGATCCATTGCCCAACTGGTTCAGATAGGTACGGAGGAGTAGGCAGACGGCTGGAGCACACATCGAATCGACCTTTTCAGCACGGAGTTGTACGTACGATGCTGATTGCCGCGATGGATAAGCAAGCATGTTTTAAAGAATTTCTAGTAACTATAAAAGAATCTAAAAATAACTATAAGGTATAGAGAAACACCAATTTTTCTAGTTTTTCGATAGCTTGAGTACCCATGATAGGCTTTATCAGCTCCAATCAAGAGTAGACCTATCCAGCTTTAGAGTCCAATACAACCTACGAAGAGAGGTTCGATTCCAATAAGATATCTCGATCAGTATCTTATTTGGGAATCGAACACCATAATCTGATATAGGGAGATATACTTGTATGAGAATTCATACAAATAGGAAATAGACCAGAGTTCAGTATATTATCCCAGATATCAGGTAACCGTCTCTCAAGCCAAATTCCTGTTTTTATGGCTCACCCCTTAATCAAATAAAGAAATGAGGCATCTAGAGACATCAAATCTACGCATATTGTATTGCATAGACAATCATCAATCCATATATTATCCTTTTCGAAGCTATGAACATGTATAAACCTTAGCCTAGATTCTTAATGTCAAATATAAAGCTCGAGAACGTAACACTTCAATTCCCTACGATTCATATCATCACCTCAATTACCTCCGTGGGTGGACCAATCGGCAATACACCGACCCCATTTGCTTCTCAAAATCTAACACTACCGGAAAAGCCAAAATCGTCGAGTGTCAAAAACTTTGTCGAGTGCATTATTTCAGGCACTCGACAAACAAATCATTTGCTGAGTATTTTTTGAAAATACACTCGACAAAAAACGGTACTAACGGACGTTGTGACGAAGAGCTTGCGAGGACAATTTTTTTTGGGTTCGCTGAGTATTTTTTGAAAAACACTTGGCAAACTAAAAAATATTTTTTTGTGTGTGTAAACATTGTTTCGAGCCTATATGATATTTCTAATTTGGTTTTATCATGAAAGTTTTTATATACTCAAAATACAACATATTTTATCCCATATAAAATTTCACATTTTTTAGTTCAGTTTACTATTTTTAAACCATTAAGTATTTTTCTACAATTAAATTTAAAATGAGTGAAATTTGAACTACAAGTGCCTAAAATAATGAACCCAAAATTATAGAAAAATCATATTCATATTTATTAGTATATTTTTGAGTTATTTTGCACTAAATTTAAAGAAATTTTGAAAAAGCTAGGTTGCGACACTCTATCGACAACGTAGAGCTTAATAGATTTTTAATTTTAAAAAATCAAATGAAGTCAGAAAAATATAAGATTTATTACTGTGTTATTGTATGATACATATATGTTGCGAAAACAAATTTAAAAAATTTGGAGAAAATTGTCACATAAAATGTTAAGAAACTCGAGATTATCTAAGGAGGAAATATGTTTTAGTAAAAGGATAGGTTAGGTTTGACAGCAATTTTATAATTAGATATTTTTTGTACTTTTTTTCTACAATCAAAATACAACATAACTTATCTCATACAAAAATTTTGTATTTTTAAGCCAATTTACTATTTTTAATTCATTAATTGTATTTATAGGATTTAAATTGAAACATATTAAATTTGAACTGCAAGTGCATGAAATATTTAACTAAATTGCCATGAAAATGATATTAATGTTTTTGACTCTATTTTTAATCATTATCCGCTATTGTTTCACAAGTTTTATCAAAGAAAAGAGTGAAAAACAAATTTAACAAAATTTGAAAAAATGAAAAAAAAAAGTTTGCCGAGTGTCAAATTTGAGACACTCGGCAAATAACAAGGGTTTATTGAGTATCTCAAATTTGGCACTCGGCAAACCTTTTTTTCGTAGTTGGAGCTAACATTTTCAATTTCGGCTTCAAAATTTCATGTTGGCCGCCAAAAATTTGGCTTCTCCCTTTAAACTTAGCCATCTCCGCCTCATCTCTCATCCCTCCTCCCTCCTCACAATAGCCATCAACACCACCACTGGCCCCGTCGCCACCGCCAATGCCGCACACTGGCATCGTCGGTGCTGCGCTCGAATCGCCTCCACCGGTGCCACAACCCCGTCGCCGCCCGTACGTCGCAGCCCCATGGCCTCCCTGTGCCCTAGTCCTATCGCCGCCTGCATGTCGGGCCCCCATAACCGCCCTCGCGCCACACGGCTCCATCCTGCCATGTCGTTGCAGCGGTACGCCACGCCCCGGGCTACAACGACGTCACCGCGACTTGCCTCGCCTCGGGCCACCGTGTCGTGTCACACTGTCGCCGTGGCTGCCTCGCCCTCGGCCGCCACTGCGTGCCTCGCCTCGGCCCACTGCGTTGTCGCCGTGGCACACCTTGTCGTGGGCCACCACGCCGTGCCTCGCTGTTGCCGTGCCCCGTCCGCAGAACTCTGTCACGCCGTGTCCGCCACATGTTCGACGAAATGCCACCGTCCCTTTTCTGTTTTTTTTTTAATTTTTGGTTTCATTCTTTACCGAGTGTTACACTCGACAAACACCTACATAACCGTTGTTTGTGTTTGTTAGCATCGTTTCACTATTTGTTTTTGCCGAGCATCACATTTAACACTCGAAAAACAAGTTTGTCGAGTGCTCGATAAAAAGCACTCGATAAATCAGGAAACACCGAGATATTATTTGCCGAGTGTTATTCGTTGAGTGCAACACGCGGCAAACCCTTGGCCGAGTGTTTTTAGGAGTTCGCCGAGTGTCTTTGGCACTCAGCGACTTCTCTTTTTGCCGTAGTGTAAAACTCCGTAAACATACCAATAAAATTTGTTTGGAAATTAAAGCTTTAGATTTTATGAAGTGTCTAATGTGTATTAAATGTAAGGATTCTAACAAACTGATATTTTCATATTCTTTAACTACTGTTCTAGAATCTATATCATTTGAAGGCGGGCCAAGGGCTTCATATTTCAAAAATAATTGTATCTCTATCATAAGCTTCGTAAACATGTCATAAGATGGTGGACAAATCCAACATATAATTGTACCTAACAAATTGACCCAATTGACAATCAACCTAGCAACAGATTAGCAGATAGGATTCATAATCAAAGTTGTCTTTTAAGTTTCAGTTGAAATGACACTAAACCAAAATCGAAGAAGGGTTTACTCTTTATTTACACTTGCAATAATTGACGAAGACATGGCAAAGTATACCTACTCTGCCCTCAGATCCATAATATAGCAGCTTAGGACCCAATGTGATATTTCATAGTACAATGAATCTGTATAGTGTGTATTAATCTAGATAGTGTCACTGTTCAGATTCATTGTACTACGAAATGTTATATCTGATTCTACGTTGCTATATTATGGGATGAAGAGATTACAAAGTAACAATGTTTTAATTCTGAAGTTACCGTAACAACACCGTGTAAGTAAAGCTAGATAATAACATATATACCAGAGCTCTTTTACAATATATCACTTATAGATAGAATTAATCTTAGTCATTGGAAAAAAATAAAGTGACTCATTAGCTGTTAGGAGGTAAGGCATTTGTTTTTTTAATCATGTCTGTTAGATCGGGGTGATTTATTACTTCTAGGACGTAAGATATCATTTTTAATAGTTTCCGTTAAATTTATAAAAATAAATGGTCTTTATTAATTTAATATACCTTAAAATTTGACACATATTAAGTCTGAATTATAAGTGCACATTAGATGATGTGAGGAAACACTGCGTATGAGTACCAAAATAGAACCAAGGCTGAAATAAAAACATGGTTCTATTTTTGAAGGTTCTATACTACGGAACACGTCATTTGTACCTATTATAAACCTCCGCTTTGTCCCAATTTTTGATTTGGTAAAGTCTTATCATTGTTTTTTTCGTTTAATTTGTATCGTACATAATTTTTTGTTTCATTTCACATGGCAAAAGAAAAGAACATAGTAAAAAAGTTATCATTTTATATATATTATAGTATATATATTTACATATACATATATATTTATAGATAGATAGATAGATAGATATATCTATATACTATATTGCACGCTATATACTACTTGTGTCGCCACTGCAGGCATTGGTGCCACTGCTGCCTCCCCATGTCGAGCCGCCATTGCGTACGTTGTTGCCACCATCACCACCACCATTGTCGTCATCATCATCGTAGCTGCTACCATCGTCTCTATCGCCATTGTCACTGCCACTAATGTCCTACCAAGGAGCGCTATCGACAGTGATCTATGGCATTGCATTGCGTCGATGCTAGCAGCATCGACAACCGAACGAGTGGAGTAATGCTCCATGGCCACCAAGTGCCTAGCCTAGACAGTGTCATCTTCGTCCTAGAGGACCATAGCATCCACTGAATCCTCATGGGCCAGCATGACCCACATCATGTATGAATCATTCATGGTTGTCGAGAAGTTCTCGACGACACCCATGCCACACGAAGATGATGTGGAGCATGATGACATTACTGAACACAGAAACAAAACGTAAGATGAACAAAATGTAAGGCTAAAGACGAACAACATAATAAGACGAGAGTGAATAGGACTTATCGAAGCAGAAGAACAACAAACAATAAGTCGATAAAGAAGAAGATAGTGTGAAAGTAGTACATGAAACAATGGATTACATGGACCTCTTTGTACAGTCATGTCTTCAGTACCGGTTATAAAGATAAACCGATACTAAAATACGATGGGCCCAAGTCTTGAAGAGACATAGGCGTGAAACTTTTTCCCTTTTACCAGTTCACATTATAAACTGATACTAGGCCACATAAAATGAGGATACACACGCCATATTTTGGCCAACTGTTCCATTTTTAATACCAGTTTATTACTGGAACCAATACTAAAGTGCAAAGGGTATTCCAAGGAGAGACTAATGATTGTAGCAACCGTCATCATATAAAGTATTTGGATTTCCTTTTTAGAACTAAAATATTTTTAGCACAAGGTGAACATAAAAAACTGATCAGAGACTTGTTCATCCGCATTTCATAGAATAAGAAACTTCATTCAGTTAAATACTACTACACTTCATTGAAACACAATGGCTAGTACAAAATTTCCAACTATATAATAGTTAATCAATTAAAACTTTTTAACCATATTACAGTAGTGCCGGCAATTACGAGAAGAACGGATGGCACTCGCGCACAAGTGCAACACCACTGATGTGCACAAGTAATGGCATTCCTCGTTGAAAAAGGAGAGTAAGTCCGAAAGAAAGGGATTTTCTAGCTAGCCGTAGTCACAAGTCATGCACAAGTGTGACACCACTGATGTGCTAGGTTTCAGATCCCACCACCCATGCACCCCCAGACATACAGAGTCTACCACGTGATCATGAAAATACTAGTAATGTTCGTTGGTGATCCTCCTACGCATGCTGTCGATGGTAGTCGTGTTAGAATACTAGGCCATTGGGCATTGCCATCAAATTTAGTCCCACCTCATCCACACAAGAAGGTTCTTAGCATCTTATAAGGAATATCAACCATTCTCACTTGGACCGGTCTTTTACGATGTGAGAGGGCTCTTCGCTTATAAGGTTGTATCATATGCACATGAATGCCTAAATGTGGGGCGAGGCTGGAAAGCTAAGGCTTGGGATGATAACAATTGATATCAAAGCTAGCAATCGTCATGCCTACTTAGAGGACTTCCTAAGAGGATGGGGGTTAGGATCCTATGCCATTGGGCATTGCTAGCAACTTTAGTCTGACCTCATCATGTAAGTGGACTACGAGCAGCTTATAAGAGAGAGTAGCCATCCTTCCTTAGACCGATCTTTTGGGATGTGAGATGGATCTTTGCTTATAAGGTTGTGTCATATGAACATGAAAGCTTGAATGTAGGGTGAGCTCGAGGAGCTAAGGCCTAGGACGCTAACAAGCCACCCTCTTGTCCACCGCCTCGCATTCCACCAGCCTTATGAACCACAACATGAGCTCAATTGCGGTGTCCTTGCGATTGTACTTGATGAGGGTGAGCAAATAGGCAGCCATCTTATGCCCACCCTTCGCAGATATACGCAATACTTGGGCTCCCTACGATGGCGGCCTCATACGGAAAGCCAGATGCATGCCCTAGATGAAGCATGTCCTTGTGTGGCTTGTGCGTGCCAAAGCACACATCAGTTATAGGTACAAAGGATGTTCCTTCCATAACATATCTGAGAAACCAAGGGTTGGTTTCGGTGTTTTGTGATGAGTGATTGACAGGATTTTACCCTCTGTTCGAAGGGTACCTCCGAAGGGGCTTCGGAGGTGGGACCTCCGAAGGGTGTTCGGAGGTGGTTTCACCGAAGGGTGTTCGGTGTTGCTTGCTGCAGCTATGCAGCGGAGTGTGCTCGTCGGAGGGGTCCGACAGTACGCGATGACTGGGTTCATACCGAAGGCTTCGGTACTTTGGGCAGTACACCGGAGTGTGTGCCGGAGGTTGATAACCCGGAGAGGTCTCCGGAGTACTGGATACACTTGTCTGCTTGTCTGTGGTGCGCAGGGACTTCGGAGGCGACGGACAAGGTTCGAGCCAAGTGAACCTGGGTCAAGCGGGAGGCTTGATGCCAGGGGAGCGGGGAGCTCCGTCACGGTGGCTGCGAAGGGGTCCGGGTCGGTCCTCGGGTCGAGGCACCAGGTGAAGGCAGAGAGTGCGGAGCGTGGCTCCGGCTGAAGGTACTCCGAGACAAAGTCCTCGAAGGTGAGGCACTTCGAAGGTACTCCGGATGGAGTGACTTCGGAGTTGGATGGAACAAGTCCTCTTCGGAGGCAAGGGTTCGAAGAGTGCTCCGGAGGGAGACACTCGAAGGTGGCCCGACGAAGGTCTTAGAAGTCGAGGCGCATCGAAGGCATGGTCCGGGTGAGGCTCGTCGAGGAGTGTGCTCGGAGTGAGACACTGCGATGAAGTGCTCATGGATTGCTTCATGCGGAGGCCTTGGACGAAGGAGGGACTTCGAAGGGTGGTACTCCGAAGGTGAGACTTCGGAGTGAGGATGACTTGAGGTGCTTCGGCCATGCATGGCTTCGGTACACGGACGGGCGGTGTTCGAGCTGGGAGTAGCTGCGAAGCCGTGGTGGTCCACTCCGGAGGTGGTGGTGCGAAGGCCAAAGGGCTTTGACGGCTTCGGCTCAAAACCGTCACTGTATCGAAGGACTTCTTCGGCGGAGCGAAGGCCAACAGGCTGCAGGCTTCTCGCCGAAGCTACCGCACCCTCCGGTGCGAAGGGAGGTTCCAGAAGTCAACACTGTAAAGGCTGACACTGTCTGTTCTGAAAAAGGCTGACACTGTCCCCTCTGCACCTGACAGAGAAGCCTCCAGAATAAAGGTGGACTACCTTTTGTACCCCTTAGTTCTGTAGAGACAAAACCAATGTAAACCCTAGGGGTAAAGTAGTCAATTCCTTTGGGTGAACTGTGGGCTATAAATATGGGGGCTCGGTAGGTAACATTTAACACTTTGAGCATTTACTGTTGAGCTCCTGTAGTCACATACCTCGCTGTATTCATCTAGAGTTCAATATATTTGTGTTCCTTGTTCAAGCGGCGAAGCCCTGCTTCTTTGTGCTTTTTGCTTGAGCTCGCATTACATACCTCGCTTGTTTTTAGTGCACCGAAGCCTGTCTAGGCGAAGGGTGTTTTGTGCGAAGTGTGTTTTTCAGCGTGCTGTCGCTCTGTAAAACAGGAGGCAAGACCTCGCTGCTTACTAGCGAAGCCCTGACCGTAGCCCGTTTTGCTTATCGTGTCAAAGCCCTTAGCGAAGTCTTTTAGTGTGCATTTAGACCTTCGTGTACGAAGCCCAGCACCAGTTGCTGCTGCCAAGTACTTGGTCGAAGTCCTCAGTAGGGTGTCCACTCTTGCGAAGGGTGAAGTGCGAAGTCTGCTCGAAGCACCCTGTGTGCCGAGCCTGCACTGACTTAGCAGAGTAGATTTTCGAGGGTGGTAAGTGAAGCGAAGTCTTCTTGGCTTCGAACTTTTCCTCCTACGAAGCCTGTGTTCGGAGCTGTCGAAGTACCTCCGAACCAGACCTTCGAAGGTAGTGTTCGAAGCCTGTTCCACAGAAGACAGGATTAAAACCGAAGGCTGTTTTTAGCCTGAAATTTTAAAAGCTCCCATTCACCCCCCCCCCCCCTCTGGTCGCCGTTTCCGGTCCAACAATATCGGTACCCTCACAAACAGGGCAAATCTTCTCTTGACGGCGCTATCACGACACTCTTGGCGCATGATCCGGCTGACCTAGTGCAACCTCTAGTGTTTAGCCAATAGAGCTTTGGAGGTCTTAATGATATGCTGGGCGATCTCCACTATGATATTATAAGGTATTGTGTTTCACCGGCTCAACACCATGGTCACCGAGTACATCGATCGACTCTCTATCAGCGGTCTAGTAGGAAAAGGGTTGAGTGTTGAGTGCTAGTACGAATGAGATGTATTCATGGCTTGCTAGCATGGGAAATTCAACGTAGCAATTAGTGCGATCAAGTGTCAACGGGAAAAGAAGCAGTACAATCGTTGTGGGAAGTGAACCAATGCCTCGGGACTAAACAAAGCAGTTCAATCATTTATCAATGTGCGTGGCTCATCGTGCTTCAATGTGTTATTGTAAGAAATAATTTGGAATCTTTAGTAGTGGTTTTCTTTTTTACCCAGTACAAAAAATATCTATAGTACCGATTTTATTTATAAACCGGTACTAAACTGAGTTTGATTTCATTTAATTTCAAATTTTACTCATCTAACTTTTATTTCATTTTAATTTAAATTCTACTCAACTAATTTAGATTTCTCAATTCAAATTATACTCAGCTGAGTTTGATTTCATTTCAATTCAAAATCTCCACAACTAATTTAGATTCCATTTCAATACAAATTCTACACACCTAAGTTGAATTTCATTTCATTTCACATTCTCCACAACTAATTTGTATTTAGTTCAATTCAAATTCTACTCTCAACTGAGTTTGATTTCATTTCATTTCAAATTCTACTCAACTAAGTTGATTTTCATTTCATTTCAAATTCTCCACAATAAATTCTACTGAACTAAGTTGGATTTAAGTTCAACTTAAATTCTCCACAACTAATTTTGATTTCATTTCAATTCAAATTCTACTCAACTAAGTTGGATTTCATTTCAATTCAAATTCTACAAACCTAAGTTGGACTTCATTTCATTTCAAGTTCTAAATTGACTAATTTGAATTTCATTTCAATTCAAATTCTACTAACTGAGTTTGATTTCATTTCAATTCAAATTCTACTCAACTAAGTTGGATGTCATTTCAATTCAAATTCTACTTAACTAAGTTTGATTTCATTTCAATTCAAATTATACTCAACTTATTTTAATTTCATTTCAATTAAAATTCTACTAAATATAGTTTGATTTCAATTCAACTCAAATTCTACTTAACTAATTTGGATTTCATTTCATTTCAAATTCTACTCAACTTAGTTTGATTTCATTTCAATTCAAATTATACTCAAGTGAGTTAGATTTCATGTCAATTCAAATTCTACTCACCTAAGTTGGATTTAATTTGATTTTAAATTATACTCACCTAATTTAGATTTGATTTGATTTTAAATTCTACTCAATTGAGTTTAATTTCATTTCAATTCAAATTCTACTCAACTAATCTGGATTTTATTTCAATTCAAATTCTACTCAACTGAGTTTGATTTTATTTCAATTCAAAATCTACTCAATCGAGTTGGATTTCATTTCAATTAAAATTCTACTCACCTAAGATGGATTTCATTTCATTTCATTTCAAGTTGGTCACCTAGGGAGAAGATGCTTCCACATTTTTTCAACATCGATCATATTGGTATAGCCTTATCTTGTTGATATCTCAAGAGTGTCACACTCATGCATGTTATGGAGATTGACAAAGCTTTTTGATAGAAACTAGAACAATGAGATAACATCACATCAGTTTGTTATGATTTCGTTACCGTATAAATATAAAATGCAATGTATATACATATGATGTAAAATAGGCAATCGTGTCAAACTAATTTCACTTGAGATTATACAAAAGTTTACGAACTAATCTACATTCTATATTCATCTGCATTATATCATTTATATTTGTAAATTAAACTAAGATGTATTACATAACTAGTACTAAAGATGCAACATTTCCATTACATATTTGAGTGAGGGCATGTTGGTCGATCGATGCATAAATGGAAGTGACATGTGCATTGTAGTACTAAGATTATTCACATGGATTATTACATCTATACATAGCATTTGTAATACAAATCAACCAAATAATAACATCTCATAATGTAGTGTTCAATCAACCCTAAAATGGTAAAAAATGAGGAAAACAACGTACACTGGTGGCGGTAGGCCTACTGCTAGAAGAACGATGTCCGGAGGACACCGCTTGGGAGGCTTGCCATGTCGTTGGCACCTGATCTGGATCACCAATGACTGGTTAGCTGGGATAAACCATAAATCTTGAACTGGTCGCATGGGTAGAAGAAGAACTGGAGGACATAGATTGAAATGTGGAACATGGAATTTTTAGGGATATCACACAATATTTATTACTAGTTTGGAATACCACTTGGTTATAAAGTTATTAGCACCGGTTGGTGTGCTGACCCAATACTAATGGGTAGGCTTTGTGCATCGGTTGGATACCCCAGCCGGTACTGATAAGTTTAGCCAGGCGGTCTCCCGACTTGGTAATAAAACTCTTTATTAGTATAGGTTGTGGCTTTCCACGACGTTCTCTTTCTTTTCTGATTATTGTAGACGACGTTTGGTACCGGCTCTAGTTGGAATATGTACTAAAAGGGGTAGACAAAAGGACATTTTCTAGTAGTGTAATAAAAGTGAAGATATGTGTAAATAGATAAAAGTGTCCAAAAACTGAATAAAAATAGAAAGGAAATAAATCAATAGGTAAAACGATAATTAGCAACTAACTTCATAAAAATATTTTCTAATGTAAGTTGGTGAATTGATAGTAAAATTTAGACTAGACTTACGTTGTAATGCACTGAAAAATGATTTTGTGAAAATAAAAATGAGTAAAGTATTACCAGAACTTATGAGATGGTTGTGATTTGGTATTTGTTTGGATTGGAGACATCGTGGGATGAGATGGGATCATCCCTATTTTCTGGGATAGGATGATCCCAATTTCTGTTTGGTTGTAGGGATAAGATGGTTCCTATTTTTTGTTTAGTTGAAAGGATAAAATGAGATATGATGATTCTATCTCCTATTTGGATTGAGGATTGAAGTAGGATATATGAATATGGTAACCCTCTAACTAACTTCGGTGAGGTTACCTTCTATCTCAAAAAAAGTTTCATCCATTTTGCTTTCACAAAATTACTATTTAAAGTCACAGTTTAGCTAATTTTCTTAATTTAGTGATAACATAGCGTATTCCATAATATTGAGGCAATAAAAAGAATGAGAAGGAAAACTTGCCACGCACTGAAACATGATTCTATTTAGAATAAATATGAGTACAACAGCTATCATGGTAAGAGCCAAACAAGACGACCCAAAGCAATCAGCTAATACATGGTAGGAGCTAAACAAGGCAAGCATATAATCAGCCAATACATAGAAAGCATGTATACGACATGTGTTGATATTTCCAACAGACAATACTACAAAAATTCTGTCAGAAGTATGGACAAAATGGCATATGCACGATGTGCTGCACCGTCGTGAGCAGCTTCTCGCCGTCCTCTGCCATCGCGTCAAAATCTTGAATGAAAATGGCATCAAACAACCTCACCTCCAGAGACAAATGACAAATCACGATTTGTCTCCCAACCAAACGCCTATGAAATCCCGGAATATCCCTCAAACCAAACATATGCTTGAGGTATCAATCGAAATGGCTATGTTGCGTCTTAGCAATTTGTAAATTGAAGTATTTGTCTAGGGGATTTTTATATGAATTTTAGAAGAATTACACTAATTCTTATAAAAATCATGTAAATTTATCTATACTCCTTTTGAAAGAATAAACCGTGGTGAGTCTGCCACCCACCTAATCACATTATAGTTTTTGCAGTTTACTCATTAATATTATTTAATATTATACAACAAACCAATAAAATAAATTGATACATCTCTACTATTATAAAGCGTCCAGATTTCCGTATCCTCCGTCCGCAACCCACCGTTCGTGTCTTCCCACATCCTAAAAAAACCGGTCAAAATTTATACCCTATAAAAACCGCCTGACCCGGACCGCCGCACAACCTCCCGGCCGCACAAAGCATGCAGCAACCGAAAAAAATGGGCACGCATGCATGTAGCAACCGAAAAGAACGAGAAAAAATAAAAAAAAAATATTTTTGCAATTCAATTTTTTAATTTCTTTATTTTTACGCGGATGTACGAATTTTATGTAAAAACACTTAGATTTCTAAAAAATCATACAGAAACATTAATTTTACGCAAATATCCTGTTGCAAAATAAGTTTTTGTTGCAAAGCACATGCCTCTGACTAGTATAATTAAAAGTGAATAACATGTATCATATAAAAATATATTTAATTTATTAAAAAACATTATAATTTTTTGTTCGTAGCAAAACACAGGAGTAAACTACAAGCACATCGTACCATCGGTATATTTTACTCGATAAAAAGTATACGGGGAAAACTACTGGCACGTCAACCTAAACCCATTGATGAGTAAAGGAGGAAAAAAGTATATAAAGAAACATCTCTTTCTAACTCGATCGATATATTTCCTGCTTATAAGTGGTTTGTCAACGGCAGAAATAAAATATGAACACAATTGAATCCGGATGAATGGTTTCAAATTAAAGATAAAAGAAACAAATGTAGAAGGTGTTCATTCTGCTTCTGCAGAACTCTATTGAAGCCTCTCTGATTTTTTCTTGTATATGTTGTTTTGAATTTGTGTAAAAAGTTCAAGAAATAAACTATTTTTCCTCAAATTTGGTTGTGAAATTAATTAAATTGAGGCGAAATATATAACCATTTTTGAAGCTTCTACGTTTTTTTGTAATTTCTTCTCTCCCCCATCAGAACTTTTTGTAACGGAAAACTGTTTCCTAATTCGTTGGAGTTTCAGTTTCTCTCTTCCGGTTATGTCTAAGAACATATGCACATTTTGAGAAGAAAAAACTAAGACACTGAACACATTTTTTAGAAACTACAGTATTTCAAAAACTATACTATACTATGTTCATAACAATATCACAGTTTATAATACCACAATTTTGGAAAAAATACTTCATACCAAAGTTTTCAATAGTGTAGATTGAGTATAACATTTATAATACTACAATTTACTTTACATAGATTTCAGATTGAGTTGTCAAACACCTTTTAGTATATAATACTGTAGTATTGTTCAATACTACAATATTGCTTCTAAAACTAAAAAAAACTTTGTTAGCCTAAGCATTTACTCGTAGCCAAGTAAAGAGAGATACAAATCATGACAACTCCCAGACATGCAAGGAATCAAGTAAAATGCATGATCATTAATAAGAGGATAGATCAGTATAATCTTAGGGCATGCATGCAAGGAATTTTTTCAAAAGCATACTTATCACAAACTTCTAAACTTAGCCATTTCTAATATATCAGATCTAAGGTGACTGGACCATAACATTTTATGGATTGATCCAAATATCTTTCTCTAATTCAGCAACTAGACAATAGTTTCATATGTCTAATGACTTCAACTAACACTCCAGCGACAAACCAAATGCCATATGGAAGGAGACCTACGTATGTCAATTGCGGTACGGGTGTGTTTGTAGATTCTGAAAAAACTGCTGTAAACCGTAGAAAAGCTGAGAAACTATTTGGTTGGAATAGTTGTGGATTTATATTTTGATAGTTCATGATGTTTAGTTACATTATCAATATGTAATTTTACGTGTAAATCATTTTAATCATGAAAATTTGTAATGTTTATATTAAAATTATATATTTTCAAATTACACTAAAATGATATATTTTACTAAAATTTCACTTTTTTAAATTTTAATGAACTGATATGTTTTAATAGTATGGTAGGTAATATTCATTCAAAGTTGAACTGAAAAGCTATGAAATTTGGGTTATACCAATTTTCAAGTTTGTATTATGAGAATCTGCAGATTCTAAAAAAGCTGAGTGACCAAAGAACTATTAGTTCAGATTCCAGCTTCCGAGCTAGAAAACTGGTTCAAAAATTTGAATCAAACAGGCCCTACATCTACAAAAGAAAGATTGAACTTTCGCGGACACGTTTCCTTACGACTTTACGGCTATCGAACACAAAGGTGAAAAATTGACAAGACCAGTCTCATCGCCAACAAACATTGGATCCGACGACAAATCACCGTGAATTAGGAAGAACATTCCCAACAAGCGATCTTTAGTTCTTTGCCACGAAAGCTCCAAACTAAAACATGATATGATAGTAACCAGTATCAGCTCAACTTTGTCAAACTATCAATTAATACCGTCTAAACCAAACAGATCAATCATGTAACCTAGATTCATGAAAATTATCGAATCTTTGAAGTGCAAAATGAAATAAAAGTTACTTATACTGATTTCATAATTCTGGACCCACTGAAATCGAACAAAATTACATGGTAATACCCGATGTAACGTACATTTTAGCTTACAACAAGAGCCTTTCTTTACACATATACTTGTTGATAATTTATAACTTGATCAAACAAAGCTCGTATTTTTCAAATCAATCAGTCTCAATCTAGTGAAAAGGCAAGAGCACCGCGAGCGGCAGGCGGAGACGCACCAATCCGTAGGCGAGCGAGCACACGAGTTTTCTGGCTGGTGAAGCGGCCGCTCCTCCTCCTCCTCCTCCTCCCCTGGCGCTGGGCGCGGTAACCTCACCTCATCGCGTCACGCCACAGCGCGGCACCAACCGTCGGCCACATTTAATCCCGCACCACCACCACCACCACCACCACCGCGTCTCCCGGCCGCAGCCGATCCGGTCCGCTGCTCGCCTCTCGCCGCTCGCCGTGATCCATTGCTGGCCCGGTGGCCGGAGTTGGTGGTTGGAGGGAGGGATGATGGAGACGAAGCCGCCGTCGCCGGGGTCCGCCGCGGCGTCGGCGGCGGGGGGAGGGGGGCACGGGTACCACCGGAGGTGGGCGGCGCCGTTGCTCGCGTCCGTGCTGCTCTCGTCGCTCCTAATCTCGGCGTCCTTCTTCTTCTCCTCGTCACGTGCGCTGCTCCTCTCCTTCTCGCCGCTCCCCTCCGCGGCCTCCGCGGAGCCGCTCTTCGTCGAGGCCAAGCTGCGCCAGCAGCAGCAGCAGCAGATGCGGCCCGGCCAGGGTCCCCCGCCGCGGGCCGTACCGAGGATCGCATACCTGGTCTCTGGCTCCGCCGGGGACGGCGTAGCACTGCGCCGGACGCTACGGGCGCTCTACCACCCGGGCAACATGTACGTCGTGCACCTCGACCTGGAGGCGCCCGCCACCGAGCGCTCCGAGCTCGCCGCCGCCGTGCGCTCCGACCCCATCTACTCACGATTCCGGAACGTCAAGGTGGTCACCCGTGCCAACCTGGTCACCTACCGGGGCCCGACCATGGTGGCCAACACGCTGCACGCCGCGGCCATCCTGCTCCGCGAGGGCGGTGACTGGGATTGGTTCATCAACCTCTCCGCCTCCGACTACCCCCTCGTCACCCAGGACGGTAAGCACAGATGCGATCTGCTCCGCCGCAATCCCGCGATTGGATCACACAAATACGCGAGCCTCGATCAAAATTTCGTGTTTCCACGCTCGCAAAAACGCGATTTTTCCTCAATCCCTTGTCGATTTGGGCGCATTCGATTCCAAGTTTGGGTCACTGGAGCATACTGGGATCGGAAATTTCAAATTGGAGCCGTTCGTTTGGTGGAAGAGTTGGGGGAAAGATGCGATCCCATCTTTATACGCTTGCAATTGCGAATTGCGAATTGCGATGCGAGTGATACTTAGCTTAATTTATGGCATGTTTTCCCGACTGGTCTGGGAATTTAGTAAGATTCGATTGATTTTGCACTTTCTAGGTGGTACCTGGGGTAGGTAGGCAAATCTTTGGCCATTCTTTCTTTAAATGGAGGCTTCAGCTCCTCTGCTCCACTAACTCTGATCTTGCCTTATCTTTCTATTGCGATCTATACGGCTATACCTACCTGTTGATAATTTTTTAATAGAAAAATTCATAATTGCTCATCGAGATCATTTTAAGGGGGGCTATTAGGATTACGTTTGAGTAAACCTGTTTGTTAGACTGAACATGTATGGTTGTTAATCGTACTTCGCATGACTGCTGCAGATCTGTTGTATGCGCTCTCAGATTTGCCAAGGCAGCTTAACTTTATTGAGCATACTAGTGACATCGGATGGAAGGAGTAAGCATGGAATTTTGCTGAAAGAGTTGTTGTTTGTTCCTGCAAGTTGCTTGTCGCTAAATTTGCCTCTGTAGGTATCAGAGGGCAAAGCCGGTGATCATTGACCCTGGGCTATACAGTCTGCAGAAGTCCGATGTTTTCTGGATTACAGAGAAAAGAAGTGTTCCAACCGCATTCAAACTCTTCACTGGTAAATGTTTCGTCTTCCTGATGCCTTAGCTTGAGCTATCTCTCCTTCATTATTTGTTTTTTTGATGTTCTTTGTGCCCATCTTGTATGTTTACCATTTTAGTTATTAATTAATTACCATGTACGTTCACGATTGTCCTATGTTTATCATTGAGTTATTTGTTCCTGGTGCAATCAAGTTCTGTTTGTAGTTTTTCATGTTGGTCTTTGTCTTTGTTCACCATGCTCAATACGTGAATTTGTTTTGGCTGACTCATGGTGGCTTGTCTTGTTTTATTTTAGTTGGCCATGAGACCTGATGTCAGCACTTCAATGGTTTGGCTTCTGTTATTAACATGTAGAAAGGTAGTTAGTAACAGTTGAGATGGCACACAGTAGCTTCATTGCAATTCTCCAATAAAGCTTGCTTGCTGATTTCTATCAGATGCCAAATCTTCTTTACAGTACCATGGAAAGAATCAATTTAAGCACATTGTCTTGCATTGGTGAAACTGATGTTTTGGCCTTCTTCATTTAAAATTTTAACGGTAGTGTGCTAGCCTCCCATTTCACAAGTCATAGCATGGTTGTCATGGCGCCCCGGCGAGTCCAGTCGCCAGGGGGCCGACTGGACGCCTAGGCGCCTAGGCGGGCGCCTAGGCGTCGCCTAGGCGACCAATTAAATTCAGCACACAACCACACATAGTTCATACTTCATAGCACAATTAAATTCGCCTAGGCATGTTCCATAGTTCATACTTCATAGTTCATAGCACACAACCACACATGCAAAATAAAGTTTCACACAATTCACACAAGTCCATAGCAAGCAAACAAAGTAAAGGTTCAAACTTCAAAGTTCAAACAAGCAATGAAACTCTCCTAATGGTTCTAAACTTCTAATCAACATCAAACTCTATATCATCGTGGCCACTCTGATTGGCATTCCGTGGAGCACAATCTTGAGGACTAGATGGTGGTTGGCCAAAATCATCTTCAATATCAAGGTCATCGGCCACATAGGGATCTTCATCATCTTCCTCTCCTCCAGATACTTGTTCTTCTTCAATAATTAAGGTAGAAGCTGGTACACTTCGACGAGTACGAGCATACGTCCTAGTTATCCTAGGTGCCCGAAGTGATTCACTTGCACCAATGACTTCATCAACATGAGACCAAAAGAGATCATCTCCAGGATGGACTTCATCATTTCCCATCAAGTGAACCCATTCATTGTCCCATTGGAACTCTTCTAAGATCAATGGGTTGAAATTTGTTCCTTCAACCCGCATCTTTCTAAACCTTTCAGCAATCTTCATGTTGTATTGAATATAAACCAAGTCATTCAGTCTTTTGTGCTCCAAGCGATTCCTTTTCTTTGTATGGATCTACAAAGTAATTAATAGTTACTACTTAGTACTTACTAATATAGCAATCTATGAATGAAAGACAAGTACTCAAGTAGACATGATTTGTAGTCGCTTACAAATTCAAATATGCTCCAATTGCGCTCACAACCAGAAGCTGAACAACAAAGACCAATGATGCGTCTTGCAAAAGTTTGTAGCTCTCTACTTAGTCCACCAAAAGCACCCCACCAATCAACTACAGTAGTTGTACAAATATGTTAGAGCTAGAAGTCTAGAACACAGAATATAGTAAGAATAGTATAGGATTGTAGGTCTTACGAGGGTTTTTGGTTTTTTGTTGCTTCACTGCCAATGGCTTTGCAAAGATCCCCCTTGTGTTCTCATAGTCATCCGCTTGATTACTTATTTGTACAAGCAAGACATCATCATCAAACATCAGAGTCTCAAGGACATCATTGAAGGCAACTCGGAGTCTAGAAGCCTCATTGTCATCTTCTTTGGAGATGTCAAAAAATTTATTTGGATTCAAAAATAGTGCAGCCCCATGAAGTTTTTGCTCCATTTGATTCACCCACCTTGTATCTATGATGTCCAGTACCTTCTTTAGAACCCTAGGCTTGCTTTCAAGAGCGGTGCTTATCTTTTTTCTTGCTAGATACATAGCTGCAGCAATCTCTGGCATGGCAGGCTTCTCATCCCCATCAGCAATCCTCAAAGCAATAAGCAAAGGTTGGGATGCTCTAATGCAATCCATTACGGTATTCCAGAACTGAGTGGAAATCACAATATCAGTAGCTTTCTTCCCAGCCTCCGTGAAAGCCAATTTGGACCTAGTCCAATCATCACTAAGAAAGAGCTTCCTCAAAGCATCCTTATGCTTCAATAGACTTTGCAAAGTGAGAAAAGCAGTGGCAAACCGAGTGGCTGCGGGTTTAACCAAATCTCTTCCTCCTGTATGCTCTCTCATTGCATCAAGAAGTCTCCCATGCCTATAGATGAAGGTAGTCAACCGCTTGGCATTGTTGATGCCCTTCTTGAAGTCCCTTATGTTTGCAATGTCCTCTAACATAAGGTCTAAACAATGTGCAGCACAAGGTGTCCAAAAGATTTTAGGATACTTGTTCCTAATAATTGCACCAGCAAGCTTAAAGTTGGCCCCATTGTCAGTGACTATTTGAACTACATTATCCACACCCACATCAAGAATCCTCTTCTCAAGCATATCTGCCAGGACTTGTCCAGTTGCCACCTGGGAGGATGCATCTACAGACTCTAAGAAGAAGGTCCCTTCAGGACAATTGACAAGGAAATTTATCAAGTGTCTCCTCCTCTTATCAGTCCATCCATCAGACATGATTGTGTAGCCATATTTTCTCCATGCAACCTCTAGCCCCTCTCTTATAGCTAAAACCTCTTTTTTTGCCTTGGCAAGTAATGGCACTCTTAGCTCATGGTAACTAGGAGGCTTGTACCCATGCCCATATTGTCCAACGGACTCCATCATGATCTCATAGCTCCTCGAATTAGCAGCATTGAATGGTATGCCACATTGATAAAAGAAGTTTGCAACATGCCTATCCACCCTCTCTTTTTCTTCCTTGGTTCTCATGCATTGCTCTATGGATGTTTGGGCAGGTTGCTTTGAATGCCTTTCCTCAACCACCTCTTCTGGAGTCTTCTTTAATATTGAAGCAACTGACTTTGTCACCTTAGGCACCGGTGTGAAACTAAGAGCAGCCGCCTTCCTTTTTGCCGCTGTCCCTGAACTTGGGATACTAGAAGACGCGACAGACGCCTTTGATGATGCAGCAGCTTGATTTTGATTGACCTCAATCTCCTGAACCTCATCATCTTCCTCATCATCATCTAAAATTATCCGGCTTGATCTTGTAGTTTTCTTCATGTACTCTTGCATCTCTCTCATTATTGCCGTGGTTGTTTTGCTACATGTTTGCACATCACCAAAACCAGCGGCAAGGTGTTGCTTCAACCTTTTGATACCTGAATGCATTTGCTTCCCACATAAAGAACATTGCACCAAATCTTTGTTTGTCAAGTCCGGCCAAAATCCATACTTCCATCCAGGATCCTTCGACTTAGCCTTTCGCTTCGGATCCTTTGATGGATCATATGCAACCTCCCCCTGTAGGGCACCACTACCTTCACCATCTGCCATTGTGCTGCTTGCCTTGCTAGTTGTTGCCTTCTCTGTTGCTGCCTAGTGCCTTCTCTGTTGCTGGCTTGCTGCCTGCTGCCCTGCTACACTACTGCAGTACTGCTTGAGTGCTTGCCTTGCTGCCTGCTGCACTACTGCAGTACTAGGGGAGCACAGGGGAGGCGGGGAGCACAGGGGAGGGAGCACAGTGGAGCCGGGGAGCACAGGGGACTAGGGGAGGGAGCACAGAGCAACTGAGCACAGGGGAGGCGGGGAGCACAGGGGAGCCGGGGAGCATAGGGGAGCCGGGGAGCACAGGGGACTAAGGGAGAGAGCACAGGGGAGCCGGGGAGCACAGGGGAGGGAGCACAGGGGAGGCGGCCGGTGGCTGGTGGCCGGGCGGCGGAACTGCGCAAGGGGAAGCAGCGGAGATCCGGCGGCGCAAACGAACAGGAGATCCGGCGGCCGGCGGAGCAGATCCGGCAGCCGGTGGGCGGCGGCGCAAGGGACTGAGGCGTGAGGCGGCGGCGCAAGGGAAGCGGCGGCGGCGGCGCAAGGGAAGAAGAACCTAAAGCCGAAAGGGCCTGGGCGCGGGCTTAGAAAATGACTCACGGACCCTAGGCGCCCGCCCAGAGTCTCCTGACCGCCTAGGCGCCATGGGCGACGCCTAGACTGTCCAGGCAGGCGCCTAACTCACCCAGGCGAGGCGTTTCAGCTAGGCGTCCGGCGGCCACCGCCTGGACGCCTAGTCGGCGCCTAGGCGTCGCCTAGGCGACGCCGTGACAACAATGAGTCATAGACTAATCAAGTAATGTTTGTCTATACTATAATTTATGCTTCGGCATATATCATAACTAGTACATTTGTATGTGACAATGAAGCAGCTGCTAATTATACCAGTTGGTTGTTGAAACCTTGAACCAAGCTGTTACTTCTGATCACAAATTATGGTGAGCTTTCGTATTGGAACGTTTTATTACTAGCTATGCTACTTCTTTCTTATTCTGATTGTAAACCTAGAATCACGTGCTGGGGTTTATTCCATGGAGAAGCAGCTATGTTGATTATGTATAATTTGGTTATTTGGTTACACAAATTTCATGGTTTTGCATGGAGTATTCATATTTATATATTTTCACCCAATTTGCACTCATAGAATGACTATCATGTTATAGGCTCGGCATGGATGATGCTTACTCATCAATTTATTGAATACTGCATATGGGGATGGGACAATCTTCCAAGGACAGTCCTGATGTATTATGCCAATTTTCTCTCTTCACCTGAAGGTTACTTCCACACAGTCATTTGCAATGTCCCAGAGTTCCGCAATACCACAGTCAATCATGATCTACATTTCATTTCTTGGGACAATCCTCCAAAGCAACACCCTCATTACCTCACGCTCAATGACTTTGACGGTATGGTTAACAGCAATGCTCCCTTTGCAAGGAAGTTTGGAAGACAAGATCCTGTTCTAGACAAGATCGACCAGGAATTATTGGGCCGTCAACCTGATGGGTTTGTGGCTGGTGGATGGATGGATCTGTTGAACACAACAGTGAAAGGACCATACACAGTCAAGCGTGTACAAGATCTCCGCCCAGGGCCTGGTACAGACAGGCTAAAGAAACTTGTCACAGGATTGCTCACCCAGGATGGCTTTGATGACAAGCATTGCTTATGAAATTTTCAGTAATATGATTCTGTGGTAGGTTGCACTCTCAAACTTTGAGGGTGTTGATCCATTAGCTAGTCATTTCTACTAGCTGAAGCAGCAGCACATACCGTGAAACCCACTTGGATGAAATGGTCAGATAGCTGATCTTTTACCCAAACAGCTTGCGTTGAATCACCGTACAGGAGACCACGGCAGTAGCAGATGGAAATTATACAGCACTAATAGCTCATTAGGTTATGTTAGAGGATTATAACAGCCCCCAACCATTAATAATCTCAGAGTTCTTAATCTCTCTGCGCTGCAGGTTATCCGAGGTGGTCCATTATTCATTCAGAAACCACAACACCAGATCAATTTGCCAACCAGTAGCGCTTGAGATTTCGTTATATTAACTTGGATTTTTCTGGGCAAACTGGCACATTTTGGTTACATACATGTATTCTTTGATTTCTTCTCCCATTTCCATTGCTGAGTATAGCAAATTACTAGCTCTGTTTTCTTGGTCCTCTGGTGAATGTGCATACTGGCGTATGTGCTGTGCAATTTTCTGTGGAAAATTTAGCAGAGCACTTGGAAGCTTTGTGCTGTTATTTGCATTATTGTCTGGACAGTTCAAAATGGCTTTCATTTCTCAGACCTGACTTGACTTGTATCAAACAGGTGGAGTTCAGAGTGGTAATCTATACATGATGCCTGCCTGTTCTCCATCATGTGTCTTTTTGATTTGGTCAGAATGTGACACACTCGGGTGCCTGATTGGTAGTAAACAATACGAAAATGGTGTATGCCGAATGTCCGGTCCTAGCAATATGCTCAGATGTCTAGCCCACAAGCGAGCTAGTTTAGCGCGAGTCAAGTCAATGCATAGCGCGGTAACGAAATTTAAAGATGAATGTTTTAATCATTGAAGATGAATGTTTTATCAATTAAAAATGAATGTTTTATTTGTTAAGTAGTTGGAACTTAACATTTCAATAGTCGAAGATAAATGTTTTATCAAGAAGATGAATTTTTATCTATTGAAGATTTTTTTAAAATGTTTCACCTGTTGTTGAATATGAATATTTCATTTGTTTAAGATGAATGTTTTTTTGAAACTAGGCATAACTATTATTACGCTCTACTTTATTTGAAAGCAAGTAAACATAGACTGTTTGATGCTGCGGATTATAGCTAACAATAAAAAGATGAATGTTTTACATGTTAAAAATGAACGTTTCTGTCAGTTGGGGTCTGACATACGCTAGACGCAAGAACAGACAACAAGAGACAGAAGGGGAGCCAGCGCACAGGGAAAGAAAGGAACAGTTGGTGGCAAGTAAGTTAATAACAAATTAGAGAAAAGTATCTAAGAAGAGTTTGTTTAGTTCTAATAAGAGTTTGTTAGTTAAAATAATCTGTTAGATGAGTTTGTTAGAGATGTAGTTTGCTTTAGATATTCTTGTTAGGGGGCTGGTACTATATAAATCAGTCCTTTTTCATGGTTAGATCATGCTTGAATAAAATTGGCTATTTGCCTAAACTTCCCACCACTTCCCTCTTCCTCTCTGGTGTGATGCCACAGCACCACCATGCTGGAGAGGTTCATGCCACGGCTGGCGATGTCTTTCAAATATCAACTACATACCTCTGTTCCAACAAATACTCCCGATTCCTTGGCCGGTGACAACTTGGTATCAGAGCCAATTGGTTCAACTTCCGTTTCCATGAGCCAGATAACACCAGATCAAGGGGCGGGGTGGAAGAAGCCTTGAGGGCACTTACCAATCAGCAGCCTCTAATTATGAAATGCTTGGACACCATTGAAGAGAGATTGTTGTCGATCTAGAATCTAGAGGATAGACTGACCGCACTAGAGATCTTCGTTCAGCTTCCTCCTAGACACCGATACCCCTAGCCTCCGGTATTCCTGCGCGCATGACGGGGCGTGGCCAAGGTAGTGGGCGCAGAAACTCCCGCCAATCTGATAGCGAGAATGATGCCGATTCGAGGGATCCCCCGCCCTGCAGGCAAGGGAGCAGGCACCGAAGCCAGGATGGTGGGCACGGTCACTCCCGCCAATCCGACAGTGAAGACGAGATCGATCAGAGGGATCCTTCGCCTCACTGCCAAGGAAGAAGATACTGAAACTTTCATCAAGATAGGGATGACAACCGGGGAAAGGGAAATAATGCCTACAACCCATAAAATGGAATTCCCAAAGTTTGGCAGCACCGGTGACCCCCCGCATTGGCTCAATCGGTGTGAGAGGTACTTCCACGTCTACCATACACTGGAAAATCATAGAGTAGCGCTCGCTGCTTTCTATCCCCTAGATGATGCCCAACTCTGGTTTCAACGGATGGAGCTCAATGGAGGACGACCAACGTGGCGACAATTCATTAAGCTCGTCAACGTGTGCTTTGGGCCTCCCCTTACTGATAGCCCTATTGACGAGCTGGCGATGCTGCGGTGCACGGGATCAGTGGACGACTACAACAAGTGATTCATCGCCATGTCCTACTGTCACACTACTCTGACAGAACACCAGTAGATCCAGTTGTTTATCACAGGGTTGGGGAACCTGCTGAG
This sequence comes from Zizania palustris, assembly GCA_019279435.1. Classification (NCBI taxonomy): domain Eukaryota; kingdom Viridiplantae; phylum Streptophyta; class Magnoliopsida; order Poales; family Poaceae; genus Zizania; species Zizania palustris. The sequence goes on from JAAALK010000080.1 coordinate 32,567,818, forward strand.
GATGGATGTGTCGCTACAACAACCGACCTCTCTAGATGATGCCATTATTTTTGCTAGAGCTTATGAGTAGCAGAACTCATCGCAGGACAGTCCGATATCCCAAGTTATCCGGTCATTCAACCGAACCGCCAATTGGGTGGCCACGACAACAACGACCATGCCAGTAGCTTCGGGGCCAACAGTATCTACCGCATCGGTCAATGGCAAACCCAATTTAGGCACTATACGACTATCACCATATGAAATATCACAACATAGGAAGGAAGGGAAATGTTTTCACTGTGATGAATTGTTCGTTCCTGGTCATAAGGCGTAGTGCAAACACATTTTTGCGATTGAAGTACTAAGTGATGGGGAGGGATCAAACACGAAAGAGGAACCAATAATTTCTATCCACGCCCTAGTCAGTATTCAGCCACGTTTGGGTCGTACAATGCAGATTAAGGTTAACATCAATGGTGCATAGCTGTTCGCCCTCCTCGACTCAGGTTCAACACACAATTTCATCGACAACGGAGCAGCTATGCGAGCAGGGATATCTACGACAAGCTCGGACAACCTACGAGTAGCAGTGGCAAATGGTGATAAACTGTCATGTTCCGGATGTTGCCACTGATTACCCATCAATATACACAGCGAACAATTCATCATCTCCTGCTACGAGCTTGCCTTGGGAGCATTCGACATGGTCCTCAGAATATAATAGTTAGAGTCTCTAGGACCAATACTTTGGGATTTCGGTCACCGCGCCATGGCTTTTGTTTGGGATGGTAACCAAGTAACATGTGCAACACCGGAAGCTAGATCCCCATAGGCTCCTCTCCTTGCGGCAACAACAGATCTCTTGGATGACTTAATTCTCTCGTTTGCACCACATTTCGTTGAGCCATCTGGGCTGCCACCAGTTCACCAACGCAGTCATCAAATTAGATTGCTGCCAGAACAACACCGGTGGTTGTTCGACCCTACCACTATGCCCATGCTCAGAAAGAAGAATTGGAACACCAATGTGCTGAGATGCTACAAACAAGCATTATCAGACCAAGTTCTTCAGCCTTCTCCGTACTAGTCATCCTCATCAAGAAACATGATGGCTCATGGCGCTTTTGTGTGGACTATCGGGTTCTCAACGACCGCACGGTGAAGGCCAAATTTCCAATTCTAGTCGTAAAAGCGCTCCTCGATGAACTCCATGGTGCCAAGTAGTTCACCAATTTTGATCTCCGCTCTGGATATCATCAAGTTCTCATGCACCCTGAAGACATCGAGAAGACTGCCTTCAGCGCACATCAGGGCCTCTTTGAGTTCCTGGTCATGCCCATCGGTCTCACCAACGCACCGGCAACGTTCCAAGCTTTAATGAATGACGTGCTCTAGCCCTTCCTCCGTCGGTTTGTACTTGTCTTCTTTGACGACATACTAATTTACAACTCATCTTGGGCGGAGCATCTCCAACACGTCCGTTTGTTTTTTTCTAAATTACAGGAGCACCAACTCTTCATCAAGCGGTCGAAGTGCTCATTCGGACTCTCGTCCGTGGCCTATTTAGGCCATGTCATCTCAGCACTCAGAGTAGCCATGGATGAATAGAAGATAACGACAGTCCTCTAGTGGCCAATTCCCCGATCAGCCAAGAGAGTCTGAGCCTTCCTTGGGCTGGCCGACTACTACCGATGCTTTATTTGAGACCATGACACTATCACCCCCCGTTGATAGCACTACTGTGCAAAGAAGGTTTCAGGTGGGGATAAGTAGCAGAGGCAGCATTCTGTGCTCTCCAGCAAGCTCTGACTTCTGCACTAGTCTTGCAGCTGCCCGCTTTCGATCGCGATTTCATCATTGAATGTGACACTTTCGACATCAGATTCAGGGTGGTGTTGCATCAAGGGTCAGGACCAGTGGCATTCTTCAGCAGGGCTATCACCCCACACCACACTAAGATGGCTGCCTACAAACAAGAATTGATTGGCCATATCTGTGGGGTAGGTCCTTTTTTATTAGGACCGACCACTACAACTTGAAGTTTTTGCTTGACCAGCGTCTCTCCACAATTCCACAACATCAATGGGCAAGCAAGCTACTCGTCTTTGACTTCCGCGTCGAATATAAACCTAGTGCCACTAACATTGTTGTGGATGCTCTCTCCAAGCGGGACACAAAAGCCATAGCCGAACTGAATGCCCTGTCTGCACCAACATTCCAACTATTTGATGATCTGCGTTTGGAGTACAATACCAATCAACAGCTGCAGAAATTATATGTCGAATTAGTAGAAGGTGCTCGGGGTACCCGTTGGACAGTCCGGGATGGGATGATCACGGTGAATGGATGCATTTACATACCACCGTGTTCTCCAAGTTTACCGGCTATTTTGACAAGTGCTCATGGCTTGGGCCATGAGGGGGCTGAGAAGACACTACACAGATTACGTACTAACTTCCATGTTCTGGATTCTCGTAGGATTGTCTGGGATTACGTCCGGGCATGTATTATTTGTTAGAATAACAAAACCGAGCACCTCCACCCCGCTGGTCTGTTGCAGCCACTTGAGGTTCCTTCTACAGTATGGTGTGACATTGCCATGGATTTCATTGAAGGGCTATCACACGTAAATGGGAAGATGGTCATATTGACGATGGCCGATAGATTCTCCAAATATAGCCACTTCATCGCATTGAGTCACCCGTATACTGCTACGTCCATTGCAAGGGCCTTCTTTCACTCCATTGTCAGGCTTCATGGTATACAAGGCTCTATCGTTAGCGACCGTGACCTGGTATTCACAAGCCAATTTTGGAAGGATTGTTTGGTTTGGCAGGCACCAAGCTGAATTTAACATCCGCTTTTCATCCTCAATATGATGGTCAGTCTGAAGCAACGAACAAGATTATTACAATGTATCTTCACTGCTTGATAGGCGATCACCCACACAAGTGGATCCAGTGGTTGCCTTGGGCTGAATTCTGTTACAATTTGGCCTACCAGTCCTCACTAAAAACATCACCATTTAGAGTTATTTATGGCAGAGACCCTCCCTCTATCCGCACATATACAACAGGTGATGCTTGCCTGCCATCAGTGGAAAATCAGATGCAGGAACACAATGAATTTCTATTTGAAGTCTAAGAACGATTGGAGCAAGCACATCAATACCACAAGACCTTTTACGATCGCCATCACCATGAGCTTGACTTTGTGGTTGTCCGGTGGGTTTGGTTGCACCTCCTACATCGACCTATCACATCCCTAACATTAGTTGGCAAGGGCAAGTTGGGTCTGAAATATTTTGGCCCTTTTAAGGTTCTGGACCGTATTGGAGAAGTGGCATTGCAACTAGAACTTCCAGCTGAGGCTAGGCTATATGATGTTTTCCATGTCGGGTTGCTCAAGCTATATGTGGGTGAAGAACCAAGTGTCCCTAGTCTTCTTCCAACTATCCGGCACAACCGAGTTTGCCTTGAACCGACCATAGTAATAAAAAGCAGATTGGCACGTGGACATAATGAATTATTAGTTTAATGGAAAGGAATGGAAGCCGTTGAAGCTTCGTGGACAAGCCTTGATGAATTTCGCCGACTGAATCCCTCCTTTCAGCTCGACGATGAGCTGATTATCGAGGGAGGGAGAGATGTTAGGTGGGGCCTGACATACGGTAGATGCAAGAATAGACAACAGGAGACAGAAGGGGAGCCAACGAAGGGAAAGAAAGGAGCAGCTGGCAGCAAGTAAGGCAATAACATATTAGAGATAAGTATCTAATAAGAGTTTGTTTAGTTTGTTAGATGAGTTTGTCAAAGATATAGTTTGTTTTAGATATTCTTGTTAGGGGGGTTGGTATTATATAAACCAGCCCTTGTTCATGGTTAGATCATGCTTGAATAAAATTGGCTATTTTCCTAAATTTCACACCGCTTCCCTCTTCCTCTCTGGCATGACGACGCCAGGACACCACCACGCCGGAGAGGTCTAGGGACACGGTGGACGATGTCTTTCAAGTATCAACTATGTATCTCTGTTCCAACAAATACTCCCGGCCGATTCCTTGGCCCGTGACAGTTCCAATGTTTCAATGTGAAGATGAATGTTTTATGCTATGTTTCATATGTTAAAGATAAATTTTTCAACTGTTAAAAGATAAATGTTTCAATAGTTAAAGACAAATATTCATTGAGCAATTGAACGGTGACGCAATGCTCGGTAGAACGTCTGAGCGTTAGTCCCATCTTAACAATGCTACACACTATCCTGTAACCAGTGCATAAATTAAAACGGGAAGCTTAGGCCCCATTTGGGACAACTTCAGCTCTAGGATTTTTGTTTTTATTTTATATTAAAAATAAAAATGTAAACTATTTTATTATATTATACAAACTTCAGATTTAGTCTGAATTTTAGAGTGAAGCTATACCAAATAGGTCCTTAGTTAGGTACATGAATACATGACAGCAGGCTATGTGCCATGGCTCTATACTATGCCAGCTTGACAAGCTTCTTGCCGATGTTCAAGCCGAGGAACAGCTCGGTTAATGCCGACGGCACACTCTCCAGGCCGTTGGAGACGTCGACGATCGGCTGAATCTTCCCCTGACGGATCCAGTCACCGATTATGCCGGCGAACTCGCTGAACCTCGTCAGGAAATCCGTGCATATGAACCCTCTTATGGCGATGCGCTTGTAGATCACCTCCAGGAGGTCCGGCGTGGCGCGGCGGCCGGCGTCCGTGTACTCGGAGATGGCGCCGCAGAGGGCGACGCGGCCGTGGGTGTTCATGCACGCCAACACTGCCTCCAGCGTCTTGCCGCCGATATTGTCGAAGTATATGTCAATCCCGTCGGGGAAGTACCTGTCAGATAATGTCACATGGCAATATGGCATGGAGAAGGAGCTGTGATTTTTACTACATTTTTATTATACTCTGAATTTTGAGAAGGGCATGGATATCATCAATAATCAGGTGCTGCTAATTAATGGTCAGAACAATGACCTCTTTAGTGCAGATTCCATGTCAGGTTCCTCTTTGTAGTTGAAAGCGTTATCGAATCCCAGCTGAGTTTTCAGGAGGTCCACCTATCAATCAATGTAAATATTTAGATTTCATTAAGACAATGAAAACATCCGTCTAGTCACAAGGATAATTAAGAGTTCAGATGATTTGTCACTGGGTTAAGATTGCTAATCAGGCCATTTGAGAGTTAAGTAATCTGACTTTTCTTGTTTGGCTGGTGATACTGATACATCATCGAAACAGTCTATCCATGTGATCTTGTCACAGTACAAACTGAATTATAGCGTTTTTCTTTTTTCTCCATGGTCATAATTTAAATAGAAATATCAGAAATTCCTAAAATTTTTGCCCCTCAAACGTTACGGGAAATGACGGTTTCACTGAGTGTGCATGAGGATTTACCGAATTTATTTTCTTGGACACTCAGTAAATAAGCATGTTCACTGATGCCGAAGAAATACACTTGGCTAAAAGGCCAAAATACACTTGGTGAAAAATACACTTGGCAAACAATCGACCAATACACTGTGCAAAGTTTGACACTCGGAAAAAAATTGACAGTATAAGAGGTCGTCAGCATCTAGCAAAACTAATGGTTTGCCGAGGTTTGTGCCCTGTGTTTTGAAAAACACTCGGCAAACCTAGTGGACTCATCGTTTTGTGTAAATTTTGTTGAGCACATGTGATGTTTAGATTTGAAAACTTTTCTATACTCAAAATATAATATAGCATGTATCATATAAAAAACTAGTATTTTTTAGGCCTTCTTACTATTTTTAATTTATTAAACGTGTTTCTAGGATTTAAATCTAAATAGGTCAAATTGGTACGACAAGTGTATATAAAAATAATGAACCAAAATGTATAGAAAAAATATATTCATGTTTTTGAGTATATTTTTAGGATGTACCCACTAAATGTAAAGAATTTTTTTAAAAAAAATCTAGGCTGCCACACTCGATTGGCAACATAGAGCTTAATGATTTTTTAATTCAAAAAACCAAATGAAGTCTAAAAAGCACGAGACTTATTATGGTATTATGATATGATACGTAGATACTGTAATAAAATTTTTTAAATATTTTGAAAAAGTTGTTACGTCTATGTTATGGGTTTGAAACCAAATCAACGGTACGGTTAAATGTTGTTTGAACCTTAAACTTTTTCCACGATCAAAATCCAATGTATGTTAATTAGTATTTTTAGGGCAGTTAGTTATTTTTAATTTATTGTGTTTTTCTAGGATTGAAATTAAAATAAGTTAAATTTGAACTGCAAATACACGTGTATTTGAGTGCTTCAGCTTCACCCAAGATTGTGATACAGAACTTTCGAGCTGAGGAAATTGTTAGAACACACCGTACCCACTGCAAGTTACTCACACTTTCTCGTGAATATAACTGTCCAAAAAATACTCTGGAGCTACACGTGAGTATGACGGAAAGAATCCCTATTGTTATGCTACTAAATCTTATACCCAAGATTTTGAAAAACATATTGAAAAAATAGGGTGGGCAAATAACCTTCAAACTCACGTGGCACAATTCTGTGCGCTAACCTTCGTCGAGTGCCTCATTGCTTTGCCAAGTGCCATACATGTGGCACTCATGAAGCCATGAACTCGGCAACACCTGGAGATGTGCCACACATTCAGTCAAGGGCGTGAACACATGGTTTGCTCCTATATTCGTGGCACTCGGCAAAGATAATGTCATTCACCGAGTGCCACATCGTGACACTCTACAAACATACATGTCGTTCGCCAAGTGCCTAACATGGCACTCGGTGAAATCATCGTCACATCTACTGCGTCCGTTAGACGCTTTTTTGTGTCGAGTGTCAAGTTGTGCACCCGATGAAGCCGACGAGGAACTCGACGAAGACTTCATCGACCGCATGATAAAATACACTCGGTTAATCCCCTCTGTGCCGATAGCTGGTGTGCCGAGTCTAGTTTGTCGAGTGTTGCACTCAGCCAACCACTTTTCTTATAGTGGGATACACAAATTGATTGGCATGGTTTTGTTCATATTTATCATGCTATATAATTGATGAGTTTGAGTATCCACCTAACTATTCATTTGTTAAATCATAACCCTTCATTCACTCATTAATATATGAAAGTTGATATGTTTTATATGAAAATAATTAATATATAGAATGCTGATCATATCTGTGGAAATCTAATTAGTTTTATATAGAAATGATAAATAAATGGATAATACATTCATGACATAATATTATTTTTGGAAGCCTCAGAATCCTCTCTCATACCCACCTCTTTCCTTCTTCGACGCCTTCCTATAAAATCTGGAGTCCATGGCTGAATCTCGCCATCAATTCTAGCCCTAGCCTTATGAACCCAACCCCACACCGTGCGTTTTTGCTTCGCCACCACCCACCGAGCTCCAACCACCCGCCCTCATCGTTGAGAGCCACATCCATTCTCGCTGTCGCCTCCAACGGGTCCGCCGCCCCTCCTCGTCCCCGGCTGTCGCTCCCATTGGATCATCGACCACCGGATCGCCATCGCTGCTTTCATCCCGAACCATCCTTGATCTCTGTCCTTGGTTTGGTAAGGATCCCCTTCGAGTGCTAATTCTATTTGTACCCTTGTTTTGCACTCTAGACCATCGTCAGCACGCGTAGCTATCCGATCTAAATCTAACCGCAGCATACTCCTTCAATCTGCAGCCTGTGCGCGAGTTACTCGGTTCACCGTGAACCTAAGCCTATTTTAGTAGAAAAAAAATCAGGAAATCCTAGGAAATTCTAGAGAAGCCTCCTTAACTTCAAACCTTCGTAACTTTTGCTCACTTGTGATCCTTCAAAACTTTTTAGATGCCGATCATGCTGCACACAACTACTACCATGGGTTCAAAGATTTCGTTGAAGAACATCGCCACCTAACAAAGTTCCAAGGTTTTACACGAGAGCTGGAATTACTAAGCGAGTTTCTGGAAAAAGAGATGACACCTGCGAAGTGTTGCTAATATAATTGTTTTTTGATTTTCGACATTGCTTAGTACAGTTACGATACTAGTTCAAGTAAATTAAACTGATCACAGAGTAAGTATTTAAGGACGCTAGCTAACGGCTAGCCGCTATAGCCAGATCTCAGCCGTGATTAGCTCAACGCCCCGCCTAAACACACCATGCAAACACAACCATCTAATCTGAACTGACTCATGCATCGTGCATGCTTCATGTATGCCACTTATTTCGTAGTATGTGCCCCACTACACCAGAGTATATTATTTTCTGCATGCAAGACTCACACTAATTAAGCTAATTAACTAATCTGATCGCTAATCATCAATGCAACACAAAAATCCTACATGCGAACGCATACAACATGATTAAACACTAACAGAAATTCCTCGCAATGACTCCTTTATAGTCAGTAGGGTCCTATTTGGCAATCTAAAATTTTATCACGCCATAAATAAACTCAACGTATAATACTTTTTTTTTAAAAAAACATAACATATATATAGCATTTGCATCTCGTAACATTCTAAATCTATTGAATAATACTTAAATCTAAAATTTTTAAAATTAGGAGCCTTACATAGTTTTTTCTTCAGAAATTAACAAATATCAGTACTCTACCCATGAAAATATTCAAAAAAAACTAATGGGCTGGAATAATATCTAATATAGTAGAGTATAATGGGCTAGATGAACTGTCCACACCAATGGAAATTGGCCCACAAGCACGAGAAAAAAATACAGACTTTAAAAAGAGGTCTGTATTCTGTGTACAAAACACCCTCCATGTACAAACTTAATCGTAGCCTTTTATTTAAAATTTAATGACCCTTTGTTTTTGTAAAAAAACCTTCTGCAGTACCCCTTCGCTTCTTCCTATCAATTTGCAAAAAACCCTTCGAACCATAGCCGTTGGATTTCAGATGAAGGGTCACGATCAAACTTTTTGTATTTGTGCACGGAAGGTGTGCTGTGCACTTACGGGCCCAGAAAGAAAATGAGGTCGCATCAGATCGAGCTCCAGACCTCGAGTCATTCACGATTCACGCGGTTTTAAGAAGTATATTTTTGCCGAGTGCAAATGCATTTGTTACTCGGTAAAACAGCCGTTAGCCGTTATAGGTCGTTTTTATTTGCTGAGTGTGTTGTTTCCCAACCAGAATGGTTTCTGATATTGTTTCCTGTGTGGGAAAAACACCCGGGAATAAGACTAAAACACATGGAAATGTCTTTCCGGTGTGCTAGCACTCGGTATTAGCTACTAGGATAGGATTTTAAATTATCTGTAACCTGTGATACTAGAAATTTTTTAAGTGTTTCTAAACATTAAGTAATGTGTTGGACACACGGGAAATATTTTCATCCTTGTAGTGTTTGAAACTCGACAAATTGGTTTATCGAGTGTGACAAAAAAATACTTAGCGAATAGTTGTTTGCCGTCACTTTGTTTATCGAGTATTCTTTGCCGAACAAAATATTCGATGAATCTTTCGCTTTTTTAGGCTTGGCTGTAAAATTTTTGAGTTTATTTGAATTGAATGCAGCGTAAATTTTTGAGGCTTCCCTGGGGCGCAAATCGATCGGCTGGCTAGGAGAACGACGAGTTGTGCAAGGGGAGCTGTGTTTGTGTACCTTGAAGTTGCTGCCGGCGCAGCCGACGACGTAGCAGCCGGCGAGCTTGGCGAACTGGCCGACGAGGCTGCCGACAGAGCCCGACGCCGCCGACACGAAAACCTTCTCCCCTCGCTGTGGCTTGCATACCTCGTAGAACCCGCCGTACGCCGTCATCCCGCTCGTCCCTGCTCGCTCGATCGCCGGCCGGCGCCGCCCCGGAACAGTCAGAGATCACCGTGAGATGTGCAGGATTTTGCGTGCAGCGGGGGCGTCGAAGGATGCGAGACGGCAAGAGGCAGCGGTGGCGTACCTAGTGCGGAGAAGTGGTGTTTCAAGTGGAGTTCGTCGTCGTCGGAGCCAGCGGCGAGCTTTGACATGACCACGCCGGGGGCCGGCCGGAACAGCGTGTAGTCCTCCCAACCGAGCAAGCCGGCGATCACGTCCCCCTCCTTATACTCTGCGCACGCCGATGCCACCACCTCCCCGGCGCCGTACGCCGTAATCCTCTTCACAAAACGCAAAATTTGCTTAAAAACGCAAAATAACATTTTTACATCATGCTCTCTTCTCCATTATTGAGCGAGACAGACCTCGCCGGTGGTTAAACAGCACTTACCTCGCCGGGAACGATGCCGTCGATGGCGACGTGGGACGGGCCGACGGGCTGCGCCGTTTCATGCGGTTGAGCTGGTAAGGATCCATGGATAAGTACAGGTTCCGCACCAGCACCTCGCCGGACTCCGGCCTCCACCTCAGCCTCCCCATCTTCACCTCGAAGTCGTCCTCCGACGGGAACCCCTCTACGTGGTGCCTTACGGCTACATAGCTATTGAGGGCATATGCATGTGATCAGAATTAATTGATTAGTGAAGTAGTCTACACTAGGGTGATTGATTCTGGTATAGTAGCTAGGGTTGTAATCTTATGAGCTGAGCGATCCGTACCGGCTCTCCACCTCCATCACCGGCCGGTCGACCAGCCAGCCACCGTCAAGAACAGCAAAGACGGTTCGTGCAATGCGATGCCGCATGTGGCTTGCAAATATATGTATATATATATATGGACTGTGTTGTATACGAGACTACACTACATGGCGATGGCGACGTGACTTTTGCGGCCGGGAGGATGAGGATGAGGAGTTTTTTGTAAGCACGTTTTTTATGTATTAATTATTTTGGTGGTTTTCACACAGAGTGACATGATATAGGGTGTGTGTTTGGTTTAGCTGTGAATTCATAAAAATCTGATTTCTGATGTCAGCTGTGGAAAAGCTGTTGTGAGATGACAGCTGTTGGAAACCTGAAAGTTGTTTGGCTGAAACAACTTTCAACTATGGATTATGTAATAAATGTTAGTTATGCCCCTAAGGGCCTGTAAGACTATTTATATGTTGATTAATCACATTAACACGTAGATGACCATTTTGAAATTAATGGATGACATTTTACTTGATTTCAAAGAGCTAATATGATATAAATGTTTTTTTCCTCTACACCCTCAAAGAGTATGAGATGTTTCCCTTGCATGTCACCGAGATTTTCTTGGTTCAATTGAAATACCATTGCTAATTTACATTCCAGAGTCCATTTTTGCTATTTATCCCATTACTTCAGTTGAAACAAATATCATGCATGCACATTCGGAAGCAATGACTTACATGTCCTCTAGGATAATAACACAGAAGATGAAAAAGCAAGAAAAATTTAATAGATCCATCAAATCATCGTATAGAAATATGGAGCATGACCACAAGTAAGCTGAAAAAGAATGTTCTTGCTAAGCTCTGCACGAGCTGATCATGGATCGCCTCATCGGGAGGGAGCTCCACTGCCGCCTCTCGCCGCAGAGAGGTAACCTCCTTGTCGGCGATGCCACAGGGCACAATGTGCTTGAAGTACCCCAAATCAGGATCAATCTTGAAGGCCAGCCCATGGCACGTCAACCCGGACGAGCCTCACTGTAATACACGCTCACTTACTCTCTGTTCGGACCGGCAAGGAATCAACACAGAGAACAGAGAGAAGACAGAAAAAATGTTGTAACAAAAAAGGAGAAGATACTCGCCAGCAAACAAAGATTGATCGCCGGAATGGAATGAGTAATCGTCGCCAGAATCGTCAGAGACACCAGAGAACACCAAACCAGTTTGGGGAAATTTTCTGTTATGATTTTTCTTGTCCCCCAAGCACTGTGGCCCATCCGACATATACCCCCAGCGTCTATCGCGAATACGTTTTCGTTTTACAGTTTTACGTCTTCCAACACAGAAAACCCATCACCCACACTCACACTTACACGGGTATTATTCCCGCCATTTCCTGGGTAGCAGAACTTGCTGTTGTCACTGCCTGAGCTGTGACATTCGCCCCCCCTTGAATTCTATCATCATCCCAAATGCGAGCTTCCGGAAAACGCACTCGCAAAACAGAGTAATCCTCCCATGTGGCACACTCCACCGGCATGGTTCCCCAACGAACCAGCACCTGCACCTGGGCCGCATTTCCTCTTTTCACCAGACGCCTATCCAAAACAGCTGAAGGCAACAACTCCATAGTGTCAAGTTGAACCATTGTCGGCAGTGTAGAAAATACTGGGGTATGGCCCGACACAAATGGCTTCAGTTGTGATACATGAAAGACCGGATGGATTGCACTATCGTCTGGAAGTTTCAACTTATAAGCCACAGACCCAATTCTGGCCAAAACTTCAAAGGGTCCGAAATACTTGAAAGAAATCTTGGGATATGGTCGATTGGCTACCGTCGTTTGCGCATAAGGTTGCAGCTTCAACAGCACCTGATCTCCCACCTGAAAAGTTCTGAAAGTGCGGCTAGCATCAGCTTGTTGTTTCATTCGACTCTGTGCCTTCACTAGATTATGCTTCAGCATATCAGAGAACAATTGTCGTTCAGACAATAGGCTATCAACATCCGGTACTGAAACAGTTGAGGAAGATGCTGAATTGATCGCTGGAACGAAGTTATACACCGGGTCAAAACCATAAAGTACTTTGTAGGGAGAGCAGTGCAGAGCCGAATGGAAACTGGTATTGTACCAGAATTGTGCTAGGGCCAACCATTGCATCCATCTTCGAGGTGAAGCTGTCGTAGTGCATCTCAAATACATCTCCAAGCATTGATTCACCCGTCCAGTCTGACCATCAGATTGTGGGTGATAAGCAGAAGACAAATTAAGTGGTACCTGAAGCTTCTCAAACAGGTATTGCCAAAAGTGACTTGTGAAAATCCTATCACGGTCCGACACAATTGCTTTTGGAAGACCATAAAGAGACACAATGCGGTCTAGAAACAATTTGGCCACTTGGGAAGCTGTAAAAGGATGTTTGAGTGGAAGGAAATGAGCAAATTTTGAATACCTGTCCACCACCACTAAGATGCAATTGAATCCTTCTGAAATGGGAAGACCTTCAATAAAATCCATAGAGATCTCTTGCCAAGCACCTTGAGGTATAGGAAGAGGTTGCAATAACCCCGGAGACTTGCAAAGTTCATGTTTGGCCTGCTGACATACACCACACTGTATTACAAAGTCTTGCACTGCCTTTTTCACCCCCGTCCAAGTGAATAACTTGTGTAGGCATTGATAGGTCGCTTGGACCCCTGAATGTCCTCCCACTGCTGAAGAATGAAAAGCAGTGATCAACTTGGTTTGCAATGCTGAATTGTTGCCAATCCATACTTCCCATTTAATCGGATCAAGCCAGCAGTAAGACGGTAACCTTGATTATTGCTGCCACATACTGCTAATTCTTGCAACAGAGCTTGAGCTTCAGGATCCACTACATAAGAGTTAAGCACCTCTTGTATCCACACTGGTTGCACAGTTGAAACCGATTGCAATTGTAACAGATGACCAACACGGGACAGTGCATCAGCCGCTGAATTATCAGATCCCCGACGGTATTGAAACTTATATTGAAGTCCAATAAGTTTTGTCATAGCTTTCCTTTGCATATCCGAGTTAAGTTCCTGGGTGTCTAGGTGACAGAGGGCCTTGTGGTCAGTGAGTATAGTGAAAGGTCCTCTCACCAAGTATGAACGCCAACGTTCCACGGCCATTAAAATGGCTAAAAAACTCCTTCTCGTAAATCGACAAATGCTGATTTTTAATACTCAGAGCTTTGCTATAATAAGCAATAGGATGACCGTTTTGGGACAGAATTGCACCAATGCCCGTGTCACATGCATCTGTCTCAATCGAGAAAGGTTGATCAAACATTGGTAACGCTAGCACTGGAGTATGGCACATAGCGAATTTTACCTTGTCAAAAGCCTCCTGTGCTTGTGGAGTCCATGAAAACTTGGTTGTCTTTTTTAACAGAGTAGTTAGTGGTTTGGTAAGAATACCATAATCCCGAACAAATTTTCGATAGTAGCCAGTTAAACCAAGGAAGCCCTGAGATCAGTAATAGATTGAGGAACTGGCCAGTTTTGCATGACTGCTGTTTTTTTCCGGGTCAGTTGCCACTCCATCCACAGAAATTATGTGTCCTAAGTACTCCAGCTTCTGCAGACCAAAAGTACATTTACTTAATTTTGCAGTAAGCTGATGTTGATGAAGAATGGCCAATACCTCCTGTAAATGACTAGCATGTGCTGATAAAGTCGTGCTATACACCAATATGTCATCCATAAAAACCAATACATATTTCCTCATTTGTTTCGCGAATATAGCATTCATCAAACACTGAAATGTGGCTGGCGCATTAGTCAATCCAAAAGGCATTACTCTGAACTGAAAATGGCCATGATGAGTTTTGAAAGCTGTCGTGTGTTCATCTTCCTCACACATCCTTATTTGATGATAACCACTCTTTAGATCCAACTTTGAAAACCATCGAGACCCACCCAATTCATCCAACAGCTCATCTATGATAGGTAAGGGAAATTTGTTTTTTATGGTGACAGAGTTCAATTTTCTATAATCCACACAAAGACGCCACGTGCCATCTTTCTTCTTAACTAGCAATACAGGAGAAGCAAATGGACTATGGCTAGGAACAACCAACCTGACTGTATCATCTCAGTGACTTGCTGTTCAATTTCGTCCTTCTGAGCTGGAGAGTATCGGTAGGGACGAGTATTTACTGGCATCGTCCCAGGAATGACAGGTATCGAATGATCAAAGCTACGATGAGGTGGTAATTCTGTAGATGACTGAAAAACAGATGGGTATTGATCCAACACCAACTGAATTTCTGTGGGTATAACGGTTGGACTATCTGGTGTGACCGAATGAATTACCGCTACTGCCCAAATGTCGTTACTCGTTTCCCCTTTGAGCAGTTCTTGCACCGACATATATTGTACTGTTTCAGTTGATCGATTCAGCATTCCTTGTAATGTGACCACATGTTGTTTATAAGTGAACGTTACTTTCTTTTGGACCCAATCACATTCCATGGGACTATATAACTCTAGCCAATCCATTCCTAGGATTGCATCGTATCCTCCTAGGGATAACACTTTCATTTCATGTTTAAAAGTGTGACCCTGAACCCACCACTCTAACTCTGAAACTTTCTGATCACAGTCAATATAACTTCCATTTGCCACTTTTACCTTTAGTGTATCTATATTTTCTGTTGATAACTGCAGCTTTGCAATTAATGCAGAGTTAACAAAGCTATGTGAACTCCCAGAATCAACAAGAAAGAGCAGATTATGCCTCTTCACTAACACCTGCAATTGTATAGTTTGAGGTCCATGGAGACCGCCCATGGCATTGGTTGATAAAAGTACTTCTTCAGAATTGCCATTAACCTCATTGGTCACCAGAGCATCCAGAACCTCATCAGATAAAATCTCTGTATGATCCAATACTTCTGTGGCATGAACTGTAGCAGCAATGTTGCACTGATGTCCTGGTACATATTTTTCTCCACATTTGAAACAAAGGCCATGGATCCTTCGATATTCCTTTAATTGTTGAGCTTTCCACATCTCTCCCGAATTCAACTTTGGCTTTTCAATTACCTTTCCTGTTATACCTTGCTTAGTCATCCACTTTTTCTTTCCATCCCCCAATTCAGTTAAACCCTCCTTTGCCAATGCCAAATGATAGGCCTGGCTCATAGTTTTTGGCAGTTGTGAGTGCACATGTAAACGGATCTCATCCTTTAAGCCCAATACAAATTGCCCCACCAGCCATAATTCACATGCTGCTGCTGGATCATATATCCTGATCTGATATAACAGGTTGTCAAACTGACTTTTATACTCATCAACAGTAGCGGTTTGTCTCAGTTTTAACAGCTCATTCATCTTGATATGTTGTATGTCCATGTCGAATTCAGCTCTTACTGCAGAACTGAAGTCTGCCCAAGTGTGCACTCCCATCACTTGTTTCCAGGCTTTATACCAATGTGCAGCCTTCCCTATCATGTTCAAAGTTGCTGCAGACACCTTAAAATGTTCAGGAACTTGATATAACTCGAAGTAGGTTAAGCAATTATCAATCCATACTCTAGCATCTGTTCCATCAAATTTTGGTAAATCCATCTTGGGAGGTGTCCATCTTCTTGGGTGGAACTCATTCAAAACTCTTTCATGTTCCACTCCATCTACTTGCACTTGAACTCCAGCTTGCACAGGCGTAGAAGCTCCTGAACTCTCCCCCACCATATTTACTCCGGTCTGTGACTTCATCATTTGTGCTGCAGAAACTTGCCCTTGCTGCACCTGATCCACCCGAATCTGCATCTGGTCCAATCGCTCCCTCTGTAACTCCAGTTTGAAGTCAATCTGAACCAATTTTTCCTGAATCAAATCCAACACATCCACTTTGGTTGCCAGTCCTGAAAGTGCATCCACCTTGCTAGTTAACGTAGTCATTACTTCCAGAACTCTGTCTTCCATCTCGCTCTGGGCCGCCAATATTTGCCTCACTTGTAAAGATGGACGCGCCAAGTTGAGTTGTTTGCTACCCGAATTGATCGAACCCCTTGAGAGGAATTATGATGATCAAGCCGAAGCGATCACCACCTCAATACGGGAAAACTTTTACCAATCAACCAAGGAAATCTCGCAAACAAAGTCTCAACCAGAACCGCGCTCTGATACCACTGTAACACACGCTCACTTACTCTCTGTTCGGACCGGCAAGGAATCAACACAGAGAACAGAGAGAAGACAGAAAAAATGCTGTAACAAAGAAGGAGAAGATACTCGCCAGCAAACAAAGATTGATCGCCGGAATGGAACGAGTAATCGTCGCCAGAATCGTCACAGACACCAGAGAACACCAAACCAGTTTGGGGAAATTTTCTGTTATGATTTTTCTTGTCCCCCAAGCACTGTGGCCCATCCGACATATACCCCCAGCGTCTATCGCGAATACGTTTTCGTTTTACAGTTTTACGTCTTCCAACACAGAAAACCCATCACCCACACTCACACTTACACGGGTATTATTCCCGCCATTTCCTGGGTAGCAGAACTTGCTGCTGTCACTGCCTGAGCTGTGACATTCACTCAAGCTTCCATGCATCGAGCACCCTCCTTACGCCACCGCTCATCTCCTCCTCCGCCGCCGAGACGAAGAGGGAGCCGACGGGGGAGTTGCGGGGGAGAGAGGGGAAGGTGTCGGCTAGGGTTCGTGAGGGAGAGAGGGGTCGGATACAGTGTTTCAGGGGGTAGGGCTGGAATCTGGGGAGGGCAACTGTCAAAATACACTATGGGAATCTGGTGAATTTTTAAAATCAATTTATCTTTGGACCCCTTTTGATTCAGATTCCAGATTTTTGGACGCTAGAATCAGAACAAAGGGACCCTCACTATCGTAGAAAATCTCTTTAGTAACGGCAATAATGTACATTTGTAACGCATATATCTCCTATCACTCTTATTGCGTCATTAAAATCTTGTCATTAGTTATTAGTTATATGTAAACAATCGTCACTAAAGGATTTTTAATTAATAAATCACTTGGTTTTTGCCTACAACTCAATTTTCTCAAAAAAGTTGGCAACCGGAAGCGCAAGAAACACGCAAGAGCATGCGATCTACTACCCGTCCTAAAATATAACATCTTTTAAAGCTTAAACTTTATCTCAAATATAACTACTAGTACACTCTCCGGTTTCATAATTTTGACGTTTTTAGACTTAGAGTTTGTTCACATTTTGGTGATTAAGAGATTACTTTAAAATCATACACATGCATACATACAAAGTCATTAACTATAAAGAGAACACAATAATATTTAATATATAAAAAATAAAAACATGTATAATAATTAATTACTTATTGGTACGTGAGAAAATGTCTAAAACTTTGAGAATTATGGAACCGAAGAAAGTACTTGTAATAAACTACACTTTTATCTCTAAAGTACACACTTATAATATTGTTAGACTTTATTACTTATGTATTTTTGCACATTTAATAATATATTCACATGAATAACTGGCGGTAACTCACGGTAAAATATCATATAGGCGGGTCCATGGGTTTTGTTAGATGAGATTATTTCTAATATATCACTGAAAAATTATGCAGTTCCATATATGTTATTGGCTGTGTCACTGACATGTGGGTTCTGGGCCCACATGTCAGTGACACAACTAGTGGTATATTTAGAACCGAGTAAACTTTTGGTGACAAATATGTAACTTTCTCTTAGTAGATTACTCAAAGCAGACGGCAAAACAAAACAAAGACGGTGGTCCATGCATGTACTTTATTTGTAGATTACTACAAATGCAGTGTGCAGACAACAAAAGCAGAAAACGTCACACGTATTGTGGTACATAGGTTTTGTAGATTACAACAAAGCAAACCACTTGCAAGATTAAAAAAATTCTAGTGTATGTTTGACATGACATACTAATAGTACAAGTATGTCACGAAATAGTATAACTAATATACCATTTGACAATTTTACTTGCCTTATATGTCATCTTATTGACAACTAAGACTCCAACTAGGCAATTGATTAATAAATCACCTGATTTTAAACTACAACTCAATTTTTCTCAAAAAGTTGGCAACCGGAAGCGCCCACACACGCAAGCATGTAATCTACTACCTGTCCTAAAATATAACATTTTTAAAGCTTAAACTATCTCTGTTTTCATAATTTTGATGGTTTCATATTCTACTGGGGTTGTTTATTGCTGTGGTTTCGTTGACATAACCGTCTACGCTAGTAGTTTTTCTGAAGTGACAGTCCATGCTAGTAGGTTTGCTGTTGTGGCTATCCCCAAGCGCATTGACACCTCAATAGTGAGACTCATTTGTTAGTGACACATAATTTTTAATCTCATTCATTTTTTTCTTTTTTTTTTCTCCTTGCCAAAATGATAGCCAGTCGCCAAAGGGGCATGGAGGTGTGGTGCGGGGAATGGCTGCAGGTGATTCAGCATTGTAGCGGCGGTAGGGACACCGCATGACATGACAACGCGATGGAAGGGGCATGACGAGGCATTGGGATGGGGCACTGCGGGGCATGGAGAAACAACGGCTGGGGCGCGGGGATGTGAGGACGGGGAGTGGCGAGGTGCTCTGACAGGGTACGACGAGGTGCGCAGACATAAGGGTAAGGGTACAACGAGATGCTAGGGCGAGGCACCATGGGGCGGGGGATGCGAGGGCGAGGATGTGGCGAGGCGTTGGTGAAGGTGCCATGGGGACACGACCGTTCAATGCGATGACGTGGTGGCAAGGTACAGCCACCGGTGTGTCCATGCACGGCGTGGCTGGGTGCAGGGACACGAGTGGGGGCACGATGAGGTGCAGCTATGCCACCTGAGAGGAACGAGCTAGCCAGCAAGAGAGAGGAAGAAGGAGGTGGAGCGAGGAGAAAAAAAAGAAAACAAATAAAAACAAATATTTTTTCCGTGTCACCGTCAAGTGGGGCTACTATTTAGATGCCATTGTGTAGCTCACTATTGTTAGAGTTTATTACTTATTATTCTACCCAACCATTTTTAAACCGTACCTCCGCTCACCGGTCTCAAAGGTCATATTATGCATTTTTGCACATTTTAATAATATATGCACTCAAACACTAAACATCACATGAATAACTGGCGGTAACTCACAGTAAAATATAACATGAATATAGTCCGGTCCATGGGTTTTATACGTAGATTACTCAAAGCAGACAGCTAGCAAAACACGTACGTACAAGGCTCCATTTACTTTCTTTGTAGATTACTCCAAATGTAGACAACAAAAGTACGTACAGAACGTCACACGTATATATAGTGGTCCATAGGTTCTGTAGATTACAACAAAATAGCCCATCTTCTACAGGTGAGCTAGTCGCACAGGATAACATACATATACTACAACAAAACAGGGAACTTTCGTCGGTCAAAGCCAACGGAAGTTAGCCCTTTCCCGACGGAAGAAGCTAACTTCCGTCGGCAAAAGGCTAATTTCTGTCGGCCGCGAAAAAATTCTCCGCTAACTTCCGTCGGCCACTGTGAGAAACCGACGGAAGTTAAGTTAACTTCCGTCGGCCTTCAGGAGCCGACAGAAGT
Source organism: Zizania palustris (assembly GCA_019279435.1). Classification (NCBI taxonomy): domain Eukaryota; kingdom Viridiplantae; phylum Streptophyta; class Magnoliopsida; order Poales; family Poaceae; genus Zizania; species Zizania palustris. The sequence continues at coordinate 32,587,934 of JAAALK010000080.1, forward strand.
TATTTAACTTCCGTCGGCTTTCCCAAAAACCGACGGAAGTTAATTTGGCCGACGAAAATGTTCTGTTTTGTTGTAGTGATATGTCTCATGTATTCACATCATCTTAAGTACATTAGGGTACTGCCGTGGAAACAACTAGATCAGTCAGCCGGTTAAACTAAAAAACCCAAAACCGGATACTTAAGTGCATTAGGATACTGCATAGGGGTGGCAATATCCCCGGTGGAGCCGGGGACCCGCCGGGGACCCGCCCCTACGGGGCCGGGGATGGGTTCAATTTTTCACCCGCGGGTTCATCGGGTCGGGGCCCCGCATAATGTCGGGTTCGGGTTCGAGTTGATTATTTAACCCGCGGGTCCCCGCGGGTACCCGATCCAATAAATAAAAAAACTTATATATATGTATATATTTATATATGTATATATGTATATGTATATATGTATATTTATATATGTATATTTATATATGTATATGTATATGTATATTTATATATGTATATGTATATGTATATGTATATATATGTATATATATATTGGTCTAATGTAAGATGATAAAAAACCTAACTTTAATATTGATGAATTTTGTTTGTTGGAATGTTGGAAAATGTAAACAAGATGATTTACGGTGATATTTAGTTTGAATTTTGTTATATTTGTGATTTATAAATTATGTCATTTGTATATTTTTAAATTTCAAAACGGGTCCGCGGGGACCCGACGGGTTTGCGGGGACCCGACGGGTCCGGGTCCAGGTGAAAAATTTCACCCGCGGGGCTAACGGGGCCGGGTCCGGGTTCGGGTCTGGTATTCACCAACCCGGACCCGCCCCGCCCCGTTGCCACCCCTAATACTGCCGTGGAAACAACTAGATCTGCGTGGTTCATGGGTGATGGGTTCTGTGCATATGTGCACAGGATAATGATTCATATGTCCCAGTCATATCATTGTAATTTGTAAGTACATATGATACTATACTTAACTGGAAATTTTGATATTTATTAAATGATAAGAAAAGGTGAGGCATTAAATCTACATGATTATCTTCACTGACATGTCTATTGTCCAAGGCCCAGTTTGTAGTTGCAGCGGATTACGATAATCTCATTTGCTGGAAACTTTTCACACATGTTTTGTTGGAAATATGTCAAAGAATTCTAGGGAATCGAAAATTTTGGTATAAGGTTGAAAGTTTCGTGTTCTGAGGAAATCAGAAATTCCAATTTGACCTGAAGTTCCGGACCAACGACCTCAGCTTCAGTTTCGGAAGAAACCGAATGTTTCGATTAGACCAGAAATTTTGGGCCTACTTGAGAGGCAATTTCTGGATGAATTGGAAGTTCTAAGTGAAACCGGAACTTTCATGTTAAAATAAAATTAATACAAAATGTGATTTTCGGATCTGGACCGGAACTTCCGTGATAGACGAATAGATTAGATCAATTGGACTTTAATACCGATTAAAGATCCATCAAAAGACTATATAAAAAGAGGAGAGGCCAGGATGAAAAGGCTATTGTCGCTCTCTAACCCTAGCCGCCACCTCCCTCTTAGCTACACCTACTTACGGTGACCATTTCTCCTCTAATCCGACGAGCGGTTCTAACGTACCGGCGTGAGGGATCCTATCCTTGGAAAAGTAATGAGCCAATCATAACTGCGATTCCAGTTACCACAATTGTGAAGAGCATACGCTTGTGTTGTGCACCATGCATAGGCCGTGCTGGTCGCACATGTGGAGGAGGACGTACTTCTCTCGATCTCTGGAATGGTTCTGGCACTGAAAGTTTAAGCATCTTACCAGCAAGAGGTCTCTAGTACTTCACATTTGGACTAGTGAATAATTGGATATGCTCACGTCTTGCTAACCTTAGAAAACGGAAGGTGTAAACTTCAGGATACAAGATGCCAGTTCAATTACTCTGATGTGTATTATCATTTGATAGAAAAATTTATCAAAACGCAAATGAAATAGGACACACATCTAGTTAAATAAATCTGAAAGATTTCTTTCACTATATATCATTAACAACTACAAAGTTATCACCATATGAAAATTTATCAAAGCGCAAATGAAATAGGACACATCTAGTTAAATAAAGGGTTAATTGTTTTTGTGTCACTGTTATTTTCCGAAACGTCAAAAATATCATTAAAATTTCGGTATTTACTCATATGTCATTACTATTTTAAATTCAATCTTTTATGTCATTTGGCCCCACCTATAGACTCTGAATATTTACTTATATGTCATTACTATGTCTAATTCACCATTTTATATAAGATAACCATACATATGTCTCATACTCCCATATATTCGCATCATCTTAAGTGCATTAAGATATTGCCGTGAAAACAACTAGATCTGACAGCCGGTTAAAATAAAAAAAACCAAAACCGGATACTTAGGCGTGCGGTCCATGGGTGATGGGTTTTGTGCGATAATGATTCATATGTCCCAGTCATATCACATTGTAATTTGTAAGTACATAGGATACTATACTTAATTGGAAATATACTTAGGTGGTCCACAGGTTTTCTGGATTACAACGAAGCAAACCGCCTACCATAGGTGAGCTAGCCGCACGAGATACTTAGGTGCTGCATCATTTCAAACCTTAGCCTTGATGGCCATATATATATACGTCGTGTGGCCATAAGTAAGGCATAAGACTTGCACCAAATTTATTTTAAAATAAGACCATACTACGTAATTCTTCCATTATTGCAATGTTTAATTAACTTGTGTTTGTCGTGATCCTACTTAAAATATTTATGTTCATATTTATTAAATTATAAGAAAAAGTGAGTCATGAAATCTACATGATTATCTTCACTGCCATGTCTCTATTGTCCAAGACCTAGTTTGTAATTGCGGCGCCTTACGATAATCTTGCTCGGTGGAACGTTTTCACACATGTTTTGATAGAAATATGCCTCGGAGAATTGCAGGAAACCGGAGGTTCTGGCTTAAGGTCGAAAGTTTCTGGTTCTAGTGAAACCATACGTTTCAGTTTGACCGAAAGATCCAAACAATTCTTAGTTTCGGTTTTTGGAGGAACCAAATGTTCCGGTTAGACTATAACTTCTGGACCTTATCTGGGAGACAATTTCTAGACAAACCGGAAATTCTAGGTGGAGCCAGAATATCTAGGTCAAAATAAATTCGATACAGAATGTTATCTTTTGAAGTTCCCGGCTTGGTCCACAAATTCTAGGCCAGACGAGTAGATTAGATCTGTTGGACTTTAATACTGATTAAAAACTAATCAAAAGGCTCTATATAAGGATGGAATAGGATGAAAAGGCTACCGGTTCTCTCTAACATTAGCTACCACCTCCTCCTAGCTACACTGGTGATGGTCATTTCTCCCCTGATCCTATGAGTGGTACTAGATATCATCGTGAGGTGATCCCATCTCTATACGTGTGGATACCATAGAGGCACCGCTAATATACTATGATACGTTGCTGATCATGCCATGGAGATCGCCGGACTACGTCATCTTCATCACCAATGAACGGACGAAACTAGGTGAAGTTGATCGAGGACGCATTTCAACAACTCTTCTTCCGCTGCCCTAGCGTGTCTTGTGTTTGGAGTTAACAATTCATGATCTCATTACTCGCATGGTTTCTGGGTGAACGGGGTAGAAAATTTTGATTTTCATGCTAGCGTAGCCTACCTATTTCCTAATAGTGGTATCAAAGCCTACATGTGTAGTTTTCGATTAGGATCTTGTACATATAGGTGTTATGTGGTGGAAATAGATTTGATCTATTATTTTTGTGTCGGATTTTCGGATGTTCCGGGTGTGTCCCAGAAGTTCCGGGCTGAAATATACTTGAAACAATACATTATTTTCGAAAGTTCTGGACTTCGGTCGGAACTTCTGGGTTGAAATAATTTTGAACAGAAGTTTATTTTTATTTTCAAAAGTTTCATACTAAAATAAATTTAAGGTTATTTTGGAAAGTTTTGGGTTTAACTAGGAATGAAACTGATAAGCCTCAGACAGCCGGTTAAACTAAAAAAACAAAACTGGATACTTAAGTGTGCAGTGGTCCATGGTTGATGGGTTTTGTGGACGATAAGATTACAACAAATCAAACCGCATTCCAGGTGTGCATACACCGGATAATGCATATATATGTGCACGGGATAATCATTCATACGTCGTAGTCACATCATTGTAATTTCTAGGTAGTGTTTGGTTCGTTGAATGAAACTGAATGGTATGAAATTGTTATGGATAGATTAAATTATGATGAAGATAGTCATGGATGAACTGATACAAATAGGTTGTTTAGTTAGATGTATGATATGATACAAGATAATAATTAGTAATGGTTAAACCACATGTAATTATAATTAATTTTTAGCTAATGATACTTAATAACCATTAATCTTAAATAACCATAAGTAATTAGTATAGTTAACAGAAATTGGACGACGTCGTTCGCTCATTTTTGCCGTACGAAATGATTCAATATCTAAAGGGAATATTCTGAGAATCCGAACCAACCCATTCTATACGGGTTCATACAAACCAACCAAACAAATCCATTTTTCAAAATTATATCGAACCATCTAAGTGTATATATAAGTGCATTGGATACTGCATCTCTCAGTTGAAAAAAAAACAGTTCGGACCGCCCTTTCAACCAGATACTTAACTGGATACTTATTAGGGCACCTCCAATGCATAGATGCTTAAATAGGTGCTAAAATAATAAAAAGTGATAAGCACTTTGTTTAAGAGCCTCAATGTCCAATGCAATGTGCTAAAAATAGGTGCTTAAACTCACTTTTTGAAACTATAGCACCTATTTTTTCAAGCTGCACCTATTTGTTTCTATGTAAGCACTTCTCAGGCATCGATGCCATGTTTGGCGTCGGCTCTTGCCTGGAGCTGCGTCAGGGAACTAGTTTAGGGAAAAAAAACTCGATTTTTTTACTTAAACATCTGTCTAGAAGCCGCGTTGGAGGTGGCCTTAGGTGGTCCATGGGTTTTCTGGATTACAATGAAGCAAACCGCCTACCATAGGTGAGGTAGCCGCACGGGATACTTAGGTACACCATATATGACATAAGACTTGTACAAAATTTATTTGAAAGTAAGACCATCCTACGTAATTCTTCGGTTGCAATGTTTAATTAACTAGTGTTGTTTGTCCTGATCCTACTTAAAATGTTTATTTGATATTTATTAAATGATAAGAAAAGGTGAGGCATGAAATCTACATGATTATCTTCACTGACATGTCTATTGTCCAAGGCCCAAGTTGTAATTGCAGTGGATTACGATAATCTCATTTGCAGGAAACTTTTCACACATGTTTTGATGGAAATATGCCCAAAAGAATTCCGGGGAATCAAAATTCTGGCAAAGTTTCGGGTTCTGAGGAAATCGGAAATTCCAATTCGCCCTGAAGTTCCAGATCAACCTCAGTTTCGGTTACCGAAGAAACCAAATGTTTTGATTAGACCAGAAATTTTGAGTCTGCTTGAGAGACAATTTCTGGATGAATAGGAAGTTCTGTGTAGCACCAGAACTTTCAGGTCAAATAATTAATACAAAATGTTATTTTCTTAAGTTTTGGATCTAGACCAGAATTTCGGTGATAGACGAATAGATTAGATCAATTGGAAATACTGATTAAAGATCCATCTAAAAACTCTATACATGGGGAGGAGAGGCTAGGACGAAAAGGCTATTGTCGCTCTCTAACCCTAGCCACCACCTCATCCTAGCTACACCTACGGTGACCATTTCTCCCCTAATCCCACGAGCGGTTTTAACATACCGGCACCACGAGCGGTTCTAATTACGTACCGGCGTGAGGGATCCTATCCTTGGAAAAGTATTGAGCCAATCATAACTGCGATTCCAGTTACCACAATTGTGAAGAGCATACGCTTGTGTTGTGCACCATGCATAGGCCGTGCTGGTCGCACATGTGGAGGAGGACGTACTTCTCTCTCTGGAATGGTTCTGGCACTGAAAGTTTAAGCATCTTACCAGCAAGAGGTCTCTAGTACTTCACATTTGGACTAGTGAATAATTGGATATGCTCACGTCTTGCTAACCTTAGAAAACGGAAGGTGTAAACTTCAGGATACAAGATGCCAGTTCAATTACTCTGATGTGTATTATCATTTTGATAGAAAAATTTATCAAAACGCAAATGAAATAGGACACACATCTAGTTAAATAAATCTGAAAGATTTCTTTCACTATATATCATTAACAACTACAAAGTTACCACCATATGAAAATCTATCAAGCGCAAATGAAATAGGACACATCTAGTTAAATAAAGGGTTAATTGTTTTTGTGTCACTGTTATTTTCCAAAACGTCAAAAATATGATTAAAATTTTCGGTATTTACTCATATGTCATTACTATTTTAAATTCAATCTTTTATGTCATTTGGCCCCACCTATAGACTCTGAATATTTACTTATATGTCATTACTATGTCTAATTCACCATTTTATATAAGATAACCATACATATGTCCCATACTCCCATATATTCGCATCATCTTAAGTGCATTAAGATATTGCCGTGAAAACAACTAGATCTGACAGCCGGTTAAAATAAAAAAAAACCAAAACCGGATACTTAGGCGTGCGGTCCATGGGTGATGGTTTTGTGCGATAATGATTCATATGTCCCAGTCATATCACATTGTAATTTGTAAGTACATAGGATACTACTTGTGTTTGTCGTGATCCTACTTAAAATATTTATGTTCATATTTATTAAATTATAAGAAAAGTGAGTCATGAAATCTACATGATTATCTTCACTGCCATGTCTCTATTGTCCAAGACCTAGTTTGTAATTGCGGCCCCTTACGATTATCTTGCTCGGTGGAACGTTTTCACACATGTTTTGATAGAAATATGCCTCGGAGAATTGCAGGAAACCGGAGGTTCTGGCTTAAGGTCGAAAGTTTCTGGTTCTAGTGAAACCATACGTTTCAGTTTGACCGAAAGATCCAAACAATTCTTAGTTTCGGTTTTTGGAGGAACCAAATGTTCCGGTTAGACTATAACTTCTGGACCTTATCTGGGAGACAATTTCTAGACAAACCGGAAATTCTAGGTGGAGCCAGAATATCTAGGTCAAAATAAATTCGATACAGAATGTTATCTTTTGAAGTTCCCGGCTTGGTCCACAAATTCTAGGCCAGACGAGTAGATTAGATCTGTTGGACTTTAATACTGATTAAAAACTAATCAAAAGGCTCTATATAAGGATGGAATAGGATGAAAAGGCTACCGGTTCTCTCTAACATTAGCTACCACCTCCTCCTAGCTACACTGGTGATGGTCATTTCTCCCCTGATCCTATGAGTGGTACTAGATATCATCGTGAGGTGATCCCATCTCTATACGTGTGGATACCATAGAGGCACCGCTAATATACTATGATACGTTGCTGATCATGCCATGGAGATCGCCGGACTACGTCATCTTCATCACCAATGAACGGACGAAACTAGGTGAAGTTGATCGAGGACGCATTTCAACAACTCTTCTTCCGCTGCCCTAGCGTGTCTTGTGTTTGGAGTTAACAATTCATGATCTCATTACTCGCATGGTTTCTGGGTGAACGGGGTAGAAAATTTTGATTTTCATGCTAGCGTAGCCTACCTATTTCCTAATAGTGGTATCAAAGCCTACATGTGTAGTTTTCGATTAGGATCTTGTACATATAGGTGTTATGTGGTGGAAATAGATTTGATCTATTATTTTGTGTCGGATTTTCGGATGTTCCGGGTGTGTCCCAGAAGTTCCGGGCTGAAATATACTTGAAACAATACATTATTTTCGAAAGTTCTGGACTTCGGTCGGAACTTCTGGGTTGAAATAATTTTTGAACAGAAGTTTATTTTTATTTTCAAAAGTTTCATACTAAAATAAATTTAAGGTTATTTTGGAAAGTTTTGGGTTTAACTAGGAATGAAACTGATAAGCCTCAGACAGCCGGTTAAACTAAAAAAACAAAACTGGATACTTAAGTGTGCAGTGGTCCATGGTTGATGGGTTTTGTGGACGATAAGATTACAACAAATCAAACCGCATTCCAGGTGTGCATACACCGGATAATGCATATATATGTGCACGGGATAATCATTCATACGTCGTAGTCACATCATTGTAATTTCTAGGTAGTGTTTGGTTCGTTGAATGAAACTGAATGGTATGAAATTGTTATGGATAGATTAAATTATGATGAAGATAGTCATGGATGAACTGATACAATAGGTTGTTTAGTTAGATGTATGATATGATACAAGATAATAATTAGTAATGGTTAAACCACATGTAATTATAATTAATTTTTAGCTAATGATACTTAATAACCATTAATCTTAAATAACCATAAGTAATTAGTATAGTTAACAGAAATTGGACGACGTCGTTCGCTCATTTTTGCCGTACGAAATGATTCAATATCTAAAGGGAATATTCTGAGAATCCGAACCAACCCATTCTATACGGGTTCATACAAACCAACCAAACAAATCCATTTTTCAAAATTATATCGAACCATCTAAGTGTATATATAAGTGCATTGGATACTGCATCTCTCAGTTGAAAAAAAAACAGTTCGGACCGCCCTTTCAACCAGATACTTAACTGGATACTTATTAGGGCACCTCCAATGCATAGATGCTTAAATAGGTGCTAAAATAATAAAAAGTGATAAGCACTTTGTTTAAGAGCCTCAATGTCCAATGCAATGTGCTAAAAATAGGTGCTTAAACTCACTTTTTGAAACTATAGCACCTATTTTTTCAAGCTGCACCTATTTGTTTCTATGTAAGCACTTCTCAGGCATCGATGCCATGTTTGGCGTCGGCTCTTGCCTGGAGCTGCGTCAGGGAACTAGTTTAGGGAAAAAAACTCGATTTTTTTTACTTAAACATCTGTCTAGAAGCCGCGTTGGAGGTGGCCTTAGGTGGTCCATGGGTTTTCTGGATTACAATGAAGCAAACCGCCTACCATAGGTGAGGTAGCCGCACGGGATACTTAGGTACACCATATATGACATAAGACTTGTACAAAATTTATTTGAAAGTAAGACCATCCTACGTAATTCTTCGGTTGCAATGTTTAATTAACTAGTGTTGTTTGTCCTGATCCTACTTAAAATGTTTATTTTGATATTTATTAAATGATAAGAAAAGGTGAGGCATGAAATCTACATGATTATCTTCACTGACATGTCTATTGTCCAAGGCCCAAGTTGTAATTGCAGTGGATACGATAATCTCATTTGCAGGAAACTTTCACACATGTTTTGATGGAAATATGCCCAAAAGAATTCCGGGGAATCAAATTCTGGCAAAGTTTCGGGTTCTGAGGAAATCGGAAATTCCAATTCGCCCTGAAGTTCCAGATCAACCTCAGTTTCGGTTACCGAAGAAACCAAATGTTTTGATTAGACCAGAAATTTTGAGTCTGCTTGAGAGACAATTTCTGGATGAATAGGAAGTTCTGTGTAGCACCAGAACTTTCAGGTCAAAATAATTAATACAAAATGTTATTTTCTTAAGTTTTGGATCTAGCCAGAATTTCGGTGATAGACGAATAGATTAGATCAATTGGAAATACTGATTAAAGATCCATCTAAAAACTCTATACATGGGGAGGAGAGGCTAGGACGAAAAGGCTATTGTCGCTCTCTAACCCTAGCCACCACCTCATCCTAGCTACACCTACGGTGACCATTTCTCCCCTAATCCCACGAGCGGTTTTAACATACCGGCACCACGAGCGGTTCTAATTACGTACCGGCGTGAGGGATCCTATCCTTGGAAAAGTATTGAGCCAATCATAACTGCGATTCCAGTTACCACAATTGTGAAGAGCATACGCTTGTGTTGTGCACCATGCATAGGCCGTGCTGGTCGCACATGTGGAGGAGGACGTACTTCTCTCTCTGGAATGGTTCTGGCACTGAAAGTTTAAGCATCTTACCAGCAAGAGGTCTCTAGTACTTCACATTTGGACTAGTGAATAATTGGATATGCTCACGTCTTGCTAACCTTAGAAAACGGAAGGTGTAAACTTCAGGATACAAGATGCCAGTTCAATTACTCTGATGTGTATTATCATTTTGATAGAAAAATTTATCAAAACGCAAATGAAATAGGACACACATCTAGTTAAATAAATCTGAAAGATTTCTTTCACTATATATCATTAACAACTACAAAGTTACCACCATATGAAAATCTATCAAAGCGCAAATGAAATAGGACACATCTAGTTAAATAAAGGGTTAATTGTTTTTGTGTCACTGTTATTTCCAAAACGTCAAAAATATGATTAAAATTTCGGTATTTACTCATATGTCATTACTATTTTAAATTCAATCTTTTATGTCATTTGGCCCCACCTATAGACTCTGAATATTTACTTATATGTCATTACTATGTCTAATTCACCATTTTATATAAGATAACCATACATATGTCCCATACTCCCATATATTCGCATCATCTTAAGTGCATTAAGATATTGCCGTGAAAACAACTAGATCTGACAGACGGTTAAAATAAAAAAAACCAAAACCGGATACTTAGGCGTGCGGTCCATGGTGATGGTTTTGTGCGATAATGATTCATATGTCCCAGTCATATCACATTGTAATTTGTAAGTACATAGGATACTACTTGTGTTTGTCGTGATCCTACTTAAAATATTTATGTTCATATTTATTAAATTATAAGAAAAAGTGAGTCATGAAATCTACATGATTATCTTCACTGCCATGTCTCTATTGTCCAAGACCTAGTTTGTAATTGCGGCCCCTTACGATTATCTTGCTCGGTGGAACGTTTTCACACATGTTTTGATAGAATATGCCTCGGAGAATTGCAGGAAACCGGAGGTTCTGGCTTAAGGTCGAAAGTTTCTGGTTCTAGTGAAACCATACGTTTCAGTTTGACCGAAAGATCCAAACAATTCTTAGTTTCGGTTTTTGGAGGAACCAAATGTTCCGGTTAGACTATAACTTCTGGACCTTATCTGGGAGACAATTTCTAGACAAACCGGAAATTCTAGGTGGAGCCAGAATATCTAGGTCAAAATAAATTCGATACAGAATGTTATCTTTTGAAGTTCCCGGCTTGGTCCACAAATTCTAGGCCAGACGAGTAGATTAGATCTGTTGGACTTTAATACTGATTAAAAACTAATCAAAAGGCTCTATATAAGGATGGAATAGGATGAAAAGGCTACCGGTTCTCTCTAACATTAGCTACCACCTCCTCCTAGCTACACTGGTGATGGTCATTTCTCCCCTGATCCTATGAGTGGTACTAGATATCATCGTGAGGTGATCCCATCTCTATACGTGTGGATACCATAGAGGCACCGCTAATATACTATGATACGTTGCTGATCATGCCATGGAGATCGCCGGACTACGTCATCTTCATCACCAATGAACGGACGAAACTAGGTGAAGTTGATCGAGGACGCATTTCAACAACTCTTCTTCCGCTGCCCTAGCGTGTCTTGTGTTTGGAGTTAACAATTCATGATCTCATTACTCGCATGGTTTCTGGGTGAACGGGGTAGAAAATTTTGATTTTCATGCTAGCGTAGCCTACCTATTTCCTAATAGTGGTATCAAAGCCTACATGTGTAGTTTTCGATTAGGATCTTGTACATATAGGTGTTATGTGGTGGAAATAGATTTGATCTATTATTTTTGTGTCGGATTTTCGGATGTTCCGGGTGTGTCCCAGAAGTTCCGGGCTGAAATATACTTGAAACAATACATTATTTTCGAAAGTTCTGGACTTCGGTCGGAACTTCTGGGTTGAAATAATTTTTGAACAGAAGTTTATTTTTATTTTCAAAAGTTTCATACTAAAATAAATTTAAGGTTATTTTGGAAAGTTTTGGGTTTAACTAGGAATGAAACTGATAAGCCTCAGACAGCCGGTTAAACTAAAAAAACAAAACTGGATACTTAAGTGTGCAGTGGTCCATGGTTGATGGGTTTTGTGGACGATAAGATTACAACAAATCAAACCGCATTCCAGGTGTGCATACACCGGATAATGCATATATATGTGCACGGGATAATCATTCATACGTCGTAGTCACATCATTGTAATTTCTAGGTAGTGTTTGGTTCGTTGAATGAAACTGAATGGTATGAAATTGTTATGGATAGATTAAATTATGATGAAGATAGTCATGGATGAACTGATACAAATAGGTTGTTTAGTTAGATGTATGATATGATACAAGATAATAATTAGTAATGGTTAAACCACATGTAATTATAATTAATTTTTAGCTAATGATACTTAATAACCATTAATCTTAAATAACCATAAGTAATTAGTATAGTTAACAGAAATTGGACGACGTCGTTCGCTCATTTTTGCCGTACGAAATGATTCAATATCTAAAGGGAATATTCTGAGAATCCGAACCAACCCATTCTATACGGGTTCATACAAACCAACCAAACAAATCCATTTTTCAAAATTATATCGAACCATCTAAGTGTATATATAAGTGCATTGGATACTGCATCTCTCAGTTGAAAAAAAACAGTTCGGACCGCCCTTTCAACCAGATACTTAACTGGATACTTATTAGGGCACCTCCAATGCATAGATGCTTAAATAGGTGCTAAAATAATAAAAGTGATAAGCACTTTGTTTAAGAGCCTCAATGTCCAATGCAATGTGCTAAAAATAGGTGCTTAAACTCACTTTTTGAAACTATAGCACCTATTTTTTCAAGCTGCACCTATTTGTTTCTATGTAAGCACTTCTCAGGCATCGATGCCATGTTTGGCGTCGGCTCTTGCCTGGAGCTGCGTCAGGGAACTAGTTTAGGGAAAAAAACTCGATTTTTTTACTTAAACATCTGTCTAGAAGCCGCGTTGGAGGTGGCCTTAGGTGGTCCATGGGTTTTCTGGATTACAATGAAGCAAACCGCCTACCATAGGTGAGGTAGCCGCACGGGATACTTAGGTACACCATATATGACATAAGACTTGTACAAAATTTATTTGAAAGTAAGACCATCCTACGTAATTCTTCGGTTGCAATGTTTAATTAACTAGTGTTGTTTGTCCTGATCCTACTTAAAATGTTTATTTTGATATTTATTAAATGATAAGAAAAGGTGAGGCATGAAATCTACATGATTATCTTCACTGACATGTCTATTGTCCAAGGCCCAAGTTGTAATTGCAGTGGATTACGATAATCTCATTTGCAGGAAACTTTTCACACATGTTTTGATGGAAATATGCCCAAAAGAATTCCGGGGAATCAAAATTCTGGCAAAGTTTCGGGTTCTGAGGAAATCGGAAATTCCAATTCGCCCTGAAGTTCCAGATCAACCTCAGTTTCGGTTACCGAAGAAACCAAATGTTTTGATTAGACCAGAAATTTTGAGTCTGCTTGAGAGACAATTTCTGGATGAATAGGAAGTTCTGTGTAGCACCAGAACTTTCAGGTCAAAATAATTAATACAAAATGTTATTTTCTTAAGTTTTGGATCTAGACCAGAATTTCGGTGATAGACGAATAGATTAGATCAATTGGAAATACTGATTAAAGATCCATCTAAAAACTCTATACATGGGGAGGAGAGGCTAGGACGAAAAGGCTATTGTCGCTCTCTAACCCTAGCCACCACCTCATCCTAGCTACACCTACGGTGACCATTTCTCCCCTAATCCCACGAGCGGTTTTAACATACCGGCACCACGAGCGGTTCTAATTACGTACCGGCGTGAGGGATCCTATCCTTGGAAAAGTATTGAGCCAATCATAACTGCGATTCCAGTTACCACAATTGTGAAGAGCATACGCTTGTGTTGTGCACCATGCATAGGCCGTGCTGGTCGCACATGTGGAGGAGGACGTACTTCTCTCTCTGGAATGGTTCTGGCACTGAAAGTTTAAGCATCTTACCAGCAAGAGGTCTCTAGTACTTCACATTTGGACTAGTGAATAATTGGATATGCTCACGTCTTGCTAACCTTAGAAAACGGAAGGTGTAAACTTCAGGATACAAGATGCCAGTTCAATTACTCTGATGTGTATTATCATTTTGATAGAAAAATTTATCAAAACGCAAATGAAATAGGACACACATCTAGTTAAATAAATCTGAAAGATTTCTTTCACTATATATCATTAACAACTACAAAGTTACCACCATATGAAAATCTATCAAAGCGCAAATGAAATAGGACACATCTAGTTAAATAAAGGGTTAATTGTTTTTGTGTCACTGTTATTTTCCAAAACGTCAAAAATATGATTAAAATTTCGGTATTTACTCATATGTCATTACTATTTTAAATTCAATCTTTTATGTCATTTGGCCCCACCTATAGACTCTGAATATTTACTTATATGTCATTACTATGTCTAATTCACCATTTTATATAAGATAACCATACATATGTCCCATACTCCCATATATTCGCATCATCTTAAGTGCATTAAGATATTGCCGTGAAAACAACTAGATCTGACAGCCGGTTAAAATAAAAAAACCAAAACCGGATACTTAGGCGTGCGGTCCATGGGTGATGGTTTTGTGCGATAATGATTCATATGTCCCAGTCATATCACATTGTAATTTGTAAGTACATAGGATACTACTTGTGTTTGTCGTGATCCTACTTAAAATATTTATGTTCATATTTATTAAATTATAAGAAAAAGTGAGTCATGAAATCTACATGATTATCTTCACTGCCATGTCTCTATTGTCCAAGACCTAGTTTGTAATTGCGGCCCCTTACGATTATCTTGCTCGGTGGAACGTTTTCACACATGTTTTGATAGAAATATGCCTCGGAGAATTGCAGGAAACCGGAGGTTCTGGCTTAAGGTCGAAAGTTTCTGGTTCTAGTGAAACCATACGTTTCAGTTTGACCGAAAGATCCAAACAATTCTTAGTTTCGGTTTTTGGAGGAACCAAATGTTCCGGTTAGACTATAACTTCTGGACCTTATCTGGGAGACAATTTCTAGACAAACCGGAAATTCTAGGTGGAGCCAGAATATCTAGGTCAAAATAAATTCGATACAGAATGTTATCTTTTGAAGTTCCCGGCTTGGTCCACAAATTCTAGGCCAGACGAGTAGATTAGATCTGTTGGACTTTAATACTGATTAAAAACTAATCAAAAGGCTCTATATAAGGATGGAATAGGATGAAAAGGCTACCGGTTCTCTCTAACATTAGCTACCACCTCCTCCTAGCTACACTGGTGATGGTCATTTCTCCCCTGATCCTATGAGTGGTACTAGATATCATCGTGAGGTGATCCCATCTCTATACGTGTGGATACCATAGAGGCACCGCTAATATACTATGATACGTTGCTGATCATGCCATGGAGATCGCCGGACTACGTCATCTTCATCACCAATGAACGGACGAAACTAGGTGAAGTTGATCGAGGACGCATTTCAACAACTCTTCTTCCGCTGCCCTAGCGTGTCTTGTGTTTGGAGTTAACAATTCATGATCTCATTACTCGCATGGTTTCTGGGTGAACGGGGTAGAAAATTTTGATTTTCATGCTAGCGTAGCCTACCTATTTCCTAATAGTGGTATCAAAGCCTACATGTGTAGTTTTCGATTAGGATCTTGTACATATAGGTGTTATGTGGTGGAAATAGATTTGATCTATTATTTTTGTGTCGGATTTTCGGATGTTCCGGGTGTGTCCCAGAAGTTCCGGGCTGAAATATACTTGAAACAATACATTATTTTCGAAAGTTCTGGACTTCGGTCGGAACTTCTGGGTTGAAATAATTTTTGAACAGAAGTTTATTTTTATTTTCAAAAGTTCATACTAAAATAAATTTAAGGTTATTTTGGAAAGTTTTGGGTTTAACTAGGAATGAAACTGATAAGCCTCAGACAGCCGGTTAAACTAAAAAAACAAAACTGGATACTTAAGTGTGCAGTGGTCCATGGTTGATGGGTTTTGTGGACGATAAGATTACAACAAATCAAACCGCATTCCAGGTGTGCATACACCGGATAATGCATATATATGTGCACGGGATAATCATTCATACGTCGTAGTCACATCATTGTAATTTCTAGGTAGTGTTTGGTTCGTTGAATGAACTGAATGGTATGAAATTGTTATGGATAGATTAAATTATGATGAAGATAGTCATGGATGAACTGATACAAATAGGTTGTTTAGTTAGATGTATGATATGATACAAGATAATAATTAGTAATGGTTAAACCACATGTAATTATAATTAATTTTTAGCTAATGATACTTAATAACCATTAATCTTAAATAACCATAAGTAATTAGTATAGTTAACAGAAATTGGACGACGTCGTTCGCTCATTTTTGCCGTACGAAATGATTCAATATCTAAAGGGAATATTCTGAGAATCCGAACCAACCCATTCTATACGGGTTCATACAAACCAACCAAACAAATCCATTTTTTCAAAATTATATCGAACCATCTAAGTGTATATATAAGTGCATTGGATACTGCATCTCTCAGTTGAAAAAAAACAGTTCGGACCGCCCTTTCAACCAGATACTTAACTGGATACTTATTAGGGCACCTCCAATGCATAGATGCTTAAATAGGTGCTAAAATAATAAAAAGTGATAAGCACTTTGTTTAAGAGCCTCAATGTCCAATGCAATGTGCTAAAAATAGGTGCTTAAACTCACTTTTTGAAACTATAGCACCTATTTTTTCAAGCTGCACCTATTTGTTTCTATGTAAGCACTTCTCAGGCATCGATGCCATGTTTGGCGTCGGCTCTTGCCTGGAGCTGCGTCAGGGAACTAGTTTAGGGAAAAAAACTCGATTTTTTTACTTAAACATCTGTCTAGAAGCCGCGTTGGAGGTGGCCTTAGGTGGTCCATGGGTTTTCTGGATTACAATGAAGCAAACCGCCTACCATAGGTGAGGTAGCCGCACGGGATACTTAGGTACACCATATATGACATAAGACTTGTACAAAATTTATTTGAAAGTAAGACCATCCTACGTAATTCTTCGGTTGCAATGTTTAATTAACTAGTGTTGTTTGTCCTGATCCTACTTAAAATGTTTATTTTGATATTTATTAAATGATAAGAAAAGGTGAGGCATGAAATCTACATGATTATCTTCACTGACATGTCTATTGTCCAAGGCCCAAGTTGTAATTGCAGTGGATTACGATAATCTCATTTGCAGGAAACTTTTCACACATGTTTTGATGGAAATATGCCCAAAAGAATTCCGGGGAATCAAAATTCTGGCAAAGTTTCGGGTTCTGAGGAAATCGGAAATTCCAATTCGCCCTGAAGTTCCAGATCAACCTCAGTTTCGGTTACCGAAGAAACCAAATGTTTTGATTAGACCAGAAATTTTGAGTCTGCTTGAGAGACAATTTCTGGATGAATAGGAAGTTCTGTGTAGCACCAGAACTTTCAGGTCAAAATAATTAATACAAAATGTTATTTTCTTAAGTTTTGGATCTAGACCAGAATTTCGGTGATAGACGAATAGATTAGATCAATTGGAAATACTGATTAAAGATCCATCTAAAAACTCTATACATGGGGAGGAGAGGCTAGGACGAAAAGGCTATTGTCGCTCTCTAACCCTAGCCACCACCTCATCCTAGCTACACCTACGGTGACCATTTCTCCCCTAATCCCACGAGCGGTTTTAACATACCGGCACCACGAGCGGTTCTAATTACGTACCGGCGTGAGGGATCCTATCCTTGGAAAAGTATTGAGCCAATCATAACTGCGATTCCAGTTACCACAATTGTGAAGAGCATACGCTTGTGTTGTGCACCATGCATAGGCCGTGCTGGTCGCACATGTGGAGGAGGACGTACTTCTCTCTCTGGAATGGTTCTGGCACTGAAAGTTTAAGCATCTTACCAGCAAGAGGTCTCTAGTACTTCACATTTGGACTAGTGAATAATTGGATATGCTCACGTCTTGCTAACCTTAGAAAACGGAAGGTGTAAACTTCAGGATACAAGATGCCAGTTCAATTACTCTGATGTGTATTATCATTTTGATAGAAAAATTTATCAAAACGCAAATGAAATAGGACACACATCTAGTTAAATAAATCTGAAAGATTTCTTTCACTATATATCATTAACAACTACAAAGTTACCACCATATGAAAATTTATCAAAGCGCAAATGAAATAGGACACATCTAGTTAAATAAATGGTTAATTGTTTCTGTGTCACTGTTATTTTCTGAAACGTCAAAAATATCATTAAAATTTCGGTATTTATATTACTTATATGTCATAATATTTTAAATTCAATCTTTTATGTCATTTGGGCCCACCTATAGACTCTGAATATTTACTTATATGTCATTACTATTCTTATTCACCATTTTATGTCATTACTCTTTTATGAATATTTGGACCCAAATAACATAAAAGAGTGAATTTGAAATAGTAATGGCATATGAGCAAATACCGAAATTTTAATGACATTTCTAGTGTTTTGGAAAATAACGATAACATCGAAGCAATTAACCCTTAAATAAACCCTAACCAGTATCAAGGTTCAAAGACAATAAAATAGCACTTGATGTTCATGAAGGTCAACTGCAGGCAATTCAAACTCACAATGTTCACAGGCAACAATCCTTTCTTTGTGGGCACTGGTCCCTTTTATGAAGATCTATCCCAGATCTCACGTTGTATGATTTCCTTGCAAAGATCACAGCTTACCAGCATGTAAATGATAAGGGTGAGCATACATTGCCCAACAAATACAATTGCTCTACAAATCTTAGAACATGTAAATTCAAATCATGTTCCTATATAGAATGATAACACAGCATTAGTCCCTGGTTTCAGTTGGTGTGCAAAAATATCATACATTTTGTCAGTAAAATTGTGTTCCAATTTGTAAGTACAACAAAAGGCTAAAAGCTAACATGAAGCATAGATACCAGAATCATGGTATATGGGGTTCACAGTATATGATTTGCTACTCAAAAGATGAGATTTGCTGGGGGTAAACTCTTAGATTTGCAAAACGAAAATGTGGTTCACAATCTGGAGATGAGACTCGGATATTGAAATGCCTTAGCCTAATGGGCAACAAACTAATACAGGGCCATATATGCAACACACATAACTATAAAAAAGGACATTGGAAAACAAAAGTAATGGGCCAGACAGGAGCGTTGGAGAGCATATGCAATGGAAGCATCGGTAAGCAGGAACACAAAGAACAACTTTATACAGATCAGTTCTGAACACACTCCCAAAACTGTTGATATACCTTCAATTGTAGTTCTGAAGCAAACATCTCAACAAGTTCTTGAGCAAGATTCTATGTGATAACCCACAAATAAATATACAAGATGAATGTTTGTCTTTCAATTTTTCAGAGCATAATATAATATACAACTATACTTCCAAAGCTGTTTTCAAAGCATGGGATCTGTTGAGCCTTCTTGGGTCTCTCAATTCAAAAAGAAAACTATAATATTTTTTAACAGTCGAGAAGTTCATGGCTCATTTATCTAGTAAAATTGTGCGAATCAAATTCACTGAATGTAATTGTTACATCTTAACTTTGCAAGATACAAGATAGAGCAGGTGAAATTCCAGATGCGAAAGATCAAATCAAACAAAATCGAGTGCATAGACATATAATTTAACTCTGTGCCACTAACAGATACATCACAAGCATTACAAGAAACCAGAGAACTTTCGTCGGCCAAAGCCGATGGAAGTTAGGCCTTTTTCAACAGAAGAAGCCAACTTTCATCGGCAAAACCCTAACTTCCGTCGGCATCTGGCCGACAGAAGCGGTTCGACGGAAGTTACCTAACTTCTGTTGAATCCACGTGACCGACGGAAGTTTTCGTGGTATTTTGACACGTCAGTAAAAACAACTAACTTCCGTCGATTAGAGCCTAGCCGACGGAAGTTACGGGTTTCTACCACGTCGGCAAACTGCCGTAACTTCCGTCGGCTTTGACCATAGCCGACGAAAGTTGCCTGGCCTTTTTTTTGTTTTTTCCTGGTTCTCCCATTCACATTCACATTCAATCACATCCACATATCCACATATACAATCACATCCACATTTACATATCCAAAACAATCCACAATCACATATATTCACATCCACATCTAAAACAATCCACATTCACATATTTCCACATCCAACAACAAAATCACATCCACATTTCCCTGTCACACTCACATCTACATCCAAAACATTCCAAGTACACATCCACATCCAATAATCGTATCACATCCACATATTTGTCAGCATTTCACAAATCACATTCAAAAACTTAAAGAGACAAATCATACTCACTCATCACCCTTATTTGGTTGGTTGGAGTTATAGGCGCCGCCACTGCCTCTCGGTTCATCCACATTTGAAGTCAAGGGTCCACCCCGACCGGGCGTATGGACAGTCTAAAGCAATAGATAAAATTAGAGAATGAACTCAAATAACCATCTAAACACTAACTCAAGTATCTCAACTAACGACAGGAGGCACCTCAGCTGCAAAAGGAGCACCAACTAGAAAACAATGGTGGTGGTGGGGGAGGCATTGGTTGGAACTACGACATGTCAATTCCTTGCAGCTGGGCAATGTGCTATACATGTTGTAATACAACCAGTTAGTTTTAAACCTATTCCTAATTGCTATATAGTTGTAATGCGGCAAACTAAACTTACCTGCATCATCGCTTGCTACTGTGTAAACCAGGTAGCATAATGGTCTTGATACTGACTCATTGCTCCTATGACTGCATCATTTGCTCGTGTAATTGCCTCAGTTCCTTCATCAGCTGAACAACTTCTTGGTTTGCTTCTAAGCGGTGACAGCTGGAGCTAACTCCTGAGGAGCTCTACGACAATTGAGCTGACTTCTGAGCTCTCACCGCCCTTGAGTCAATAACTCAATTGAACATAGAATACATGTAACATTGAATAAGTTAGTTACCATTATAGTACCATACACAAAACATTGAGAAAAATATCGTCTCACCGTCCATGGCTTTTTCCACCTCCGCTGGAGTACATGGCCATTGGGTCGACAGGTTGTCTCCACCAATCATACTCCTCTCCATGGAGTTGAACCATGTGTTGACCATATTGCGTCTGCAAAAAACCAACATTACCGATTGGACGAAGAAAAATGACGCAAACTCTTAAAATTGTTAACATCTCATCAAATGATCTGTGGCTAATTGACTACACAACATATCTAGGGGTGCAAGATCTTCTCCTTTATGACCAGAAGCATAAACCTCGATGTCACTTAGCACAACACTAGTTTTAGCTTCCTGTAGATATGAGTTAGTCGCATTACAATGTATATATAGATAAAGTGACAAGTATAGGTCTTACCATGCGTTTAGCCAAGAAAATATGTCCATCGGCCCCATATCTGTCTTTTGGATCTGTTCCACAACATTGCATTTTCTTCTCGGAAACCTTCTTGAATTTATCTGAAGACCAAATCTTGCAGAATTCAAAGTAGGCATCCTCGCGGTTTGCAAACCACGAAATCCTCACCTGAACAGAGATGTTAAGCTTCTGCATTAGATGAAAATAAATATCAAAAATAGAAGATTAAAAGAGTTAGAATTATTTACCAAACGATATTGCTCCTCAGTCAAGTATATTGTTGAAAAACCCATCGCCTTGCTCATTCGTTGCCCTAGCTTCTCCTTGTAGTACGCATTGTTCGCTTGAATCCGGGCATACAAAATCGCATCCTTCACCACCTTGTGTGCATTGTTGTTGAAGACAGTAAGGACATGATTATGGTGATTGCCCGATTCTGGCAAGCAAAAATGTAACTGCAAAAGTCATGATTAATAACCTACTGTAACTCTAAAAGTTTTGCGTTAAAACAAAACAATGACTGAAAAAATAATACCTAGAAGTCATGAGACACCGTCCCCTGGGCAGTTTCGTGGGCCCCGTCAGGAGAAAATCGGTATTGGTCCCATGTCGTGCATAGTTCCCGCTCACCATAAGTATTAGATGTTTCTACATGCCACAGCCCTATGTCTATAGGAAAAGATATGTCCTTAACCCACCCAAGAGTGATCGACAGAGTGTGGTATTTATGATGAGCCATGAGTCTGAACGAAATTTCAGCAGCATAACCCTGTTGTTCTCCAATTGCACGCCTGATAATGGTGCAATGGAGAACAACAAGGTTATGACACTAAAATCTCATTCGGACTCATGACTCATCATAAATACCACACTCTGTCACCCACTCCGAGGTTGTCCAAAAAGGGACAATTCCGGACCTACACATCTCACACGCATGACACGTGTGAGACATGTTGGTTCGAATGGGTGATGCATAGGTTTCGTTACACTACTTACGTTTTTGTCACATACAAAATTGCATACGAAAAGAATATATATAAGAAAGTATATATATATATATGTAATACTAATCGCCGTAATGAAATCATCAACAAACCACAAATTAATAAAAAATATAATTAATAGCATATATAATAGCACATCGCATACGAAACACTTGTAAAAGCATAAAATAATATAGGAACATTTGTAATAGCATAATAGTCAATGTAATAAAACCATCACATAATACCCCATTAAATCATATAACCTACCAATTAATTGACTTTAGTTTTTATTAATTAATTTGTGAATGCTACTTTACTCTTGATAAGAACAACTACTTGTGACATGTGCATAACAAATAACGTCATTGTGAGCAAAATGAAATAATTATTTATTGTATCACATACTACGACAAAAATCAAGTGTATCATACAATCAATTTCCACTTGACGTGCATTAGCAAATGAATCAATTATTCATTATATCACATACTACAGCAAAATTTAAGTATCTATCATTCAATCAATCTCCAACCAATACGACAAAATTGTTGCTAACTTAGAGCAATCATTACAATCCACTATGACAAAAGTCACAAATCAAAAGTGAAGAAAATTCTTAAAGCAAAAAAAATTACTTGGCAGTGGTGGATCAGAGGTCGGCGGGCGGCGGAGGCCGGCGGGCGACGGAGGCCGGCGGCCGACGACAGGCGGTGGCCGGCTGTACATCGCATATAAAACATATTTATACATGAACAATTTTTTAACATCACATCATATATTCCATATAAACAACATAACATATATTCACAATTCAATTCAATTCACAATTCAATTCACAATTCAATTCGCAAAGTAAACAATTCTATCACAAGTGATGAAATTAGATAGAGGATCGAGGGGTAAAAAATTACTTGGGCGCGGCGGAGGCGATGGGCGGTGGAGGCCAGCGGACGGCGGCCGGCGGCGGAGAGCTCGGGCGGCCGTTGGTGGGGCGCTCGGCCAGGTGCGGGGGCGGCCTGCCGGTGGGCGCTCATGCAGGTGGGCGTGGGCGGTGACGGGCGGGAGCGGCAGTGACAGCAGGGGTTCTCTTGGGCAGTGGCATGGCGCGCGTACATGGAGTTTAGGTTTCCCTGTACACGTGCAAGGGAGGAAAAAAATATATCCCTTAACTTCTGTCGGCCAGCATTAAAGCCTACCGAAGTTAATTTATCTTTCGTTGGCTCCTTCAGGCCGACAGAAATTAAAATGGCCGATGAAATTTTATCATTTTCTTGTAGTGACGTGTTCCAAGTAAAATCTCAATGTGCCATCGATACTATAAGACGTCAACAATACATGGATCAAATGCACAAGCACATTACACATTTGAAGGGTGTAAGAACAAGTACCTTGCTTATCCGCAACTTGTTGATCACATCTTGAAGAATCTTGTATTTCTGAATCATGTCATACTCTGTCTTCACATCAAAATTCACCTGCAAAACCCCACAAAATTAATCATCAAAACCATCTATGCCACATGTTCAGCACCGCAAAGTAGATCGATCAAGTCCAAACTAACAGGAACTAACAAGCATCTTAACCTTATCATCGGCACCACTCCAGAGTGAACCATTTCCAGCAACTAACACCACTACACCAACTCACCATCATCAACCCGTAAACCACTTCCTCCATGTGCGTGTGCGTGTGCACGTGTACGTGCATGGTGGCCGTCCGATGAGGTAGGAGGAGGTGCAGGGTTGGGCGGTACCCGAGAAGCTCCGACGGAGGTAGGAGGTGGAGTAGGGGTGGTGCAGCTCCAGAGGCGGATGGAGCCGTTGGGGTTAACAGAGAGCCATGGAGGTTGCGGCGGGGAGGCACGTGGATGGGGGAAACATATGGGAGAATTGCTCGTTTGCTACAAAGTTTGTTGTCATGTTCTCGAATGCCACACAGTTGATGTCATTTATAATTTTGCTACAAAGTTTATTGATTTATTTGTTGTTTTTCCATTTTCTTATTTATACTTATTTTTCCTTTTCCTTTTATATTTAAAAAAACTGAATTGTTCTGCAAAAAAGTACGTCGCTGTCATGCACAAAGATCGTTGCCAAGCTACTGCACCGCTATGCTGCCGGGAGCCAAGCCATGCCACTGCCGCACCATGGCAGCGGCAGCAATTCAATTTTTTAAAATAGAAAATAAAAATTATTATAAATGAGAAAATGGCAAAATCGCAAATAAATCAGCAAACTTTGTGACAAAATTACAAATGACATCAACTTTGTGGCATTCGAGAACATGGCAACAAATTTTGTGATAAACGAGAAATTCTCCCAAAACATAGGGCGTCGGCGGAGAGGCGCGGAGGTGGCAGCGGAGAGGCGTGGAGATGGCAGAAGGGAGGCGTGCGGCTGGGGGAAAACATAGGGCGTGCGGTTGGGGGGAAATTAGGGCGCACGATAGATTAATTGGGGCAGAAATTATCTACCATTTGGGGTGGGCGGACCAAAGTTAAGGCATTCTTTTATCGGCACTCTACAACCGGCAAAAGATAAGGATTTCTTTGTATGATTGGCCCTAGCTGATAGACGTTATTTTTCTTTCGTCGGCTTTACAAAAAACTAACGAAAATTGAATAAACCAACGGAAGTTTCCAATTTTACTATTGTGAGGCGTCACTACTACTGCGGTGTTGATCGAGGACGTTCTTCACCAACTCTTCTTCTGTTGCCCTAGCGTGTCTCATGGAGGTAATGATCATGATCCCATTACTCACATAGGTCCTGAGTGAATAGGAAAGAAAATTTTTATTTTCATGTTCCGTAGCCTACCTATTCTCAGCATGTTTGTAGCTAGCAGTTGTTTTTCTTTTCTAAAATGTAAACCATATTTTAGGGAAAAATCTACTTAACTCCAAGTATATACATGTCGACATATTTGTTCCTAAACTTCTTAACTCCCCATCTATAATGTACCAAAGAAATAACTCTTAAAAACATTTTGGGACGATGATTTTACCTACGTAACATTCCACACTGGACAATGGATCATCTTGCCAGTAAAAATGCCTCCAACTCATTGGCTAAGGGTGCGTTTGGTTCTGCTGTGAGCTATGAAAAAGCTACTATAAGTTGTCTGCTGTGAAAAAGCTGATGTGAGCTTCTTACTGTAAAAAAAACTAAAAGTCGTTTGGTTGAAATTGCTGTGAAAAAACTGTTGTGAATTGACTGTTTTTTATAACTTACATAATTTTCATCATTATAATATTCTATACATATATATAAAAATAGGAAACACTCAACATTGATGCAACTAAATAACTAAAAATATATTAGATAAATAAAAAAGTGCATAGTTCATCTTATAAAGTAACCGACAACCACATATTATCTCATGAAATTGTGCAATGCAATATAAGCCATAATAATGTTAAATCAATTAAGGCACCTTGAATTCATACTATTTAATCTGAACTAAAAATCAGAAAAGCAGAAAAGCAGGGTCCAGACTGCTTCCAAATTTGTACTAAAAAAACTATTTTTTTCACAGCAGAAACAGTTTTGATAAACCCGTATAATTCAACTTCTGTTTTTTCACACAAAAACAGAACCACCTACACCGCTCGTAGAGGAACGGCACCGCCACACGGTGGTCTCCTATCCCTCCTGAGAGGTCGTCGACTCTATCACCCACATGCCAAAGGCAGAAGACTTCAACCTGCACAGCTATTGTCTGCATGCCACTAACCCAACGACGAAACTAGCAAACAGCACGTGGCTGCTTTCCACTCAACCCTACATGATGAGCACAAAGGCAGCTCATTACTAAGAACATGCATCGGTACCAATTGAAAATTCTTTTAAGTCTCGATTTTTCAACTGATATCGTACATCCAAAATTAAAGGGATGACACAATAGTATCGGTTATTGAAAGGTACTAGTACATTTTTTGTACCGGTTCAAATACTTCAATCGATACTTAAAGATTAACTTTTTGTACCGGTTAGAGTTCTCAACCCATACTAAAGGCTTATTTTGTTAATTTCTTATTATTGATTATGTTGTTATATATTCATTACCGTTGTTTTTAATTATGTTTTATACGAGTTGTTTTTAATTAGATTTTGTTAAATATCGATAATTAATTACACAATCACAATGAATGTTTACTATACATACGTTGATATACATCATTATAACTCAAATACTACATTAGAAATACTTCACATTCATTGTTATTTAATAAGAGTAGTAGATAACAAACAAGTCGTTCTACTCATTATCATCCTTATCATACTTATTATTGTCTTCATTATCTTCTCCCTTCTTTGAATAACCGGCCACAACTAATTTCATGGGTTACATCCATGATGGATGGGCTACTAAATAAGGATGAGAGGTAGACTTAGGATGGGAAGAACAACATTGGGATAAGCGAATAGACTCACTACTATTCAAAATGGCTATGAATGTTAGGTTCTCGACCACAACTGATTAGTCAAACAGATAATCGATGGTTATCAGTGGCAGTTATGGAAGCAGTACTAAACGTGAGTATTATTGTCAGTTCCTTCCACAAACTGATACTAATACGTGTGTATCAATTTTGGTTCTAAAACAAAACCAGCACTTATACTTGTGTATCGATGTCAATTCTTTTCTAGAACTGACATTGATACTCAATTATTAATTGCCAATTACAAGACCAAACTGATAGTTATGCCAATTTTTCCCATTTTTTATATAAACCATGTTGTATTAATTATATATACAAATGCACATATATGCTAAATTCATTTGTATTGCTTAAACAATCTCAACTCAAATTAATATCATATATATTAACTTGAAATTATGGAATTATTTGCATAAATTGTTTTTACACAAAACCTTGAATGTGACAAATTTTTTCTACAAATAAAAGCAACCTTGAATGATAAGTATTCTTTGGTTTCTTGCTACATGAAGGCTCTGAGATCAGTGTCTTCTTCGCAGCATCTGAGCGCAAGGATGTTTGACAATTGTACTCGTCCAGTGTATAAATAAGATGGTTGTTGAGGAATCTGACAAGTTGTTCTTGAAGTGCATTGATTTCAATAGGCAATAATCGATCTATATTGATAGTTTGAGAAGTTGTACGTATAAATAGAAGAAATTAATCGTTATAACCAGGGGCGGAGCCCAATGGGCCATAGGGGGTTCCCAGGAACCCGGGTCCAATAAAATTTTTAGTTATTATTAGTAGTTTTTTACCTCTTGTGCACCCCCTTGGGCCAAAAATGGTGTACCCCTAGCCCAACAGATATCTGCGCATGGAAAAATGGAAAATGAAGCGTCGCGTGCTGCACTGCCGTCCGTTCGGCTGCTCGTGGCTCCGCTGGCTCCCCTGCTCCTACAGATTGCAGTCCTGTCTTGCCTAGCTGCCTCCTGCCTGTTGTAGTGTTGCTTTGCTTGCTGCAGTGCGCTGCTGAATTGCTGGTTGCTGCGTCGCCTGCGCGCGTGCAGCCTGCTAAGTACTGCTTGCTGCCTTGCTGCTTGCTACTTGCTGCTTGGCTGCTTGCGCAGTTGCGCCAGGAGCCCAGGACGCCATCTAGGCTCTAGGCTCTAGCTGCTAGCTTGCCACTTGCTGTGAGCGGTGAGCCTGCGACTGTGAACCGGCGAACGGAACGGGTGCGGAACTGCCGGGTGCCTGTCTGCAGTCTGCAGAATAGAAGAACAAACCAATGAAAGCAACCAGCAAGGTATGCGCTGATGCACAAAATCCTTTTTATCTAATTTTCTGTTGTTTTATTATTTAATTTAAACCACTCATATATTTAGAAAAATAACGCTTAAATTCTTTAGTTTTTTACTTTATCAATGTCCACGTGAAACAAAATTAAAAATTGTAGGTTATCTAGTTATGGAAATATATCTTAAAAGAAAAACATCGGATGATGTGGTTAATGCCCACAACTCGGCACGAGGAAACTCATGCCCAAATGTTGATGATACTAATTGGGAAGAGAAGATCGAATGGTTTGATGAGTTTGGAAGTTGGCTTGAATATAGCAAAGCAAAAGATAGAGCATATTGTCTTTGTTGTTTCTTATTTAGAGATCGTACTAAGAAGGAGGATGGGTATAAAGCATTTGTTGTTGATGGTTGGAATGGTTGGCATAGAAAAATTAGACTAAAAGAGCATGTTGGTGGAATTGGTAGCTTACATAATCAAGCCATGAAAAATTGTGATGCTTTATTGCAAAGAGCTCAACATATCGATGTTGCTATTCAAATACAAAGTGAAGCTACAAAGAATGCTTATTTTACTCGACTAAATGGATCAATTGATGTTGCTAGACAACTACTGAAGTTAGGATTGCCTTTTCGAGGCCATGATGAGTCGAAGGATTCATACAACAAAGGCAATTTTTTAGAATTCCGTGATTTTTTAGCACAACATGATCCTGCTTTAGGCAAGGTAGTTGGTAAAGATGCAGCAAATAATTCTCTCATGGTATCTCCAGAAATTCAAAAGGACATTGTAGAATGTTTTGCAAAGGAAATATTACATTCTATTATGGAAGAAATTGGACATGATGTGTTTTGTTTGCTAGTTGATGAGTCAAGAGATGTATCTTGTAAAGAGCAAATGGCAGTAGTGTTGAGATATGTTGATAAATGTGGAACTGTTAAAGAGACATTTGTTGGTCTTGTTCATGTGAAGGAGACAACTTCTGCCTATCTCAAGTCCTCTATTGATTCTCTATTTGCAAATTTGAAAATAAGTTTGAAGCAAGTAAGAGGCCAAGGATATGATGGTGCTAGCAATATGCGAGGTGAGTTTAATGGCTTACAATCATTGATTATGAGAGAAAGCAGTTCTGCTTATTATGTTCATTGTTTTGCCCACCAACTTCAATTAGTTGTTGTAGCTGTTGTGAGAAAGCATAAAGGAATTAGTAATTTTTTTGGTATGATTTCTACCTTGTTAAATGTAGTTGGTGGATCAGCTAAAAGAAGGGACATGATTAGGGATATTAATCATGAACATGTGAGTAAGGCATTAGGTTGTGGGTTACTTCAAACTGGAACGGGGTTAAATCAAGAACAATGTTTTCAAAGGCCAGGGGATACTCGATGGAGTTCACATTATAAAACTCTAAAAGTTTGGTTGACATGTTTCCAACTATAGTGAAAGTTCTAGAATTTGTGGAAAATGATGATAGAGATAGAGCAAATAGAGATCAAGCAACAGGGCTTCTCGTATACTTTCAGTCTTTTGATTTTGTCTTCTATTTGCAACTCATGTTGGCCGTGCTAATAATCACGAACACCTTATCTTTGGCATTGCAAAGGAAGGATCAAGATATTGTGAATGCAATGAAATGTGTAAAATCAACTAGACACCATTTGAATGAGTTTAGAAACCATGGATGGGAAAGTTTACTTGGTGATGTGTATGGTTTTTGTGATAAGTATGATATTACCAAGTTAGAAATGGAAGATGAGTACATTAATCCCAAGAGGGCAAGACAAAAGACGGGAATTACAAACAAACATCACTATGAAGTAGATTGTTTCAATGACATACTTGATTGGTTACTTCAAGAGCTAGACAATCGCTTCAATGAGACTACATCAGAATTGCTCATTTGTTCTACTTCTTTTAACCCTAGAGATTCTTTCCGTGATTTTAATGTGGAGAATTTGATGAAGTTGGCAAAACTTTATCCTAGTGATTTTAATTCTGGAGAATTGAGAGATCTTAGCCACCACTTGTCTCTTTACATTGCCGATGTGAGGGAAGATGATAGATTCTCCAAACTAGATACAATTGTTGAACTTTCTCAGAAAATGGTAGATACAAGAAAGCATATTTGCTATCCTTTGGTTTACCGACTTTTGAAATTAGTTCTAGTATTGCCCGTTGCCACTGCCACAGTTGAGATATGCTTTTCGGCGATGAAGATTGTTAAAACACATTTGCGCAATCGAATTGGTGATGAGTATATGAGTAATTGCCTCATTTGCTATGTGGAGAAAGAAGAGATGAGAAAAGTTACTAACAAGGCCGTTGTTGATCGTTTTATGAATATGACCACACGCAAATATTAGAAGGTACAATTTTTTTACATAGTTATTTTGTACTTTCTAATTGAAAACTAAGATACTTGTTTTTTGATTGTAGATTGTTGGAGGATGGAGGGATCACTATCCGCTATCGTTTATGTCTATGATGTTCTATTTCATTTTTTAAAACTTTGGTAAGCACTTTTATTCACAAAGTTGTCAACTTGTCATAGTATTGTTCTAACTATGAATTATGGGTAAAAAACTATATAGAAATGTTTTTATTTAGTACTATTTTGCTTGAAAAATTTTATACACGGATATTCATATGGTAAAGCGGTGCACCCCCCTTAATTTTGTTCTAGCTCCGCCACTGGTTATAACCGAGCCCACCTGAGACAAAAATTTCTATCAATGTGATTAATACTCCTCATACCTTAGTATCTTTTACCTAGCTAAGCGCCTCATCTCCTATGAATCCATGTGTGAATTCCATAACATAAAATCCACGGAGATTATTTCCTAGACCTTGCTTCTAATAAAAAAAGTTATGTCCGATTATCCAATCTTTCTAGTATGGGTGGTGCATAACACTCCTCTTGATATGTTCTTTGTAAACTCTGTATATGTGTGATCCAATGTTAGATTTAATTTATTAGTTAACAAAGATAAAATATTACTAAGCCACACATATTTGTCTCATGCCGCTGACAGATGAGACCCACTAGCCAGAGTCATCCACTACTTCGTGCATGCGCCTCACCCATGCCCTAGCCACATCATCGTCGGATAATAGGCCACTGCCATTCACTTTGTCACATCACAACTACAACAATCCGGCAAATTTCCGTCGGCCAAAGCCGACGGAAGTTAGCCCTTTTCCGATGGAAGAAGCTAACTTCCGTCGGCATTTGGTCGAAGGAAGCGGGTAGACGGAAGTTAGCTAACTTCCGTCGGCTTCACGTGGCCGATGGAAGTTAGCGTCGAACTCTGCCACATCAGCAGAGGCGCGATAACTTCTGTCGGCCAGGCTGGCCGACGGAAGTTAGCCTTTCTGCCCACGTGGCCGAAAGCAGCTAACTTTCGTCGGCTATGGTCAAAGCCGACGGAAGTTAGCTGGTATTTTTTTGTTTTTCCTGGTTCCCCTACTCACACTCACATCCAACCACAATTTATATCACATTCACATATAACATCCAAAATCACATCTCACATCCAAAATCACATTCAAATAAACTTCACATATAACCTCCAAAATCATATCTCACATCTAAATTCACATCCAAACTTCACACATCACATCCAAAATCACATAACACAACTAAATTCACATCCAAAGTCACAGTACACATCCAAATTCACATATATCATCCAAATTCACATACAAAGTCATATAACACATCGAGATTCACATACAAAGTCACATATGTCCATACTCACTGATCGCCCACATTTGAGTCGTGGGCGCCGCCACTACCTCCCGCTTCATCCACATTTGCCTCGGAGGCTCCATCCTGACCAGGCATACGGATACTCTGAAGAAATAGACAAAATTAGAGAACGAACTCAAGTAACCTTCTAAATGCTAACTTAAGTATCTCAAGTAACGATATGTCAGGAGGTACCTCAGGTGTAGGAGGAACAAATGGAAGTGGTGGTGGCAGGGGAGGTAGTGGTTGGAACAAGGACATGTCAAATCCGCCATGTTGCTGGGCTAGTTGCTACACATGTTGTAATGCAATCAATTAGTTCTAAACCTATTGTTGAATACTTTATAAATGCAGAACTACAAACTAAACTTACTTGGATCATCCCCTACTGTTATGCTAAGCAGACAGTATAGTACTCTTGTTGTTGCCTGCTATGCTCGTCGTGCCGCCTCATTTCCTCCCTCAGCTGAACCACCTCCGGGTTTGCTTTTGAGCGACGACGGCTGGAGCCAACTCCGATGGAGCTCTGCGATGATTGAGCTGACTTCTGAGCTCTCACCGCTCTCGAGTCAATAACTCCATTGAACATAGAGTACCTACAACATTGAATGAGTTAGTTACCATTACAATACCATATACAAAACATTGATAAAAATATTGTCTCACCGTCCATAGATTTTTCCACCTCCGCTAGAGTACACGGTCATTTGGCCAACATGTTCTCTCCACCAATCATAGTCCTCTCCTTGGAGTTGAACCATGTGTTCACCATACTGCGCCTGCAAAAAACAACATGTCCGATTAGACGGAGAAAGATAAAACGATGCAAACTCTTAGCATTGCTAACATATCTCACCAAATGGTCCATGGCTGACTGGCTACACAAGACACCTGGTTGTGTAGGATCGCTTCCTTTGTGACCAGAAGCATACACCTCGATGTCGCTTGGCACATTGTCCGATTTAGCTTCCTGTACAGTAGATATGAGTTAGTCGCATTACAATGTATCTATAGATAGAGTGACAGAAGGAGGTCTTACCATGTGTTTAGCGTGGCGAATATGTCCATAGGCACCATATCTGTGCTTCGGATCCGTCCCATGGCATTGTATTTTCTGCTCGGAAGTCTTCTTGAATGCAGCTAAAGACCAAATCTTGTACAATTCAAAATATGCATCCTCGCGGTTTGCAAACCACGGAATCCTCACCTGAACAGAGATGCTATTTGTATTATATGAAAATAAATCTCAACAACCGAAGATTAAAAAAAGTTATAATTGTTTACCGAATGGTATTGTTCTTCAGTCAAGTATATTGTGGATGCACCCATCGCCTTGCTCATTTGTTGCCCTAGCTTCTCCTTGTAGTACGCATTGTTCACTTGAATGCGGGCATACGAAATAGCGTCCTTCACCACCTTGTGTGCATTGTTGTTGAAGACTTGAAGGGCATGATTATGGTGATTGCCTGATTCTGACAAGCAAAAGCGTAACTACAAAAGTCATGATTAGTAAAGTGTTGTAACTCGAAAAGCTTTGTGTTAAAACTAAAAGAAGATTGAAAAAACAGATACCCAGAAGTCATGAGACACCGTCCCCTGAGCAGTTTTGTGGCGCCCGTTAGGAGAAAACCGGTACTGGTCCCATGTCTGGCATAGAACCCGCTCACCGGACGGCATTGTCAGCACCCCTGGGTAGTGCATACGACGCAAGTTACCCAATATCTGGTTAACTAGACTGACCCTCGAAGTGCCGTCAAACCAAGAGTCAATCCAAGATCTAGAAATACATAATAAATAAAGTCAGTTTACTGAAAGAAATTTTTTGAAAAAAGCAAAACAATAGAGTATTAGACTTACCCGTCACCTATAGGCGTAATCTCGATCTTGGCTCCACCGTAAGAGACTACTAGTGGGGCGACCAGGTGGCTCGTCCTGAAAGTTTGTGAGGACCGGGAAGCCTCAGCCCCCTCCTCCTTCCCCGCACCCGCCGGGTCATCCCCCTGCCCCGCACCCTCCGGTTCATCCCCTCCTGCCCCCACCCACCGGGTCATCCTCATGACCCGTACTCTCTAAGTGTTCTTCCTCCTGCAAAATAGTATTAAAACAATTAGTAATAGTTTATAACTGGCATAAAAATCAATTTGAAAGTTACCTCATCATCCATTTGAAATGCAATAGACCGACTAATTAATGTCGGATCTATGCATCTCAAGAGCTGCTCTTGACGACGTCTGTTTTAAAAAGAGGAACTACCCTGGAATAGGGTGTCCTCTTGAGTCGTCGGTGTACTCGCAGGAGTACTCGCCGATGTACTCGCCAAGTGGAAGAGCTTCCTCGTGACACTCTTCACCTTTTTCGACATCTTATTCAAAACAAGCACAAATGAGCATTTATTAGTACAGAAGGTTTGAACATATGAAAAAACATGTAATATGAAGTATATTACATATGCATGTATGAAAACAATTACTTGTCAATTATCATCAAAATCATGATCAATTTGTCCTTTTCTCTCCAAAGCACGCCATGTTACTTTTTTCTTCTTATGTTGGTGTTTCCTTTTCTCGGGAACTGCTACATCATTAGAATCGCCAAGAAAAGAATTTGCTGGCGATTCTGGCTCTACATTAAACGAAGTCAGTAATTCATAATCTTGGTAAACCTCATCAACTTCTTCAACCTCTAATTGATAAGCGCCATCACTAGGGGTGTGTATACGTTCCTGAGGATTCGCTTTGTAGACTACCCACCAAGCACTTAGTTTTTCACATGGGTACGACATATAATACACCTGCTCGACTTGGTGAGCAAGGACAAAATTATTGCAAACACATAATCGTTCCACGTGTTTGACTTCAACCATCCCAAATTGGTTTTCTAGAGTACCATGTTTAGGGTCAAACCAATCACAATCGAAGAAGACTACTTTAATCTCCTTATTCCCGGCAAAATTGTACTCGATTATATTTTTGATGATTCCATAATAGATAGTTTCGTGTCGTCGTCCATCAACGACCCTTGTAACAACTCCAGTATTAGTTGTTGCCACTAGAGGTCGATATGCTTCAAAAATAGTTGAACGGAAACCATTAACATCATAGCGACCGTAACTTTTGGCACTAATACTTCCGTAAGAGAGCTGTCGCAAGTCTATATGTACATTGTCAGCAAGCACGCACTGCAAATCATACGAAATTATAAGATAATTAACCTAAAAGAGTAAAATAATACGTGTCACAAAAGGTAAGGATTTACATGTTCTCTGAACCAAGTGAGGAAACTAGGCCCGCCATTTACTCCTTCTCGACGCAATTTATCTAATTGCTTCTCCGTTGGTTGACGACCAGACGTCAAGTATTTCGAATCAAACATACTATCATTGTAACGAATAGGTAAACAAACGAGTATAAAATTTGGAGGTAAAATATAAAACTAAAAAGAATTTACTTACACGAAATATTGTTCCATCTCTTCCATATTTGAGTACGTGTAGAGCAAGGCATATGTTCGTTCTTCCTGAGTTACATAATATGTCGTGGAGACACCAACAATTATGCCCTTCCACCAAAAAATTTGGAGATCACTACAAGGATGGTCTCCATCCATATGGTACTGTGTAGCAGGTGTGTTGACATTATGATGCTCAACGAAGTATACACTAGTGAAGTATGCTATCTCTTTCAATTTAAATTTTTCTGCGATGCAACCTTCAACTCTGGTCTTATTACCAACCATCGATCTAAGCTTCTTTAGGGACCTTTCAATGTGATACATCCACCTATATTGCATAGGGCCACCTACCTTAGCTTCATATGGTAGATAAACTAGTAAATGTTGCATTGGATTGAAGAACCCTGGAGGGAATATTTTTTCCAATTTACATAAAAGCATCGGGATCTCTTTCTCTAGCATCTCCATCATATCTTTCTTAATTTCTTTCGCACAAAGTTGTATATAAAAATGGCTCAGCTCAGCTAACATCTTCCACACATCATCATTCGGGTACCCGTGAAACATTACAGGAAGGAGTCTTTCCATTATTATGTGGTAATCGTGACTTTTCAATCCATTTAATTTCCCTGTCTTCAAATTCACAGCTCTTCTAAATCACACGGCGCAACCATCTGGGAATTTCAAATTTTTCAACAACCTCATTACTTGTTTTTTTATTTAGGTTTTAAACAAAATGGGGCACGTGGCTTGCCACCACTATTCGTCAACTCAAGGGTTGGTCGATTACAAATCTCAGCTAAATCCCTTCCCGCCTTTATATTATCTTTGTCCTGTCTGCAAAATCCATACATGTACTTATAATGCTTTCACCAACATTACGTTCCTGATGCATAACGTCAATGTTGTGCATCATAATTAGTGATTTGACATACGGCAGTTCCCATAAGCCACATATGTGGGTCCAATTATGTTCGGTTCGAATCCTACAAATCCATCCTCATTTTCATTAAGGATCAACTCATTCAGTATATCAGCGATTTCTCTACCATTTAAACGCCTTGGTGGTCCCTTTACAACAACATTATCCTTCTTGAAAATGTTCCTCTGTAACCTAAATGGGTGATTCATGGGCAAAAAGCATCTATGACAATCAAAGTAACAAATCTTTCCCCCGAAGTTCAGACGGAAACAATATGTGTCATTCGCACATATCGGACATGTCAACCTTCCATGACAACTCCAACCAGAAAAAATATCGTATGCCAGAAAATCATGGACCGACCACAGATACGCAACTCGAAGATTGAATTTTTGCTTCTGGTCATAGTCATATGCTTCAAATCCTTTCCACAATTGTTTCAACTCTTCAATTAAGGGCTTCAGCATCACGTTTAGGCGTGTTCCAGGATGCTCTGGACCGGATATAATGAGACACATGAACATAAATTCATATTTCATACAAAACGAAGGTGGAAGGTTGTATGGCATAGCAAACACATGCCAACAAGAGTACGACGATGCGGTTACATTGAAAGGTGTGAATCCATCTATTGACAACCCGATGTGAACATTCCTTGCATCACTAGCAAATCTGCATCAAAATCATCTAGAGCCTTCCATGCCTTACCATCAGATGGGTGCACCATTACTTGATTATTCTCACGTACACCTTCTTTATGCCATCGCGTATGTCTAGCGGTTTACTTTGAGAGAAACAATCGTTTCACCCGAGGTGTAAGAGGCATGTAATGAAGTTTCTTATGAGCAACCTCTGTTGTCACCTTTTCTCCGGCTTCGTTTACGACCTCTACGAATCTCGGTGTACCACATTTTAAGCATTTCACCTCATTCCTATGTCCTTTCTAGAAAAGCATACAATTATCTCGACACACATCAATCTTCTCATACTCCATACCAAGAGCAGAAAGCATTTTCTTTGACTGGTACATATCTTTTGGCACCTTATGGTTCATAGGAAGGATATCGCTGATCAGATTCAAGAGCTCCTTATAACAATTGTTGGAGAATGCAAACTTTGACTTAATGGCCATAAGACGGGTCATGAAAGCGAGAACGCTTACGGTGGTGTGCTCATGCAACGGCTCTTCTGAAGCTCGAAGGATGTCAAAAAACTTTTGAACCTTCGGTGCTGGAGGATCCTCAGGGTTTGATTCAAACTCCGGTCATATATAATCAAGCATCTCATCCATCCTATCGTCAGCAACGCTATCATCTTCTTCTTCCACTACTAATATCATTTTTTCACGGCCTATCTCGCCGTGAAAAGTCCAAACTTCATAACCTGGCACGAAACCATATTTGCAAATATGGAATGACAATGTCCTCTTGTCTTGCCAACAAGAATTTCTGCACTTCATGCATGGGCACCTCGCGCCAGTGTTTGTTGTCAAAGCGAATGCACGATCAACAAATTTCTCGGCGTTGATTACCCACTCCCTCGCGTGAGCTCCACTTTTCATCCAACCACTATACATCCACCGTTGGTCATCCTCAGCCATTCTATAGGCAAAACATTCATTTAATCGATAATGCATCATAAGTACCACGGGCCTATGTCTATAGAAAAAGATAGGTACTAAACTCACCCAAGAGTGACCGACAGAACGTGGTATTTATGACGTGCCATGAGTCCGAACGAAATTTCAGCGGCATAACCCCGTTGTTCTCCAATTGCATGCCTGATAGTGGTGCAATGGAGAACAACAAGGTTATGTCACTGAAATCGCATTTGGACTCATGACTCATCATAAAGACCATGCTCTATCGCCCACTCCGAGGCTGTCCAAAAAGGGACAATTCCGGACCTACACATCTCACACGCATGACACGTGTGAGACATGTTGGTTCGTAACAGGTGACGCATATGTTTCGTTACACTATTTACATTGTTGTCAAATAAAAAATTGCATACGAAAAGAAATATATATAAGAAAGTATATATATGTAATACTAATCACCGTAATGAAATCATCAACAAACCACAAATTAATACAAGAATTTAATTAATAGCATATATAATAGCACATCACAAACTAAACACTTGTAATAGCATAAATAGTCAACATAACGAATCAATTTCCACTTGACATGCACTAGCAAATGAATCAATTATTCATTATATCACATACTACGACAAAATTTAAGTGTCTATCATACAATCAATCTCGATCAAAATTTAAGTGCCACTACGACAAAATTGTATTCCGATAGGTACTGGCACAAATGATTGTTCGTTGAGTATCAGACGAAAACATTCGGCAAGCATATTCACAATTTAACTCAATTCACAATTCAATTCAATTCAATTCACACCATATATTCACAATTCACAATACAATTCACAAAGTAAACAAACTATTCAATCAAAATGCAAGTGAGGGGTAAAAATTACTTGGTGGATGGGCAACGACGGGTAGCGACGGGTGGCGACGACGTCCAGAGACCGGCGGGCGGTGGCGGCCGGCCGGCTAGCGGGAGGTCGGCGGGCGGTGGGCAAACCGGCGCCGGGCACAGGGCGGTGGGCAGGACCGGGCAGGGTGGTGGTGGGGGCGGTCGGCGTGGGAGGCTGCGGGTGGCGGCGTGCGGGACCGGGCGGTGGCCGGCGGTGGCGGGAGGCGGCGGTCGGAGGCGGCGGGGAGGCGGTGCGGCGCGGACGGTGGGCGCGCGGGACCGGTCGGCCGGTGGCGGCGGGAGGTGGCGGCCGGCGGCGGGAGGCGGTGCGGCGCGGCACGAGCGGTCGGCATGGGAGCGCGTGTACAGGGAGTGAGGTCTCCCTGTACACGCGCGCGGTTGGGGAATAAATCCTCTAACTTCCGTCAGCCAGCATTAAAGTCGACGGAAGTTAGGGGATTTGATCGGGCGGGAAAAATGGCGTCTAACTTCCGTCGGCCACTGTGAAAAGCCGACGGAAGTTAATTAACTTCCGTCGGCTTTTCCGAAAGCCGACAAAAATTAAAATTGCCGACGGAAA
The DNA here is from genome assembly GCA_019279435.1 of Zizania palustris. Taxonomy (NCBI): domain Eukaryota; kingdom Viridiplantae; phylum Streptophyta; class Magnoliopsida; order Poales; family Poaceae; genus Zizania; species Zizania palustris. The sequence goes on from JAAALK010000080.1 coordinate 32,627,258, forward strand.
TTTTATGTTTTCTTGTAGTGCGCCCTAGGCCTTTCCATCAAGAAATCAAGCCGAGCCCACCACCACAACACCCCATTGACCTCTCACAGAACCCTAACCACTGCCCGGCATTGCCAAAGTTATAGAGCTCCTGAACTCTACCGTCCGGCCAATAAAAAGGACCCTCATTAGTTTTGCCGCTGCCCTAAACAGTTTTGCCACTACCCTAAACCCCTAGCAAGATCCCATGTACGTGTCGCCAGTCGTTGTCGTGTTGTGTGCTCGATCTCTGCCACATCTGCTCGTCTCTAGCAGCCAATCGTCATCGTTCTGATCTCCATTAGCCACTATCGATTCCTCCATTGACTCCACCATCATCTTTTAGTCATCATCTTCCCCTCTTCCATTGCCACTAGTCACTGGAACCCCATCCCCGCCATCAACCTGAGGAGTTCCACTACCTCACTTCGTTGCTGGCTATTTTTCACCACCACTCACCATCAACCTCATAAATAAGTTCACTGTCACTCCGTAAGCCCATTCCTACCCTTTTCACCAATCGCTGTGGTACCATTCATGGGAAACCATTGGTTCTAGAGCCGCCGCCACCTGTTGCCATAGCGTGACATTGACGTGGTAGCCGCCGCGTCATCATCACATCTGCTGCCCAACCCACGTGGTTGCCACGAGTGTGCCATGCACTCTAGACCAGGCGCATCGAGCCTCGCTACCCTTGCTATTGCCATAATTCTTATTTTCCTTTAGAAAAGTAATTCAGTATTGCATCGTAATTCTATTTTATTTTCTAAAAATTCAGAACACTGCTGAAATCTTAAAAACATAACTAATTCATTTCAACTCCAAATTCATCCATTCAAATTGAATATTTTTTTATAAAAATGAGTTTTACCTAATAAAAATACTTTCACATACAAAATGGTTGGTCTTATGTACTGTTTGTATTTATTTGCTTTGTCATATAATTTTTGAAGTCCCCAAGAAACCCGTTTTCATTGAGGAAGCTCATGTTTTCATTCCTGTGCAGCAAGGCAAGCCATCTAAGTCCTTTATTTGATCATGATTGGACCCATTTTTAAAGCTATGATTCTTTCAAATGTGCATTTATGTTTGAATGTCACCGGGAAAGTATTGTCTCATGTTGTTAATCACCTATTCAATGGGCCCATTTGGATTGGGTTTGGATTGGGGTTGCTTATCTTTAGGGACTAAAATTTAGTCCTATTTAGTCCTTCAAATCTCAAACACCATTGTTTATGAGGATGATACTTTAGTCCCTAAAGTTTAGTCCATTAGTCTCTTAGAAGTTGCTTGTAGGGACTAAAAGTATCATGCACTCTATTATCGTTTATGAATCTCTCATTAAATAATATTTAGTTTCTACGTCCAAACAAGAGTACTAAACTTTAGTCCATACAAAAATAAACAAATTTTAGTTTTAAAAATAAGCAAGATTACCTTGGGACTAATAATTTGACCAGTAAGACTCTTTACTATGTTCATTAGAATGCCACGTCTGTTACAATGATTTCACTCGGTAAATTTCCGAAGTCACCCAATTCTCGACGATGAATCACCGACATGGTGGAAAGCTTATCACCAGCCATGGCTCTACACTATGCCAGCTTGATGAGCTTCTTGCCGATGTTCAAGCCGAGGTACAGCGCCGTCAATGCCGACGGCACACTCTCCAGGCCGTTGGAGACGTCCACGATCGGCTGAACCTTTCCCTGACGGATCCAGTCACCGATGATGCCAGTGAACTCGTTGAACCTGGTCAGGAAATCCCAGACTACGAACCCCCTTATGGCGATGCGCTTGTAGATCACCTCCAGGAGGTCCGGCGCGGCGCGGTGGCTGGCGTCGGTGTACTCGGAGATGGCGCCGCAGAGGGCGACGCGGCCGTGGGTGTTCATGCTCACCAACGCAGCGTCCAGCATCTTGCCGCCAATGTTGTCGAAGTATATGTCAATCCCGTCGGGGAAGTACCTGTCAGATAATGTCGCATGGCATGGAGAAGGAGCTGTCATTTTTAGTAACGGGAGATCATTAGGTACTGATTAATGGTCAGAACAATTACCTCTTTAGTGCAGATTTCATGTCAGGTTCCTCTTTGTAGTTGAAAGCGTCATCGAATCCCAGCTGATTTTTCAGAAGCTCCACCTATCAATCAATAGGATAATTAAGAGTTGAGATTATTTGTCACTGGGTTAAGATTGCTAATCATGCCTTTTGAGTTACTCTGTCTTTTCTTGTGTGATAGGGTGCTGATACCAACACATCGAAACAGTATTTTCCTGTTCTCTTGTAATAGTACAAACTGAATTATGTTACTTTGTAATTCATGTGTTTGCTCTCTTTTTTGCTTAATTCCTCATACCTGAGCACCCCAAATTAATCAGGGTTCATAATTTAAATCTAAATTTCGGAAAATCCTAAAAATTTTGAGTTTATTTGAATCTATCGTAAATTTTATTTACAAAATTAACTTGCCTCAAAATTCTTTTTGTAAACCGAAATATCCCTGCGGTCCAAATCAGCTGTCTAAGCGTACGACGACTTGTGTAATGGAAGCTGTGTTTGTGTACCTTGGCGTTGCTGCTGGTGCAACCGACGACGTAGCAGCCGGCGAGCTTGGCGAACTGGCCGACGAGGCTGCCGATAGAGCCCGACGCCGCCGAAACGAAAACCTTCTCCCCTCGCTGTGGCTTGCACACCTCGTACAACGACCCGGCGTACGCCGTCATCCCGCTCGTCCCTGCTCGGTCGATCGCCAGCCGAACGACGCCATCGTAACAATCAGAGATCACGGTGTGAGTTGTGCAGGATTTTGCGTGCCGCGGAGGCGGAGGACGACGCGAAACGCGAGACGGCAAGAGGCAGCGGGGACGTACCAAGCGCGGAGAGGTGGTGTTTCAAGTGGAGGTCGTCGTCGTCGGAGCCCGCGGGGAGCTTGTACATGAGCACGCCGGGGGTCGGCCGGAACAGGGTGTAGTCCTCCCACCCGAGCAAGCCGGCGACCACGTCCCCCTCCTTGTACTCCGCGCACGCCGACGCCACCACCTTACCGGCGCCGTACGCCGTAACCCTCTTCACAAAACGCAAAATCAAAATTTTACCGAATGCTCTCTGCTGCTGTTCTGCATTCAGCAAGATAGACCTCGCCGGTGGTTAATTAAACAGCTGTTACCTCGCCGGGAACGATGCCGCCGGCGTCGACGTGGGCCAGGCTGCGGCGCTTCATGCGATTGAGCTGGTAACACTACTACAAACTGTCACTGTAGTGGCGTTGGGCAAAACCACTGTAGTGGCGGGCCATTAGATGCCCGCCACTATAGTTGCTGGTGCTGACGGCAGCACCAGCGCCCGCCACAACTGCTGGTAAAGTAGTGGCGGTCGGTGATGACGTCAGCCCGGACCGCCACTAATGTACCAATAGCAGTGGCGGGCGCTCTGACCGCCACTGCCAACCAGCGATAGCAGTGGCGTTAGAGCAGTGGCGGACTGGATGCCCGCCACTATAGGTCGATTTTGCCCGCCACTACAGTGTCGCTTTGTAGTAGTGTAAGAATCCATGGCCAAGTACAGGTTCCGCACCAGCACCTCGCCGGACTCCGGCCTCCAACTCAGCTTCCCCGTCTTCACCTCGAAGTCGTCCTCCGACGGGAACCCCTCCACGTGGTGCCTCACGGCTACGTAGCTGTTGAGAGCATATGCACGTGAGATCGAATTAGCTGATTAGTGAAATCTATACAACTGCGAACCGTACCGGCTCTCCACCTCCATCACCGGCCTGCCGACCAAGCAGCCACACACTGACATCGTCAAGAGCAACAAAGACGTTTCGTGCAATGTGAGAAGATATATATGGACGCCTTGCGTTGTATGAGAGATATGGCAACCACGATAACGAATCTAGGGCTCGATGAGAGAGAGAGAGAGGATGAGGACGAGATTCTTGACGATGCTGTGAGACCATCTTGGTGTTAGATTAAACTCTAAGGAGCCGAGCCTTAGGATTGTCTAGGGCTAGATCAGTAAGGTACACTTAGAAAAGGATGGTATACCTCTTTGTTTCTTACCGAGGATGAAGCGGACGCCATGGCCAGTGTTGTGGCGTCGAGAACCGGCAGGCGGTAAAGATCAGGGAGCCTTCTCGTTGCTTCAGCACTGCTTTTTAGATCGGTTTTAGTCTTAGGTTTGGGAGAGGCAGAGGATATGGTCGAACCTTAATCATGGACTTAAGCCTCTTCTTATATAGTGTCACGCAACAGAGGTTCCTAACAGAATTTGTTGGGCGCTCTCGATCACTGTGCATGCGGATTGAGCGCATACACATGGCCGTCGTGCATGCGGGGAGGAGACCCTCTCTCCTCCCGAAAGATCCATAGCTAACACTCGGTACAAACAGAAGAATGTAAAACTGTGCTCCGGATTGAAATTAATTGACGGACATAATAATATTATATAGGTTGTTTTTTTTTTGCAGTTTGTTTTTCATACGCATGTTTTTATTTATAAATTATTTTGGTAGTTTTCACGTGATGTGATGTGGCAATCAAGCGGTAGGAGAGGACTGGAGGAGGAGGGGGATCAAATTGATTCTTTTCAGTAGCATGTTTTTTGCAAGTTTTTAGCGGGTACGACATGACACATGCGATGGGGTCATGGCTCAATATCTCAAATAAAAACTATACAAAACTCTGTAATGGCCTCACTATTGCACCCCCACACTCCTGACCTCTTGAGTCGTCCGTTCATGCACCTCCTACTTCTACTGAGTACTGACCCATCGCCTGTCCGACACTGCTACTGGCCCTGATATGATGTGCTATTGTCCATGCATTGTTGGCCTATGCACCCCTGGCCCATACCGCCCATGGGACTCTAACACATATCGCCCTGTTGTCGCCTTTACGGCGCTTCCCGTAATATCTCAACGAAAATATCAGAGTAAGCCGAACGCGTTGACAGTATTCTCTGAATTTTTGACTTTTTATCTATTGCTCGTACGGTTGATTGGGAATTGTGGTGACAAAGATCTCATCGAGACTATCGCATTTTCAGTATTAAACATTCATTCCAGACATTCGATAAATTGTAACAAAATTGATAATTCTCAAACATCAATTTCTTTATATATATATATATATATATATATATATATATGTATATATATATATATGAGAGGATCAAGCTAGAACCTCACAATCTCCTGTGTGCTCTCTTTTTCTTCCTTGCTCACGCCTAGGGCTCCTTTGTTCTTCTCCAATTGATTTCTCCTCGTGTTGAATCTTCACCGTCCACTGTACGTTTTTATTTCTATCAATATCATCCACATGGTGTAGTTGTTATCTTTAATTGCTCCTTTTGTTTTAGCCGTTTATGTTATCGTATGGGGTTGTTACCTCTTAATCCATCATTTGCCTCTTTGTTGTTTTGTCGACCGTCTCTATCCCTTCCTATACTAATTCTAAAGTTTTCCAACTGCCTATCCATCAATTTGTACTGCGAAATTTTATTGTTTCTACTCCATTTTAGTTATGGCACACTATGTGTTCGATGAAATGTTTATAAACGGTTTATATGCTATTTTCCTTTCCACTCGCAAAGTGACATGTTGTTGAAAAGATGTTGCTTCCTTTAAGAAAATCAAGTTTTGTTACTATAGAGTATACCAAATAACATCGCATAAATGACATTAAGGAGCGTAGAAAGAATATTTTGGTGTTATTTATACCTGTTGACGCCAAGATTTAGTATGATTTAGGCCCACTAGGGAAGCCGCATAGTTAACAGAAGTCAAAGAGGAGTCCAGTCAAAGGTGGTCAAAAAAGCCCGTCCATATTGTTACAATATGACCAGACATGCAGGAGCCGATGAAGGAGAGAGAAGATAAGGGTGATCCAAAATCGATTACAATGTGGATTACTTGGACGGTAAGTCTCCAGACTATAAATATGTATTTAATTAGCTAGGTTTACACACACAATCAATCCCTACAAAATACTACGTTTGGCACATCGCCACCCCTTGGATTCTCAAGGTTAATCCCGATGGGGCTTGACACTTGGAACCGGGCTGCATCGTCTCGATCTCCGACGAAGAGGTGAGTCCCGCCACCCCGATGATCACATCACTTAAGGTTTGTTCTTCGAGACTGCATTGTATCGATCTCTTGAGCTATCGACCCAATTGGTGTGACTATTGGATTTATCTTAGTATATTTTGCTAGTTCTAAGGTTGCATCAATTTTGATCTCTTAGATTGATGTGGATTAGGTATCATAGTTTAAGGCTTCATCAGTTAAGTCCGACATCTTGATCTATTGTATACCATTCATCTAAATAAATTATGCTTGATGTGTTGAAGTATTATTGATTTATCGTGATTAGCGTCTGTCTCGGTTAGGTCTGATCTTGCGATTATGGTGATTTAATGATACCAATATGTTATTTGGTATGCTTGTTTTAGTTTCTATTGGAGTACAAGTCAATAGGTTATCTTGGTTTCCATGCTATGTCCCATCTCCACATGGCTGGCGCTCATCGGCCCTGATTCACAAAGGTGCTACCCTATCGACCGATAGAGAATTTCGTCTGATGGTATGGGCATGGTCGTCAGCTCAGGGCCGATAGGCACACCTATTCCTGTTTATTCTATTATCACCACAATCATCGGCTTGATAGCCGATCGGTGTTGCTACTAACATTGTCCTTTTCGATTCCTTATCAGTTGTAGGGTCAAATTGATTGGCACGCTCAAAACCTTCTTTTTCTAATATTATAGGACTTGCATTGGAGTTAAGCAGATCTCTCAGGCCACACATACGACCAAAAACTACACCAACATGCTTTTTGGCACGCCTTAGTGGGATATCCCATCTCACTCTGTCTCTCAACTAAACAACGCAAAGGATGGGCTCATCCCATCCCGTCCCGAACCAAACACACGCTAAACACTACGAATTCGATAGAGTGGGAAAAATATACATCATATATTTGTATTTGTGACCTGACGGAGTACGAGCAAAGGAAAGTCATTAGCACGTTAATCCTCCGGCCTTCTCAAAGAAATGTTATCAGTGACTGTTATTATCTTCAAGATTACACTTAGGGCCAGCCTGAAGGAGTGTGAGCGGTGGCCCCTATACGTGTGTGTATGTGTGTGTATATATATATATATGCGCATAAGTATATAGTTAAATATAAACTAGTATCTAAAATTGTAAAAAGCATTTCACCGCCAAATGGGTAAAGTGGTGCTATTCAAACATGAGGTCTTGGTTCAATTCTTAGTGGCCTCGAATAATTTAGGTACTTTTTCCTTTGTGTTCACTTTTTTTAGGAACAAAATATTATATTAAAAGTTAATAATTATGTACCTAATTAGAAAAATAAATTATGGTGCATATTTTATAATTATTTACTCAATTAGAAAAAATATCGTTACTGAATTGTACATAGAGATTTTGATGTGGCATGTCAACTGGCAAAAATCTAGTTCTACCACTATATATGTACACTCCCTCTTTTCATAGGCTCACACAAGTCAATCTCGTATCGACAATCTCTCATTTGAGTTTATTTAGGTCATGTTTGGATCTTTAGTCCCGAATGTTAGTCCCGTCACATCAGATATTTGGATGTTATTTTGGAGTATTAAATGTAGATTATTTATAAAAACTCATTCATAATCTGTAGATTATTCACGAGACGAATCTAATGAGCCTAATTACACCATGATTTGACAATGAGATGCTACAGTAAACATTTGCTAATCATGGATTAATTAAGCTTAAAAAATTGTCTCGTGAATAATTCTTCAATTATGTAATTATTTTTATAATCAGTTCAAGTTTAAACCTTTAAATTGATGTCCAAACATCCGATATGATACGGACTAAACTTTAATCCATGAAACCAAAAAGCCTCTTAATATACACACATTATCCTAGATAAATATTATTTTTAGATATATATATATATATATATATAATCATTGTAACGTTGTTATATATAAGAGCTCGTAAATTTTAGTTACCCTTTAAAATCTCAGGACCGGACTTGATTACACTGTCGACCAGATGGCGGTCAGCAAAAGAGACGCTGGCACATCAACACACACAAGTGGCAATTGCACTGCACAACGCACTCCAAGCATGCAGTCCATGGGGAGGGGTAATATGGGGGAGCAAAACGAAGGACGCTTGAAATTTGGCAGTTTGATTGAAGGCAAATTAGAACAGCTTGCAGAGCAGTAAATCTTTTCCCCCAGTGCCCAGCAAGTCTGATTGATGTGAATTTTATTTGCCGCGTTTATCAAGAGTAGACACCGTGCGTAGCTTAGGTAGTTAGGTGAATATGTGACGGAGGAGATCTCCGGAGTACTTGAACGACTTCTCCGTCTCCTCCAGGCAGTGGTCCTTCTCTCCCCGGGACCAGCTCTGCAAAGCCAGCCAGTAAACGGGAAGAATTTCATTTGATTAACACAACCTGCTCATACTAAGAAATGGTAGAGAAGATGGTGTGGCAAATGAAGTTCCAGGACTTACAGAAGCGACTTGGTTAAGCTTGTTGCGGACATTCTGCAGCAGCTGGGACACATTGCCCTCCCATTTGTAGAACTCCAGCTCCTCCTTGTTCAGAATCTTCTCAGAGACCTTAATGATAACAAACACATGAGTAAACGTTAGAGATTCAGACAAGCACAGCCAAATGAGGTCCATATGCCTGAACAAAACCACATTGTAATAATGCCAGATCAGTGGAAAAAACTTGGTGTAATAGAGCACCAAAATCTAAGAATGTAGTAGTAAAACAGTCCTACAAAGGACTATGGGCTAAAACATACGCTGCTATCTTCTAGAGTATTTTCATTATCTCAACTAAAGAACTGTAGATTTTTGTCATCCAAACTAACCAGATCAATATAATTACTAACAAAGGAAACTAATCACACATGAATAGCACCTGCAGCGAACAGTAAAGCAAGCACAATAAAGCAATCAACAACCTTCGTGTTGGTGTCAGTCTTCTTTCTAATACTCTTGGCATTTTTAAGAATCCATTCTAGACTATGTGATTAACTGACATGATAAGGTTTGAATGATATCAGAAATTCATCATTCAAAACAAACAAAAAGTATACCTTCTTCCCAATCATACGGCCTCCAGCCGTATGAGCAAAGTACACGTTGTAGAAATGGCAGATAAAAGCTTGGGGGTCCTTTTCAGCCAGCTCTTCCAGATAGGAAGCATATGTAGTGCCAGGAGCAGATGGTTCTGGGATTATGTGACCCTGTAGCCTGAACCATTCCAGATCCTTCTTCAGTTGCTCTGATCTCTCCAACCCGGTATTACTGAACTCAGCATCTGAAAGACACAGATAAATAGACTTTCAATAAGCAGCCTCTTGCCAATACTGATGGAAAAAATCATCTACTATAGCTTTTTCGTAGAGAATTTAAATTTACCTCGTAAAAAATAAAAATTACAGGCTTTTTACAGAGATTCAAGAAATTATGACTTTTGTTGTTCTAAACAGCATAATCAAACTATAGAAGTTTCTGTTCTGCTAAATATTTCAGGTTCCAGCAAACTGCACACGGTGTGTGCTGGTCAAAGGACAAGGTGGGATGGGACAGAACAGTCCCATTTTTTTCGTGTTTGGTTCGGAGTCAGGTGGAACAGAGTCGTCCCACCAAGGAATATTCCTCTAATATTCGGGACGAACTTGTCCCCCAAAAAAGAAGGGATGAGTTCGTCCCACCTCGTGCGCGGAGGCTTCGGGACGGGGCTAAAGGTTCTGTGGCGGGCCAAAGGTTCCGAGACGAAGGTTTTAGGGATGGGCTGGAGGTTTCGAAACAGACCGAAGGTGTTTCGGTGTGGGACGGAGGTTTCATAGCGGAGTCTTATTTCTCTCAACCCACCAACCAAACACAAAACTAGGACATCCTCATCCCTCGCAACCAAACATGAGATAAGACGATTTCATCCCAAAAAACTAGGATAGAACTGTCCCATCTTATCTTGTCTCTGAACCAAACAACACCTAAGTGATGTAAAAGTTCAGGTGACAAAAGAAATGGAAAACATTAGATTTTCATCAAACTAGGTAAATGTGGACAATCTACATATGGTGAACTTCAACAAGCAAAATAGAATGATATAGGTGGTACCACTATTAATATATTACATATATATAATTTCCTTTGCTAGTTTCAGAAAGCCAATGTTTTCTTTGCAAGATGCAAAGTAATAAATAAGAAAGAGATTTCTCACATCTAGCAATCCAGTACACAATTAAGAGATATTGGAAGCAAACATGATAGAGACAGCTTAATTCCATGAAACTAATGAAACTATGGTCATAACGAGGTTCAGGGCTTAAGGGCAGTGCAAATTTTGGAAAGATTGTAGTAGAGTTACTCATGTCAACAGCTTCGAAAAGAAACCATATCATAAAGAAATGCCACTTGACACAAATTAGTACAATGACTGCATGATGTGCACGCCCAAAATAACACCTCTGAATTGGAAGCAATGTTCATTGCATTATATGCACATCAGACCGTATCAACATGGCAGAATGACAAAACAAAAGTATGCAAATTAGGGATTTGATTGTGCCTGCATAAATTGTTTGAAAGTACAAACCTACCCAGGTATTTCAACACATAATGGCAAAACATGTCAAGTGGTAATATAATGACTTTTAATTCCTAGTGTCAAACTAAGTGATCTACATGATCAACGAAAGCAGAACAAGGGTGTGTGGACCAAATAACTGTGCTGGGAATGTCACCAAAATCAGGGTGAAGAGGGCCACAGTGGAAATTTTATTGATTTAAGGCATACACTAAAAGGATGTGTCAAGAGGTCTGTTGACAACTTGGTATAATGGAAGTGGTAACCAACTGTGAATACAAGTGCCATTGCTTCTTATACTTCTTGACACTCTTTGACCTGGAAATTTGATGCATATGAAAAGACATTTATAATTTGATGATACTCGCTGAAAATGTGTTAAACAGGTGTTGCCTCTAAAAAATTTCAACACTTTTAAAAACAACTGATGAGTTTAGAAAGATCCTCTCAAAAACATATTCTGGATCTGCACATGTTTTACTAGCAGCATGCCATGATGTCTCTCAATGACAAGGAAATCCCTTAGTTCAATTAGATCCACCAACACATGCCACCAGTTTTATGGTCATCAGGACAGCATATCATGTACAAAGGGAGAAATAAACATCTTTTTGAAATTTCAGGTTGGTGGTAGCTGAATTCAAAAATACTAGTGCACATGTCCTCAAAGACATGGAATAATTGTAGGCCCAAAAGTACTTTTTACCTTAGCTTAGATTACATGTAATTCTCAAAGATCCAAACCAACTCAAAACAGGGTTTTGCTGGTGCTCCTAGCCTCCTACCACCATGACTATTGGGCATCCACCTTCAATTTGCAATATATTTGACTATCCTAGAAACATTTCCTACTTTCATGAGTGTTGCCATATAAAACAATCAAAAATCACTGAATTCAGCCAAAGGTTTGCCGTTTGCGTAATGCGTAGCACCAAAAAAAATGTTATCCACTCGCTAGCAATGTACACTGATTGATACGCAAGCCACAAAATTTTCACCGGTGGAAAGTAAGGCACGGAGGAGGGCTTTCCGATCACTCACACCATGGGACCACGGCGCGATCGACGATGGCCTCGAGCATCTGGAAGACGACCTTGCTGTCGACGAGGAATCGGAGGTAGCCCTCCACGGAGGGCTCCCACATGGAAACCGGCGGCGCCTCGGGCTCCTTCTCCCCTTCGTTGGCCTGATCCTTGGTGTGCAGCCGCATGGCCACGGCCCTCATCTCCTCCACGAACGGCTTCCCATCCTCCCCGCTGACCGCGGGCGCCATCTCCGCCGCCGTCGCCGCAGCAGCCACCATCCTCCCCCTCCAGGGCACCAAGGCCGCCACCGCGAGCGACGACACCGGCCGCGGCGCCACGACGAGCACGGACAGGCGGCCGCTCCTCCTCGACGCGAAGGGGGACAACGCCTGGCGCGCGAGCGCGTGGGGGCCGGAGAGCGACGCTGCCGCTGGGGGCGCCATGATCGCGCGCGCGCGCCGCTGGGGTTTCGTTTCGTGCGGACGCTTGGCAAAGGGGAGGGAGCACTGGAGCAGTAAAGCGGAAGATGACGACGGGGAGTTGCGAGCGTGGGAGGCGGTTGGCTTTGGAGCGCGGCGTCGGTGTTGCTGCGGAGGAGCGATGCACGGGGAGATAAGAAGTTTATACAGACAATGAGCTCGAGAACTCGATTGAAACAATCGAGCACGAGTTAGGCGGGAAACTGGGAATGGATTGGAGCAACCGGGAATGGCAAGTCTTTCATGGGCAATGGCGAAGCCGCGTAGGCGCGGCCGCGCGGTCCGATGAAGACGACGGGTGCTGAGCTTTTCTGTTTTCTTTCTTACTCACATAGAGATTAGAGAGTGAACTACTCACTGACTTGACAGGTGAGACCATATATACGTAGGTTCAGGTGTCAGACTGTCAGTGAAGGTAGAGGTCAGGGATGGAGATGGGGAGATCTCCAGTTGGGCGGGAGGGCCAATGGGCCTCACGTGACGGGAGACTAGGGCGTATCGGATGGAAGGGGGGACCGGGAGAGATGTCAAATTTGGCGGGAGGGCCAATGGGCCTCATGTGACGCGAGAATGGGGTGGCGGGCTCGTTCAGATTTTTTTAAATTAATATGTTTTTTATTCAAATTTTTAAATCTGGTACATAAAATTTACAAATTTCAAAAATAACTCTATGTCGACAGACAAACTAGGGTATTTCGGCCTTTTTCGGTAGATAAAATGCAGATAGGCAAGTGCGACGAAAATCGACTCTATAAGTAAATGGTCTGCCGACATAAGCCCAGCGCTACCTCGCCGCCCGCACCGCTACTACCACAGAAATATACATTAGTAACAGATCATAACGTACATAACATACAGCAGTGAGGGACATGTCCTCGTCACCCTTATCACGTCAGTAAAACCCTATCATTAATGACGGGGTAAATATCCGTCACTAAAGGGTCTCTTCAGATCCCCTTCACGTCTGGCATGCCCCCTTTTAGTGACAGGAACCAATGTTACCCGTCACTAAATGTCATCTTTAATGACGGGAGGACTTTACACCCGTCACTAATGTTATGGTTATATTTTAAAAATAATTATTTTAGGTTGTATCCTGAATATGTCATATTAGTGACGGGGAGTACTTTACACTTATCACTAATGTGCTCGTTACTGACGGGTGATTATTATCACCCGTCACTAATAATATGGTTATTTTTTAAAAAATTAATAAATTTTTAGGATGCATCCTAAATCACAACTAGGATTTGAAAGCTAACTTATGCAACATACAAAGCACATCACAAACAATTAATCACAGAGAATTCATTACCAAATCAGTATCATATACATTGACTACATACTCATTATCTCGAAGAAAATGGCTACACGACACAAGATTGTTTCATGGTTTTTGAATAGCTGATAGCTAACTATTGGACTGAAAACAACGACCAGAGGGGGGTGAATGAGAGCTTTTAAAATTTCAGGCTAAAAATAGCCTTCTGTTTAATTCTGTCTTCTGCAGAATAGGCTTCGAACACACCCTTCGAAGTTCTGGTTCGGAGGTATTTCACAGCTTCGAAACTAGGCTTCATAAGGAGCAAAAGTTCGAAGTCAAGAAGACTTCTCTCCACCCAAACACTAAAAACTCAACTCGGCTAAGTCCGTGCAGGCTCCGTACACAGGGTGGCTTTGAGCAGACTTCGCACTTCACCCTTCGCAAGAGATGATTCCCTCTGAGGACATCGACCAAATACTCTGCACTAGCAACTGGTACTAGGCTTCGTATTTCAGAGGTCTAAACTCACAGAGCACACTGCGCAAAGGACTTCAGCAAGAGAAGAAAACAGGCTTCGACTACATACCACTCAGTGCTTTGCTAGTACATGGTGAGGGGTTACCTCAGTTTACACAGAGCGAACTCACACTGAAAAACACACTTCACACGCACTGATCACTCACACACTTCTCCAAAAACACTCCAGTGCAATAAACTCAAACCAGGAAGAAGTGAAGCACAGAGAGATAAAAACATGCAGTGCAAAGCAAGCATTCAAGTTCAAACAGTAAATGAAAACAAAATCAAAGTTTCATTGCTTGAACAGGGAACACAAAAGAACTCATAGACTGAATACAAGAGTGTGTGACGGATAGCACAAGAGTTCTAAAATGGTTGCACAAAGTATTACTATTGCCTAGCCAGCCTCCACTATTTATAGGCACTATTCAGCCCTGTGAATAGACTACTTTACCCCTAGGGTTTACACTAATTTTGTCTCATTAGAACAGGAGGGTACAGTTGGTAGTCTACTTTATTTGGAGGCTTCTTTTGTCACCTTCGCAGAGGAGACAACATCAGCTTTTGTAGAACAGACACAGTTAGCCTTTGCAGTTTTGGATTCTTCTGAAGCCCCCCTTCGAACACGAGGGGTGTGATAGCTTCGGTGAGAAGCCTTGAACCTGACGACCTTCGCTTCACCGAAATCAGTCTTCGATACAATGATAGTTTTGAGCTGAAGCCGTCAAAGCCCTTGAGCCTTCGCGCCATCACCTCCGGAGTGGACCACCACGGCTTCGCAGCTACTCCTAGCTCGAACTCCGTCAGTCCATATACCGAAGCCATGCATGACCGAAGTACCTCAAGTCAACAACACTCCGAAGCCCCACCTTCGGAGTACCACCCTTCGAAGTCCCTCCTTCATCCAAGGCCTCCACATGAAGCATTCCGTGAGCACTTCGTCACAGTGTCCCTCCCTGAGCATACTCCTTGATGAACCTCACCCGGACCATGCCATCGATGCACATCGACTTCTGAGATCTCCATCGGGTGAACCTTCGAGTACCTCCTTTCGAAGCACACTTCGAACACCTTGCCTCATTGCTGAGTACTTTGTCCACCATACTTTGAAGTCACCCCTTTCAGAGTACCCTTCAAAGTGCCTCACTTCCGAGGACTTTGTCTCGGGGTACCTTCAGCCGGAGCCACGCTCTGCACTCTCTGCCTTTGCCTGGCGCACCTTGACTCGAGGACCAACCTCGACCCCTTGCAGCCTTCATGACCAAGCTCCCCGCTCGCCTGGCATCAACCTCTCGCTTGACCCAGGTTCACTTGCTGCGCACCGTCCGTCGCCTCCGAAGTCACAGGCACACCACAGAAAGACAGACAAGTGTATCCAGTACCCCGGAGACCTCTCCGGGTAAACAAACTATAGTACACACTCCGGCGTACCGCCCAAAATACCGAACCATTTGGTACACCCAGATCCTCGTATACTGTCGGACCCCTCCAGCATTCACACTCCGCTGCAACAGCCACAGCAAACAGACGCACCGAACCTTTCGGTGAAACAACCTCCGAACCCCTGCGGAGGGACCCCTTCGAATCCAGAAGATCAATCCTATCAATCACTCATCACAGACTCCAAAACCAACCCTTGGTTTCTCAATCTTCTCCTTGATGAGTGCATTGAAAACTAAATTCAATTTCTAGAAAATTTGAAAAATTTCAACACACAAGTGACCATAAAAACTCAGAAAAGAGCCAAATCATGTCACTTGACAAAAGAATTTCTCTGTTACACAATACAAATTCTCCCTGAGTTATTTTCCCCGCTTGCTGTAGAGAACTCAAAAATTTCCTGCTCCTTTGGCAATGCAAGCATCAAGGAGTATATAACAGATGCAAAGCAAAAATATGTCAAACTTAACGACAGTTATCATGTGCTCAGCTCAATGTAACATGATCTAAAAACATGATGACAACATGTGATTTCATCATTTTGAAATAAAAGCATCACCACTCAATCAAGGTAACTAGACAAGTAAAAACAGGGACTGCGTAAAGCTAGTCAATTTCTACTCTAGACAGACAAGTCCAGTTCAAGTGGAGTATTGAAAGCAAACTTGATTGACAATGAATTTATACTTGCTGTTCGTTTCATAATGCTAGGGGTTATTTGTTCGTCTACCTTATATTTTCCAATCAGGCCAAGCCTAGGCAAGACAGCCATCAGAAGCTTAAGGCAATGATTTTGGCATACACTAAATTATCCTAGTTCAGACCAATGTGCAATGGTAAGCAGTCTAGAATAAAGTAGTGCGATAAACAAACCCACCTGGATCTTTTCATTTTGAGCATTCAAATCATGGATTTGGATTTTTTGTTAAGTGAACAAATTGTTTAGCAATTGAAGAATATCCATGAGTAAGCAATATGATTTTTCAAGTTAGAATTGTTGCATTCAGAGAAAAGAATTCTTGCTATCCAGCAGATAAAAGATAGCTAAAGTAGTTCTGCCTAAACATGCCAGATTCAAGACTAAGCAGTGAGCACGATTTGATTTTGTAACGGAAAATCATGCACAAAATGTATCAGACATATTAAATAGAGCTGAGCTGACATGATTACATGAATTGAAACAAGGCATATTAGTGTAAAACATGTAAATGCAATTTCACACATAATGAGCAGATGCATATCATTGAAAAAGTGCTCCCCCTCACAGAATACCGTAAGGGTGACAAACACCAAGTTCCCCACGCAAGTAGGCAAACCGTGAAGCATCGAGGGATTTTGTGAAAATATCGGCTAGCTGGTGTTGGGTATCAACATACTAAATTTCAATACCACCCTTCTCATTATGATCTCTGAGAAAATGATATTGTACATCAATGTGTTTGGTTCTGGAATGTTGAACAGGGTTGTTTGCAATACAAATAGCACTAGTGTTATCACAAAAAAGTGGAACACTCTTATAATCTAACCCAAAATCACGCAAAGTGGAAATCATCCACAAAATCTGAGAGCAACAGCTAGCTACAACAACATATTCAGCCTCATTCATTGATTTTGCAATACTAGATTGTTTGCGAGAAGACTAGCAAACCAGCGAGGTACCCAGAAAATGAAAAGTATCGGAGGTACTTTTCCTATCAATCCTACACCCAGCAAAATCTGCATCGGAATAACCTCGAAGACTCAAAGAGGAAGATGCAGAATACCAAATGCCAAATTCAAGGGTATGCTTGAGATACCTGAGAATGCGCTTTACCGCTTGACGATGCGAAGCTCGGGGCGAAGCCTAAAAATGAGCGCACAGACACACTGCGAAGTATATGTCTAGCCTCGTAGCCGTCAAGTAGAGGAGTGAGCCTATCATGCTCCGAAACTCCTTCTGATCCACAGCTTCTCCATCCTCGTCGGGATCCAATGCTATCTAAGTAGCCATTGGAGTAGCGAGGGGCTTCACATCAGTCATGTCGAACTTCTTGAGCATGTCCTTGGTATACTTTGTGTGGTGGACGAATGTACCTTGTTTGCTTTGCTTGATTTGTAAACCAAGGAAAAATGTGAGTTCGCCCATCATGAACATTTCGAACTCTCTGCTCATGGTATCTACAAACTCGACAACCAAGGCATGAGAAGAGCCACCAAAGATGATATCATCCACATAAATCTGAACTAGCAGGAAATATTTGCCATGCTTGAGAGTGAACATGGTTTTATTAACTGATCCCATCAAATACCTCCGCTCAAGCAGAAAAGACTTAAGTCTATCATACCAAGTCCGAGGGGCCTACTTGAGTCCATAAAGAGCCTTATGAAGTTTAAGAACTTTATGTGGGTATTTGGGGTTTTCAAAGCCAGGGGTTGTTTTACATAAACATCTTCGCCTATGAAGCCATTAAGAAATGCACTTTTGACATCCATTTGATAGAGTTTGAATCCCCGGGATGTCTCAAAGGCAAGCAAAATCCTAATGGCCTCTAGACGCGCAACAGGTGCAAAAGTCTCAGTAAAATCAATCCCTTCTAATTGAGAATAACCCTGAGCTACAAGTCTAGCCTTATTTCTAAATACAGTCCCATCCTCCCTTGTTTGTTTTTGAAAATCCATTTTGTTCCAATAAAATGAACATTTGGTGGAGGATCAACTAAAGTCCAAACTTTGTTTCTCTCAAAATTTTCAAGTTCTTCATGCATGGCATTGATCCAACTAGAATCAGAAAGTGCATGACTAACATATAAGGGCTCAAAAGAAGCAACAAAAGCGGAATCAATGAAATGAGCATTAGAACGTGTTACCCTTTGATCAAGCTCACCAATGATATGCTCAGGAGGGTGCATCCTTTGAACATGGTGTGGAGCCTCGCGGCGAGATGCAGTCTCCCCCTTAACTTGTGCGTTGGAGTGGTCCAAGCTGACCGATGTTGAGGTAGTTTCTTCGGGACCATGTGCCGAAGTAGTCGAAGCGGGGTCGGCTTTGGGGGTTGATGTTGAGGGTAGTAGGAGTTCATCCTCGAAATCTCCAAGATCTTCATATTCGAAGATGGTCTGCTCCATGTCATGTTCATTTGCCTATTCAAAAGTAGAACTAACAGAGGGAGTTGATTCATCAAAAGTCACATCACATGACTCGATGACAGTGTTAGTTTCCAAATTGAGAAACCAAGGGTTGGTTTCAGATTCTGTGATGAGTGATTGACAAGATTGATCTTCTAGATTCGAAGGGGTCCCTCCGAAGGGGTTCAGAGGTTGTTTCACCGAAGGGTTTGGTGGGTCCGTTTGCTGTGGCTGTTGCAGCGGAGTGTGACTGTCGGAGGGGTCCGACAGTACACAATGACTTGGCTGTACCGAAGGGTTCGGTACTTTGGGAGGTACACTGGAGTGTGTGCCGGAGGTTGTTTACCCGGAGAGGTTTCCGAGGTACTGGATACAATTGTTTGTCTATCTGTGGTGCGCAAGTGACTTCGGAGGCGACATACAGTTCGCAACAAGTGAACCTAGGTCAAACGGGAGGCTTGATGCCGGGCGTGCAGGGAGCTCGGTCACGAAGGCTGCGAGGGGTCAAGGTTGGTCCTCGGGTCAAGTTGCGCCAGGCGAAGGGAGAGGGTGCGGAGCGTGGCTCCAGCTGAAGGTACCTCGAGACAAAGTTCTCGGGGGTGAGACACTTCAAAGGGTACTCCGAAAGGAGTGAGATCGAAGTATGGTGGACAAAGTCCTCAACAATGAGGCAAGGTGTTCGAAGTATACTCCGAAAGGAGGCACTCGAAGGTTCACCCGACGAAGGTCTCAGAAGTCGAGGTGCATCGAAGGCATGATCCAGGTGAGGTTCGCCGAGGAGTGTGCTCGGGGAGAGATACTGCGACGAAGTGCTCACAGAATGCTTCATGTGGAGGCCTTGGATGAAGGAGGGACTTAGAAGGGTGGTACTCTGAAGGTGGGGCTTCAGAGTGTGGCTGACTTGAAGTACTTCGGCCATGCATGGCTTCGGTACAAGGACTAACGGAGTTTGAGCTGGGAGTAGCTGCGAAGCCGTGGTGGTCCACTCCGGAGGTGATGGCGCGAAGACTCAAGGGCTTTAACGGCTTCGGCTCAAAACCATCACTGTATCGAAGGCTGACTTTGGTGAAGTGAATGCCGTCAGGCTCAAGGCTTCTCACCGAAGCT
Source organism: Zizania palustris (assembly GCA_019279435.1). Classification (NCBI taxonomy): domain Eukaryota; kingdom Viridiplantae; phylum Streptophyta; class Magnoliopsida; order Poales; family Poaceae; genus Zizania; species Zizania palustris. The sequence continues at coordinate 32,646,842 of JAAALK010000080.1, forward strand.
ACCGCACCCCTCGCGTGTGAAGGTGGGCTTCAGAAGACTCCAAAACTGTAAAGGCTGACCGTGTCTGCTCTGCAAAAGCTGGTGTTGTCTACTCTGCGAAGCTCACAAAAGAAGCCTCCAAATAAAGTAGACTACCAGTTGTACACCCCTGTTCTGATGAGACATAATCAGTGTAAACCCTAGGGGTAAAGTAGTATATTCACAGGGCTGAATAGTGCCTATAAATAGTGGAGGCTAGCTAAGCAACAGTAACACTTTTGAGCAGTCATTTTAGAACTCTTGTGCTAGCCTCCACACATTTTGTATTCATCCTGTGAGTTCATTTTGTGTTCCCTATTCAAGCAATGAAACTTTGATTCTGTTTTCATTTACTGCTTGAACTTGTATGCTTATTTTGCATTGAAAGTTTTGATTTCTTTCTGCTCCGCTTCTTCCTGGTTCAAGTTTGTGCACCGATTCTCTTTTGGAGAAGTGTGTGAGTGTTCTGTGCTTGTGAAGTGTGTGTTCGCTTTGTGTAACTGAGGCTAGTCCTCTCTGATTACTAGCGAAGCATTGTTCTTGGCTTAACTCAAAGCCTGTTTTCTTCCCTATCGGAGTCCTCAGCATAGTGTGTTTACTGTGCGTTCCGACCTCCAAAATATGAAGCCTAGTACCAGTTGCTAGTGTAGAGTATATGGTCGAAGTCCTCAGAGAGAAGTCATCTCTTGCGAAGGGTGAAGTGCGAAGTCTGCTCGGAGGCACCCAGTGTGCGGAGCTTGCACTGACTTAGTAGAGTTGAGTTTTTGGTGGTATGGGTGGAGCGATGTCTTCTTGACTTCGAACTTTTGCTCTTTGCGAAGCCTAGTTTCGGAGCATTGAAATACCTCCGAACTAGAACTTCAAAGGGTGTGTTCGAAGCCTGTTCCGCAGAAGACAAAACTAAAACAGAAGGCTATTTTTAGCTTGAAATTTTAAAATCTCCCATTCACCCCCTCTGGTCGCCGCTTCCGGTCCCACAATTGGTATCAGAGTTAATAAAATACCTCTATTCGATGGGACTGATTTTGCATACTGGAAGGTGCGCATGGAGGCTTACTTGCTAAGCCAAGGAAATGCAATTTGGGAGATTGTGGACTCACAATACTCCATCCCTGAAACTCGCACCTCTCAAATAGAGAAGGATCAGTATAATGCCAACTCCAAGGATAGAAATATACTTTCATTGGTTTGAGTCGAAGTGAGTTTGATAGGGTTCAACTCCTTAGGACAATTAGGGAAATTTGGACTACACTCACTATTTTTCATGGGGGCTCTACACAAATTAAGGCTAGGCACCAAAGCACGTACAATCAACAGTATCAGCTGTTTGTGCAGGCGCCTGGTGAATCTATAGATGCCATGTTTTCTCGCTTTGATGCGATAGTGAGTAACTTGCGATCCAACGAGACGCTTGCTTACAATGATCATGATAGGGCTATCAAACTTCTCTATGCTCTCGATTGTAGCATATGGGAAGTGAAGATATCCAACATTGAGGAGTCCATAGGTTATGATACTTTGACCTGTGATGAGCTCTTCAGTAAGCTGAAGTCCACAGAGATTGCCAAAGCATCTCTTGCAGTGCACATAAACTCTTTGCCACAACCATTGGAACTAGTTTCTAGCACTAGCCGTGGCACCACTGTAGAACCAAGCACATCTGGTACTTGTGTTCTTGCAGGAGGTTTTGCTTTGTCCTCCCTGGTCTCCATCACTAAGGAGCAGGTGGATACTCTGGATGATGAAGAGCTTGCTCTCATTGTTAGGTTCACCTGTTTTCATCATGAGAGACGGGATCAAAGGAGAAGCGGCTTTAGTGGTTGTTTTGAGTGTGGCGAAACTTCTCACATCAAGGCCAACTGTCCCAAACTCAATAAGAGAGATGAGAGTGAGCGCCCCAAATACCACAAAAAGGAGAGGAAACCCTTTGTGAAGGGCAAGCGCGGCAAGGTGGCTAAGAGGGTAGCCAAAGACGCTTCTAGAGCTTTTGTTGCTGCTCTCAGCGACATCGACACTTCCTCAACTAAGGAGTTGAGCTCTGATGAGGAGGAGTCCCCAAGGAAGGAGGAGAGGAAGGACAAGAAGGGATGAGATTTCACCGGCCTTTGCTTCATGGCCGACAGCGATCACAGCGGCGATGAGCTTGACTCATCTGAGGTACCACTATCCTATGACCAGCTTTTGATTAAATTAGATGAACTGAATAAAGTAGTTCTTGGTCATGATAGACTACTTGTGCAAGCCGCTAGAGATAGAAAAGACCTTAGACTTAGGCTAGAATCTGTTTCTACTAATTATACCATGCTTAAGTCTAGGGTTAATGATGCTGAATGTGAATCTTGCATTGTTGTCATGGGTGAGATTGCTTAGTTGCGTTCTGTGCATGCTCAAACACTCTCTGAGCTTGAGATTGCACAGAAGCAGCTTTTGGTGGTTGCTTCTAGTCCTCATGATTTAAATGAATGCATGAACTGTTCTTTATTACGTGAGAGCATAAATCTACGTGATAAGCATGTTCAGGATTTAGAGGCTAGATTGAAGAGGGCCGATAGTTCTAAGGATGTGCAACCTGTGTGTGATACTTGCATAACCATTAAGGACCAGCTAGGCACTGTTAGAGAGCGAGCTGAACACCTCATGACTGAGAATGAGTACCTTCTTTCTGTGGTTAACAAATGTACTGAGGGGAAGAGTAGGATGGACTTGCTCTTGCCCAAAACCAAGATGTGTGCTGATAGGGCAGGGTTAGCTCTGGGATTGGATTTTGAGAGGATTCCATCAGACAGTGAGAACTAAAATGTTTTTACCTCACCCACTACCTTAGAGAAAGAAAGAGCCCTGTTAGACACCAAAATCCTACCCGAACTCCAAAGAAAACCACTCCTCTTGCAAAGAAAAATCCTCCCAAGAAAACCACTCAGCAGAAGCCCAAGGAGCCTGTGAGAATTGCTGCTATGACCCATGAGAGTGCCCCTAGGAGAGTTTTTCATTGTTCCTACTGTCAGAGGGCGGGTCACTTGGTTGGGTTCTGTTTTCATCGCATTAAGGATGAGCGACGCTCTTAGGCGATGAGTTTCCAGGACATGCATTACCCATCTCGAGGTATGCATGAGTCTGAGTTTTACTCACGTCCTGTTTTCGAGGCTCCTCATACTTCTCGGAGAGGTTGTGCTCCTCGAGTTGTTCACCATGTTTCATATGGTGGTAGACCCCGTGCGAGTAGCTTTGTACTTCGACAGGGTAGGAGACCTCATCAAGCATTTGGGTCACAGCATGTAAGTAGACCTCGCACTTTGCATCTTTCTGATTATCCTGTGCGTAGATAGTCTATTTTTACTATGCCTACTGCTCGTATCACTCAGTGCTGGATGCCTCATCATGTTTTCACTCACCCCAGCACTGAGCGATCGAGATTTCTTATCATGTGTAGGCGCCATACTGAGGCTTGGAGGGCACGTGGATCATGGACTTCGGTTGTTCGGGCCACATGACCGGAGATGTAGAATGGTTCTCCAGCCTCACCACAACCAAGCAAAAGGAACATATCACATTCGGCAACAATAGGAGTAGAGTGAAAGGTAAAGGTGTGGTAAGAATCAACTCAAATTTCACTCTCAAAGATGTTGCTTTGGTTGAAAATTTGGGATACAATTTGCTTTTTGTATCTCAATTACTTGATGAGGGCTTCGAAGTGCGATTCCATCGCGATACTTCGCAAGTTCTCAATTATGATGGCATTGAGGTATGTAAGATCTTTAGAGTTGGGAGAGTTTTTGGAGCTGATTTTTCTAAGTCATCTGGTTCTTCTCATTGTCTTGTTGCACATTCGACTTCTGAGCTTTGGAAGTGGCATAGGAGACTAGGGCATATGAGCTTTGAGTTGCTTGCTCGTCTGAGTGCCCTAGGTCTGATCCAAAGATTGCCCAAGCTCAAGTTTGAGAAGAATTTAGTTTGTGCTCCTTGTCGACATGGAAAAATGATTACTGCTTCGCACTCATCAGTCACCACGGTGATGACAGAACAACCCGGAGAACTTCTCCACATGGACACTGTAGGTCCTTCTCGGGTTAGTTCTTTAGGTGGCAAGTGGTATGTGTTAGTCATTGTCGACGATTTCTCTCGCTACTCTTGGGTCTTCTTTCTTGCCAGCAAGGATGAAGTGTTTTCACACTTTCGGAGCTTGGCTTTGAGACTTTTCACTGAACTCCCAGGTGCATTGAAATTCATTAGAAGTGATAATGGCACTGAGTTCAAGAATAGTCTCTTTGTTGATTTTTGCATGGAGCATGGCATAGAACATCAATTCTCTGCTCCGCGGGTTCCTCAACAAAACGATGTTGTTGAGAGGAAAAACCGCAATGTGGTTAAGATGGCTAGGACGATGCTCGATGAGCACAGGACTCCTAGAAAATTCTAGGCTGAGGCCATGAACACTGCATGTTACATCTCAAACCGAATTTTCTTGCGCTCAATTTTGAACTTGACTTCTTATGAGCTACGTTTTGGGAGACAGCCCAAAGTTACTCGTCTTCGAGTTTTTGGTTGTCGATGCTTTATCCTAAAACGTGGAAATTTGGATAAATTTGAGTCGCGCTCTTCTGACGGGATCTTTTTGGGTTACACTACTCATGGTCATTCTTATCGTGTTTACAATTTGGAGACTAACACTGTCATTGAGTCATGTGATGTGACTTTTGATGAATCAACCCCCTCTGTTAGTTCTACTTTTTAACAGGCAAATGAACACGACATGGAGCAGGCCATCTTCGAAGATGAAGATCCCGGAGATTTCGAGGATAAACCCCTACTACCCTCGACTTCGACCCCAGAAGCCGACCCCACTTCGACCACTTCGGCACAAGGTCCCGAAGCAACTACCTCGACATTGGTCATCTTGGACCACTCCAACGCACAAGTTGAGAGGGAGACTGCATCCCGCCATGAGGCTCCACATCATGTTCAAAGGATGCATCCTCCCGGGCAGATCATTGGTGAGCTTGATCAAAGGGTAACACGTTTTCATGCTCATTTCATTGATTTCGCTTTTATTGCTTCTTTTGAGCCCTTAGATGTTAGTCATGCACTTTCTGATTCTAGTTGGATCAATGCCATGCATGAAGAACTTGAAAATTTTGAGAGAAACCATGTCTGGACTTTAGTTAATCCTCCACCAAATGTTCATTTCATTGGAACAAAATGGATTTTCAAAAACAAACAAGGAGTGGATGAGACTGTAGTTAGAAACAAGGCTAGACTTGTAGCGTAGTGTTATTCTCAATTAGAAGGAATTGAGTTTACTGAGACTTTTGCACTTGTTGCACGTCTAGACACTACAACAAAACAGAACATTTTCGTCGGCCAATTTAACTTCCGTCGGCTTTTCACAGTGGCCGACGGAAGTTATCTAACTTCCGTCGGCTTTAATTCTGGCCGACGGAAGTTAAGGGGTTTTTCCCCAACCGCGCGCGCGTACAGGGAGACCTAACACCCTGTACGCGCCCATTGCACAGCGCTCGCCGCCGCCTCCCACGCCCAGCCGGCGCCGCCGCCACCGCCCCGCCCGCCGGCCGCCCGCCGCCTCCTGTTGCCCTGGCCACCAGCCTTCGGCCCACGCTGCCGCCCGCCTCGCACTCGCGCCACCGCCCGCCTCGCGCCCGCGCCACCGCCCGCCCCCGGCGCCCCGCGCCACCGCGCCGGCCGCCGCCCCGCCGCGCCCCCTCCGGCCAGCGCCCGCACCGCCCGCCGTCGTACCCCGTCCCGGCGATCGCCGCCCTCCGCCGTGCCCCCTCCTGGCCAGCGGCCCGCCGGCCACCGCCCCGTGCTGCCCGTCGCCGCGCACCCTCCCGGCCATCGCCGCCCCCTTCCGACCACCGCCCCCTGGTCGTCGCCGCCGTCGCCCATCGTCGCCGCCCGTCGTCATCCAACGAAGTAATTTTTCTGCTTTTTTTCACTTTTTATTTGTGAATTATGTGTCATAAATTGTTAATGTGTTATTAGAAGATATATGTCACCCAAGATAAATTGTTGATGTGTTATTTTTTTCACTTTTTATTTGTGAATTGTGTGTCCCATAAATTATTAAGGTTAGAAGATATGTGTCACATATATATATATATAGTTGTTAAGGTTAGAAGATATGTGATTTTACGTATGTTTCACGCTTTTAAATATGTTTCATATGCGATGTTTTATTTTCATATGCAATATATGTTGTGATATTATATATGTCCCCGCCGAGCGCCCATGCCGGCTAGCCTCGCCTGGTGGAGTTGGGCGCCGCCTGGCCGTTCAAGGCATCACCATGGCGACTAGGGGTCGCCGGGTGTCTCTGGACGGCCCGACTAGCTGAAAGTGCCTTCGACTAAAGCGTCGGCATGTCGCCCTAGCTAGCCCCCTTCTCGAGTCTTGACTGAGTCGACTCTCTACCTCCCCTTACACTTGCGCCACCACCTCTGCCCCTTGCACCACCGGCCGCTGCCTCTTCTACCCCTCCCCTTGCGCCGCCAGCCGCCGCCTCTGCTACCCCTCCCCCTGCGCCGCCGCCTCTGCTACCCCTCTCCTTGCGCCGCCGGTCGCCGCCTCTGCTACCCTTCCCCGCTGCGCCGCATCGCCGCCTCTGCTACCCCTTCCCCTTGTGCCACCGCCGCCTCTGCTACCCCTCCCCGTGGCACCTCTATCCTTTCTGCCTCTCTAATCCTCTCCCCTCCCTCGCGGCGATGGCGCGGAGAGGGCTCGATAGGGCATGGCGAGGGCGCAGTGGGGCACTTCCGTCAGCCAAAGCCGACGGAAGTTAGCCCTTTCCCGACGGAAGAAGCTAACTTCCATCAGCAAAAGGCTAACTTCCGTCGGCAATTGGTCGCCGGGTGTCTCTGGACGGCCGACTAGGTGAAAGTGCCTTCGACTAAGGCGTCGGCGCGTCGCCTAGCTAGCCCCCCTCTCGAGTCTCGACTGAGTCGACTCTCTACCTCCCCTTCCACTTGCGCCACCACCTCTGCCCCTTGCACCGCCGGCCGCCGCCTCTGCTACCCCTCCCCTTGCGCCGCCGCCTCTGCTACCCCTCCCCTTGCGCCGCCGGTCGCCGCCTCTGCTACCCCTTCCCCTTGTGCCACCGCCGCCTGTGCTGCCCCTTCCTGTGGCACCTCTCTCCTTTCTGCCTCTCTAATCCTCTCCCCCTCCCTCGCGGTGATGGCGCGGTGAGGGCTCGATAGGGCATGGCGAGGGGCGCAGCGGGGTACTTCCGTCGTCCAAAGCCGACAGAAGTTAGCCCTTTCCCGACGGAAGAAGCTAACTTCCGTCGGCAAAAGGCTAACTTCCATCGGCAATTGGTCGTCGGGTGTCTCTGGACGGCCGACTAGGTGAAAGTGCCTTCGACTAAGGCATCGGCGCGTCGCCCTAGCTAGCCCCCTCTCGAGTCTCGACTGAGTTAGGGTTTTGAAATGGGCTTTAAATGAGCTGAAATTTAAATGGGTTGTGTGGTAAAATTGAAATATATATGTGCTATTAATTATATTCTTGTGTTAATTTGTGGTTTGTTGATGATTTCATTACGGTGATTAGTATATTATATATACTTTATTATATATATTTCTTTTAGTATGCAATTTTTATATGACAACAACGTATATAGTGTAACGAAATCTATGCGTCACCCGTTTCGGACCAACATGTCTCACACGTGTCATGCGTGTGAGATGTGTAGGTCAGGAATTGTCCCTTTTTGGACAGCCTAAGAGTGGGCGACAGGGCGTGGTCTTTATGATGAGTCATGAGTCCGAATGGGATTTCATTAACATAACCTTGTTGTTCTCCATTGCACCACTATCAGGCGTGCAATTGGAGAACAGCGGGGTTATGCTACTGAAATTTCGTTCGGACTCATGACTCGTCATAAATACCACATTTTGTCGGTCACTCTTGGGTGGGTTTAGGACCTATCTTTTCTTATAGATATAGGCCCGTGGTACTTATGATATCCATGATTTTTTCTGTGCCATTATAATTTTCACGGTTTGCCAATATGCCATCGGTCTGTCACTGACAGATGGGGACCACCACAGTCACTGACAATGGCATATAGGCAATTTCTGAAAATTATAATGGCATGTGAGTAATTTTCCCATTAATGTTTTGCTTATAGAATGGCTGAGGACGACCGACGGTGGATGTATAGTGGTTGGATGAAAAGTGGAGCTCACACGAGGGAGTGGGTAATCAACGCTGAGAAATTTGTTGATCGTGCATTCACTTTGACAACAAACACTGGCGCGAGGTGCCCATGCATGAAGTGCAGAAATTCTCGTTGGCAAGACAAGAGGACGTTGTCATTGCATATTTGCAAATATGGTTTCGTGTCAGGTTATGAAGTTTGGTCTTTTCACGGCGAGACAGGCCGTGAAAAAACGGTATTAGTAGTGGAAGAAGAAAATGATAGCGTTGCTGACGATAGGATGGATGAGATGCTTGATGCTATATGACCGGAGTTTGAATCAAACCCTGAGGATCCTCCAACACCAGAGGTTCAAAAGTTTGTCGACATCCTTCGAGCTTCAGAAGAGCCATTGCATGAGCACACCACCGTAAGCGTTCTCGCTTTCGTGACTCGTATTATGCCTATTAAGTCAAAGTTTGCATTTTCAAATAATTGTTATAAGGAGATATTGAATCTGATCAGCGATATCCTTCTTAAGAATCATAAGGTGCCGAAAGACATGTACCAGTCAAAGAAAATGCTTTCTGCTCTCGGTATGGAGTATGAGAAGATTGATGTGTGCCAAGATAATTGTATGCTGTTCTGGAAAGAACATAGTAATGAGGTGAAATGCTTAAAATGTGGTAAACCGAGATTCGTAGAGGTCGTAAATGAAGACAGAGAGAAGGTGACGACAGAGGTTGCTCATAAGCAACTTCATTACATGCCTCTTACACCTCGGGTGAAACGATTGTTTCTCTCAAAGAAAACCGCTAGACATATGCGATGGCATAAAGAAGGTGTACATGAGAATAATCAAGTAATGGTGCACCAATCTGATGGTGAGGCATGGAAGGCTCTAAATGATTTTGATGCAGACTTTGCTAGTGATGCAAGGAATGTTCGCATCGGGTTGGCAACATATGGATTCACGCCTTTCAATGTAACCGCATCGTCGTACTCTTGTTGGCCTGTGTTTGCTATTCCATACAACCTTCCACCTTCATTTTGTATGAAATATGAATTTATGTTCCTGTGTCTCATTATACCCAGTCCAGAGCATCCTGGAACATGACTAAACGTGATGCTAAAGCCCTTAATTGATGAGTTGAAACAATTGTGGAAAGGAGTTGAAGCATATGACTATGACCAGAAGCAAAAATTCAATCTTCGAGTTGCGTATCTGTGGTCGGTCCACGATTTTCCGGCATACGGTATTTTTTCTGGTTGGAGTTGTCATGGAAGGTTGACATGCCCGATATGTGCGAAGGACACAGATTGTTTCCATCTGAACTTCGGGGGAAAGATTTGTTACTTTGATTGCCATAGATGCTTTTTGCCCTTGAATCACCCATTTAGGTTACAGAGGAACAATTTCAAGAAGGACAATATTGTTGTAAAGGGACCACCAAGGCGTTTAAATGGTAGAGAAATCGCTGATATGCTGAATGAGTTGGTCCTTAATGAAAATGAGGATGGATTTGTAGGATTCGGAACCGAACATAATTGGACCCACATATGTGGCTTATGGGAACTGCCGTATGTCAAATCACTAATTCTAATGCACAACATTGACGTTATGCATAGGAACGTAATGTTGGTGAAAGCATTATAAGTACATGTATGACGTAATGTTGGTGAAAGCATTATAAGTACATGTATGGATTTTTACTGACAGGACAAAAGATAATGTAAAGGCGAGAAGAGATTTAGCTGAGATTTGTAATCAACCAACCCTTGAGTTGACGAATAGTGGTGGCAAGCCACGTGCCCCATTTGTTTAAAACCTAAAGAAAAAAACAAGTAATGAGGTGGTTGAAAAATTTGAAATTCCCAGATGGTTACGCCGCGGGATTTAGAAGAGCTGTGAATTTGAAGACAGGGAAATTAAATGGATTGAAAAGTCACGATTACCACATAATAATGGAAAGACTCCTTCCTGTAATGTTTCACGGGTACCTGAATGATGATGTGTGGAAGGCGTTAGCTGAGCTGAGCCATTTTTATAGACAACTTTGTGCGAAAGAAATTAAGAAAGATATGATGGAGATGCTAGAGAAAGAGATCCCGGCGCTTTTATGTAAATTGGAAAAAACATTCCCTCCAGGGTTATTCAATCCAATGCAACATTTACTGGTTCATCTGCCATATGAAGCTAAGGTAGGTGGCCCTGTGCAATATAGGTGGATGTATCATATTGAAAGGTCCCTAAAGAAGCTTAGAGCGATGGTTGGTAATAAGGCCAGAGTTGAAGGTTGCATCGCAGAAGAATTTAAATTGAAAGAGATAGTATACTTCACTAGTGTATACTTCGCTGAGCATCACAATGTCAACACACCTGTTACACGGTACCATATGGATGAAGACCATCCTTGTAGTGATCTCCAAATATTTGGGTGGAAGGGCATAACTGTTGGTGTCTCCACGACATATTATGTAACTCAGGAAGAACGAACATATGCCTTGCTCTACATGTACTCAAATATGGAAGAGATGGAACAATATTTCGCGTAAGTAAATTCTTTTTAGTTTTATATTTTACCTCCAAATTTTATACCCATTTGTTTACCTATTCGTTACAATAACAGTATGTTTGATTCGAAATACTTGACGCCTGGTCGTCAACCAACGGAGAAGCAATTAGATAAATTGCGTCGAGAAGGAGTAAATGGCGGGCCTAGTTTCCTCACTTGGTTCAGAGAACATGTAAATCCTTACCTTTTGTGACACGTATTATTTTACTCTACTAGGTTAATTATCTTATAATCTCTTATGATTTGCAGTGCGTGCTCGCTGAGAATGTACATATAGACTTCCGACAGCTCTCTTATGGGAGTATTAGTGCCAAAAGTTACGGTCGCTATGATGTTAATGGTTTCCGCTTCCGTTCAACTATTTTTGAAGCATATCGACCTCTAGCGGCAACAACTAATACTGGAGTTGTTACAAGGGTCGTTGATGGACAAGGACACGAAACTATGTATTATGGAATTATCAAAAATATAATCGAGTACAATTTTGCCGGGAATAAGGAGATTAAAGTAGTCTTCTTCAATTGTGATTGGTTCGACCCTAAACATGGTACTCGTGAAAACCAATTTGGGATGGTTGAAGTCAAACACGCCGAACGATTATCTAGTTGCGATAATTTTGTCCTTGCTCACCAAGTCGAGCAGGTGTATTATATGTCGTACCCATGTGAAAAACTAAGTGCTTGGTGGGTAGTCTACAAAGTGAATCCTCGGGAACGTCTACACACCCCTAGTGATGGCGCTTATCAATTGGAGGTTGAAGAGGTCGATGAGGTTTACCAAGATGATGAATTGCCGACTTGTTTTAATATAGAGTCAGAATCATCGACAGATTCTTTTCTCGGCGATTCTAATGATGTGGCAGTTCCCGAGAAAAGGAAACACCACATAAGAAGAAAAAAGTAACATGGCGTGCTTTCGGGAGAAAAGGACAAATTGATCCTGATTTCGATGATAATTGACAAGTAATTGTTTTCATACATGCATATGCAATATACTTCATATTACATGTTTTTCATATGTACAAACCCTCTTTACTAATAAATGCTCGTTTGTGCTTATTTTGAATAGGATGTCGAAAAAGGTGAAGACGGTCGCGAGGAAGCTCTTCCGCTTAGGGAGTTCATCGGCGAGTACTCCGGCGAGTACACCGACGAGTCAGGAGGACACAATATTCCAGGGTAGTTCCTCTTCTTCAAACAGACGTCGTCAAGAGAAGCTCCTAAGATGCATAGATCCGACATTAATTGGTCGGCCTATTGCATTTCAACTGGATGATGAGGTAACTTTCAGATTGCTTTTTATGTCAGTTATAAACTATTACTAATTGTTTCAATACTATTTTGTAGGAGGAAGAACACTTGGAGAGTGCGGGTCACAAGGTTGATCCGGTGGGTGGGGGGCAGGAGGTGGATGTCCCGGACTGTGCGGGTCAGGAGGAGGGGGCTGAGGCTTCCGGGGCCTCAGTATCTTTCAGGACGAGCCACCTAGTCGCCCCACCAGTAGTCTCTTCTGGTGGAGCCAAGATCGAGATTACGCCTGTAGGTGACGGGTAAGTCTAATACTCTTCTGTTGTTTTGCTTTTTTTCAAAAAAATTCTTTTCACTAAACTGACTTTATTTATTATGTATTTATAGATCTTGGATTGACTCTCGGTTTGACGGCACTTCGAGGGTCAGGCAGGTTAACCAGATATTGGGTAATCTGTGTCGTCTGCACTACCGAGGGGTGCTGACAATGCCGACCGGTGAGCGGGTTCTATGCCAGACATGGGACCAGTACCGGTTTGCTCCTGACGAGCGCCACGGAACTGCTCAGGGGGCGGTGTCTCATGACTCCTGGGTATGCATGTGTTTTTTTCAATCTTCTTTTAGTTCTAACACAAAGCTTTTCGTGTTACAACACTGTACTAATCATGACTTTTGCAGTTACGCTTTGCTTGCCAGAAGTCGGAAATCACCATAACCATGCCCTTCAAGTCTTCAACAACAATGCACATAAGGTGGCGAAGGACGCTATTTCGTATGCCCGCATTCAAGCTAACAATGCTTACTACAAGGAGAAGCTAGGGCAACGAATGAGTAAGGCGACGTGCGCATCGTCAATCTATTTGGCTGAAGAACAATACCGTTCGGTAAACAATTCTAACTTTTTGCTTCTTCGATTGTTGAGATTTGTTATCATATAATACAAATAGCATCTCTGTTCAGGTGAGGATTCCGTGGTTTGCAAACCGCGAGGACGCATATTCGAATTCTACAAGATTTGGTCTTCAGCTGCATTTAAGAAGACTTCCGAGGAGAAAAGACAATGCCGCGGGACGGATCCGAAGCACAGATATGGTGTCGACGGACATATTCGCCATGCTAAATGCTTGGTAAGACCTTCTTCTGTCACTCTTTAGCTATAGATACATTGTAATGCGACTAACTCATTTCTAATGTACAGGAAGCTAAATCTGGCAACGTGCCAAGTGACATAGAGGTGTATACCTGTAACACCCCAGAACTTAAAAAGAATTAAAATAAAAGAAAAATATTATTAAATACATTTCTGGAAATTATAATTAAAGAAAAACCCTTAAAGAGCCTTATTAAAGCCAAACAGGGAGAAATATTCAAAATTTGGACTTGAAAATTTTATGAGATAAACTAGAGGCCAAAATATAATTCTATGAATTTTTACAAATTTTTACCAACAGTGATTCAACCCTAAATCAAATATATGAATTACTGGAATTATTTTAAATCAGAAAAGATTTTAAGACCTTAATGGGCCGCAACCTCGAATTCACCCTCAACCCAGCCCAGCCCAGCCGTAACTCACTAACCAGTGGGGCCCACTTGTCGGCGCCGCTTCCCGCCTCTCTCTACCGCCCCCGCTCGCCCCGGCCCCACATGGCAGCCACTTGCGCCCTCCTTCGCCCTCTGACCACTCGGTCCCGCCTGTCGGTGCTCTCCTTCCCGTCCGCCCACTGACAGGTGGAGCCCACCTATCAGATTCGTCTTCCTCCCGGGCAGGGGATCCCCTTTCCTTTTCCCCGGCGATCCCCTTCGGATTTCTTGCCGTCGGCCGCCCGATCCCACCCGATCGCCCCCGGATCACCTTCCTCGAGCATCACCGACCCCATTCCATCCATAGCCCACGCGGTTTTGTGATTATGGAAGTATATCCGAGGATTTGGAAACCTCGCCGGAGAGTTTAGGAACCCTCTCGGTTTCCTCCGATTACCTTGCCATCTAGACGCCGGCGACCCTCCTATTTATACCCCTCCGGCCACCGCTCACGGCCCACACCTCCTTAGCGCAAGCCATCGCTTTCCAGAGCCCCGCCACGAAGTTTTCGGCCTTTGGTTCTGCTCCACCTCCGGCAAGCCCTCGCCGTCGATCCCGGCCCCCATCGCCCTAGCCACCGCCACCGTCGGGTCCGTCGTCGCTCGCCCGTCCTCGGCCACGCCTCCAACGGCCGTGAAGACCGCCGGATCGCCATCGCCATCGGCCACCCGAACACCCTCCTTCGTCTACCCTCGTCGCCGGTCGCCGTCCGCCGTACCCTGTCGCCGCCGGAGGTATCATCGTGATCGCCATCCTCTCCTCGTTCCATTTCCGGCGACAGCTAGGTCCCTAGGCGCTCGCCGCCGCCGTCGCCGTCGCACCCGAGGCCGCCGTCGCCGAAGACGAAGGGGGTACGTGCCCCCTTACGTCGTGTCGTGCCGGATCGCGCCGTGACCGCACGATCGCGATCGGAGGCTAAGATTAAATCCCGAAGGGATTTAATCTGGGCCCTCGGATCTGGTCAAAGGGGTATCGAGGCCTCTCGGCCGTCGATCGCCACTTAAAACCCTCGAGCGATCTGGTGCGTCCACGTCGTACCGATTCGCGGGATCTAATCGCAGTCGTCCGTTTTCACTTAAAGGAACCCGCCTCGCGCCTGGCCGCCTGATCAAGATCGGACGATCCAGATCGGTTCGGTCCACGCGCACAGTAGCCCTGTCCACCGTGAGCCTGGCTCACCGTGCACTAAAGCCCATTTTCCAGTTTAAATAAAATTCCAGAAATTGATTTAAACTTTGAAAATTTATAACTTACTCATTTCAACTCCAAATTTCATCATTCAAATTTTGTTAAATTCAGAAATTTATTCTCTACACATTAATGGAATAAAAATAGTATGTTACTTTGGCACAAATGATCTTAGCAATTAAATGAATAAAAACCCCTTAGGGATAAATTAATAATTCAGGAAATAAATTAGTAAAAACACTTAAAATGTAACTTTTAATGATATTAAATATAACCTCAGCACAATAAAGCTCAATTCACATATCTAAACCACAAAACTTGTTTGCTTATGTTTTGTGATGATGTATTGAAATATGTTGTTTATTTTTCCGTATCGAGAAGACTACGAGTTCGTCGAGGAGCCGGAGTTCTACCCCGAGGTTCCTCCATCCCCATTTGCTGATCAAGGCAAGTCATCGACCACCTCTGTGGAAACAGTTGATCATTATTGAGCCCATGTTTTAATGAATTATCGCTATAACTCATAGGTTAATATTGCATTAGTCAAATATCAAGCCTTACACTTATATTTATTAGATCCCCGTCCTTGTGTGCAAACCCAAGCCTTGCTTATTGAGCCTTAACTCCTTGTCAATCTAATATAAAATTATTAGCTAGTGCCCAATGTACCGACACAACTGCTATAGGATAAAAAGAATGAGCCCTAGATAGCTGGATTCTGATATATGAATTTCCCCGTTATTCTCGTCTCTAGACTCTGTTGGAGTTGGCTAAGTATAAGTATGGTGAGTTCCGGGTGCAAGCTCGGGCATTGGTTTGTCGCACCCGGGCACTATAAGGACCGGTCTGCGGGATCTGTTGCAAAGCACTTCCGTACCAACCACAAGTCTAATGGGTAAGTCCTAACTGGAAGTATGGAATGCTCTGACTCGATGAACCATAGTGGAGGGGGCAAGGGGCAATCCTGCGGGCGACTTGTACCGACGAGGCTCAAGGGGGGGTATGGTGGGGCTCCGACGCGTCGGGACACCATATGAAACCTATAAGAGCGTGCTGTTGAGTCAGGGAGGACTATATGGAAGGTTTTGGCACGAGTTCCCGTGAAATGGGTCATCTCGTTACACCTTGGTGTAGGTGATGAGTGCGTGCCTTGTGGGTACAGTGGTACATCTATGATCAGAGTAAAATCAATCTTTTCGAAAAGCCGAGCCAACGGTCAAGGGCGGGTTGTGTGACTACTCGCAGTTAGTTTACAATTGTTTGAATGGTTGAGTTATTCATGGCATGTAAGGACTGTTGAGCGAGGTGGGGCTGACTGTACCCCTCGAGTTAGAAGATGATGATGCATACACATGTTTACGTTTCAGTACTAATGAATTGTTCACATTTAATTGCTTTACAAATTACGCGCTTCCGCAAAACTAGCCACTATCTCCCTTGTTATTATCTTGCATTATATTTGCATTCGGTGGCTTGTTGAGTACATCTGTACTCACCCCATTGACTTACACCATCAGAGCCCGTCTACTACGAGGAGGGTGAAGGTCTGGAGTAGCTTTCCAGTCAAGGCGAGACTGGAAGGAGGCATTCATCTAGGACCCTTGATTTTATTAGTTTCTCTTCACTTTCATTCACTTTGTATTAATGCGGTCTACGAACCATGAATGATTGCCCGTAATGTACGTGGTCGCATGATGAACATCTTGTTTTATTGATTTTCTATGGAATTTCAATAAAGTCCTGATTTATTAAATCGGGGCGTGACAAGATGGTATCAGAGCCGACTTGACTATAGGAGGCCAAACAGACCTGACCCTAGGACTTATATTATCCATATTTTCTCATAAAACTGTTAATCTTATCATCTTCCCGAGTTTCACAAAAATCTCTCTCTTTTGTAGATGCCGGTCCATACCATGAGTGGGACTCTTCGTGACGAGGCCGGTTTTATCCGCGAGTTGCGCATGCTAGTTGGTTTCCTCAGATTTGAGCACGAGCCAATGTACCATGGAGTCTTCCCCGACGAGGAAGAAAGCTACTGCGAGGTTACCATCGTCGTCCAGCCTTCTCCACAGACGGCCCACACCTATCGAGGGGGAGGACCTACCTTCTTGGTGGCCAGCCAGCGCACCGCCCTCCAGGCCCTCACTGAGCTTCGGATGATCTACGACAGTGAGCTCTACGACACGGACTATCACTTCGTGCTTCTTCGTACCCCAGGGAGCCCACACAGTGACTACGTCAGCACCCTCTCCCAGCGTCACTCCTCGGTTGGACATACAGTGCGTCTGTTGAAGGCAATGGATGAGCTCCACTATGAGGCACTGCAGGATGCCAACGGACAGCGCGATACGATCGCCTTTTACCGACACTCTTCTGAGGATCTGAACCACGAGAACGGAGATCTTCGACGTCACATCCAGCAGGGGCACCGATTGGCTGCTGAGGCCGAAGAGTTACGGCGCCAGAATGAACTTCTACGACAGCGCGTCGCCACCAACCCACAGCTCCGCCACCAGATTGAAGAACTGAAGAAGGACATCGAGGAGATCACACCACTTCCACCCCGCAAGCGGAAATCGCTTCGGATCCCCACCGTGAGGCCCAAAAGGATTTCCCGCAGTGCTCCACCCGCCGGACCATCCAGTTCCTCGACCCCGACTGTCTCCCACGAGCCCGTGATCGAGCCGTCCCCCGAGCTACCATAGACGTAGTCTACGATTGATTGTTTTCTTTTGCTTGCTTGTATTGCCATTCATGTCAAATATGAGGCATGAGTGAAGAACTAAATAAAAGACAATAAATGTAATCGCAAGAATGATATTTTGAAATAAAGTTTAGCAGTGTTCCCCCTTAAAGATATTGTTATTTTGGAAACCTCAGGATGTCGAACAACCAAGGCTCCGACGCTCCTTAGAACGGAGGAGATAATGGAAACCTGCCTCAGTGGGGAGCAACTGGGCAAAGGCAAGCCCCGGTTGCCAACCACCCCACTCTGGCCGAGATGATGGCCACCCAAAACCAACTGGTATCTGCCCTTCTGAACTAGATGCAAGAGCAGCAGGCTCACTTCTTCCGTCTCCACCAACAGCCCGAGCTGCCACGACCCGCCACTCCAGCTCCCGCTCCCGCCTCCCAACTCTCGGAGTTCCTCCGAGTCCGCCCACCGACCTTCTCGAGCACCACCAACCCCATGGAGGCTGGGGATTGGTTGAGGACCATCGAGAAGAAGCTCGATCTCCTGACCTGCACCGAGCAGGAGAGGGTGGCCTTTGCCACCCACCAGCTCCAGGGTCCCGCCGTAGAGTGGTGGGACAATCTGCGCGAGACCTTGCCCGAGGGACACGTCCATACATGGGCGGAGTTCTCGGTTGCTTTTCGTGCCGCTCACATCCCCGACGGCATTATAGGTCAGAAGCAACAAGAGTTTAGGGACCTGCAGCAGGGGAGCCGGTCCGTAACTGAGTATTTGCATGAGTTCAACCGACTGGCCAGGTACGCACCTGAGGAGGTCCGTACAGATGCGGCCAGGCAGGCCAAGTTCCTCCGGGGACTGAAGGATGAGCTGTCCCTACAGCTTATCTCCGGAGATTTCGCCAACTTCCAAAAGTTGGTGAACAAAGCTATTATTAGGAGACCCAGCAGAACAAGGTCG
The DNA here is from genome assembly GCA_019279435.1 of Zizania palustris. Taxonomy (NCBI): domain Eukaryota; kingdom Viridiplantae; phylum Streptophyta; class Magnoliopsida; order Poales; family Poaceae; genus Zizania; species Zizania palustris. The sequence continues at coordinate 32,665,256 of JAAALK010000080.1, forward strand.
ACCTGAAGAGAAAGAGGATGATCGCCTTCAAGCAGAATCAAGGCATGGCTCAGAGGCCCCATTTCACCCCTCCTCTACCAGCACCACAGTACCACCCCCGCCCGGTATATCGTCCGGCACCACCTGCCGCCAACACCGGATCCGGACAACCTCGCCCCGCTCCCACCGCACCAGCCGCCCCGGCTAAGAAGGCAGAGGTTTTGCGAGACAGGCACGGCAAGCCTGTGGTATGTTTCAACTGCTGCCAAGAGGGGCACTATTCTCACCAGTGCCCTCATCCCAAGCGTACCCAAGGCGTCGCATCGAACCCCGCCGTCCGCGCCAAAGTCAACCACGTCACCGCCGAAGAAGCCCAAGCTGCCCCGGAAATTGTCATGGGTAAGTTTATGGTACATTCATCACTTGCAGTGGTATTATTTGACACCGGAGCTACACACTCCTTTATATCGACTGCTTTTGTGGAAAGAAATGCTCTGGACATAAGTGAACTACCCAGACCAGTATTAATAGCTACCCCGGGCAAGCAAACCCTCGCCTATTCCTTTAGTCCAAGGGTATGGGTAGATATCCAAGGCACAATATTTTGGGCCGACCCCATTCTAATAGAATGCCAATGTTTGGATCTCATTCTAGGGATGGATTGGTTAAATAAACACCAAGGAGTAATAGAATGTGCCCAGAGAAAAGTGACTGTGACCAGTGAAGAAGGGACTGCCGTCACATTCTAGATGCCAAGCATGAAGACCGGAAGACCAAGACTACATCAGATTACCTTGGAGGAAATACCGATAGTCAGTGAATACCCGAACGTATTCCCAGAGGATCTACCAGGGATGCCACCCAAGAGGGACATCGAGTTTCAAGATTGATTTGGTACCCGGGACTACCCCTATTTACAAGCGACCCTACCAGATGGCCGCTAATGAACTAGCTGAGATGAAGCAGCAGTTGGAGGATCTCGAGAGGAAAGGCTACATCAGACCAAGTACATCACCATGGGGTGCCCCCGTCATCTTTGTCGAGAAGAAAGAAGACAAGGCTAAGCGTATGTGTGTGGATTACCGCGCTTTGAATGAAGTAACCATCAAGAACAAGTACCCGTTGCCTCGGATCGATGATCTCTTTGACCAGCTGAAGGGAGCTACGGTATTCTCAAAGATCGATCTACGGTCTGGTTATCATCAGTTAAGGATTCGAGAAGAGGATATACCCAAGACGGCCTTTACCACCCGTTATGGATTATATGAGTGTACGGTTATGTCGTTCGGATTGACCAACGCCCCTGCATTCTTCACGAACATGATGAACAAGGTATTTATGGAATATTTGGACAAAATCATCGTGGTCTTTATAGACGACATCCTCATTTATTCCAAGGACCAGAAAGAGCACGAGACTCACCTCCGGTTAACCTTAGGAAAGCTAAGGGAACACCAGTTATACGCCAAGTACAGCAAGTGCAAGTTTTGGACGGTGGAAGTGAAGTTCTTTGGACACATTATCTCTGCACAAGGCATTGCAGTAGATCCTACCATCGTGGAAGCAGTTACAGACTGGTTGCCACCCATGAACGTATCTGAGATACGAAGTTTTCTGGGTTTGGCCGGATATTATCGAAGATTCATTGAGAATTTTTCCAAGATAGCCAAGCCAATGACCAAGTTGTTGCAGAAAGGAGAAAAGTTTGAATGGACTCCCGAGTGCGAGGAAAGTTTCCGCACCCTCAAGACCCGTCTGGTGTCAGCACCCATACTAACCCTACCCGATATCCGGAAAGACTTCCATGTCTATTGCGACGCATCTCGCCAAGGATTGGGATGTGTTCTTATGCAAGATGGAAAGGTTATCTCTTATGCCTCTCGTCAGTTGAGACCTCATGAGTTGAACTACCCGACCCACGATTTGGAATTAGCCGCTGTAGTGCACTCCCTTAAGATATGGAGACATCATTTGGTCGGAAACCGCTGCGAAATCTTTATGGATCACAAGAGTTTGAAGTACATCTTCACGCAGCCGGACCTCAATCTGAGGCAAAGACGATGGTTGTAATTAATAAAGGACTATGACTTAGGTATCCACTACCACCCTGGAAAAGCAAATGTGGTAGCCGATGCATTAAGTCGCAAGGGATATTGCACAGCCATTATGATTCAGGATCACGCGCCCTCACTATGTAAAGAGATGGAAAAGTTAAATCTCGGGTTGACCACCGGAGCATACCTAGCCACCTTGGAGACTCAACCTGTCTTGTTCGAACAAATCCGAGAAGCTCAACTAGAAGACTCGGATATCGCCGCCATTAAGAAGAACATTAGACAAGGAAAAGCCCCAGGATTTTCAGAGGACGATAATGGCACCATATGGTTTGGAACCCAGATATGTGTGCCGGATAAACTAGAGATAAAAACCCTTATCCTGAGAGAAGCCCATGAGACATTGTACTTCATTCATCCCAGCAGTACCAAGATGTACCAGGACCTGAAGGAACGTTATTGGTGGGTTAGCATGAAGAGGGAGATTGCACAGTTTTTCGCCAAGTGTGACACCTATAGAAGAGTAAAAGCTGAACATCAAAGACCTGCAGGACTATTACAGCCATTGAAAGTACCTAAATGGAAGTGGGAAGAGATCAGTATGGATTTCATCACCGGACTCCCAAAGACCCAACTTGGATATGATTCTATTTGGGTGATTATTGACCGACTCACGAAAGTAGCGCATTTCATAGCCGTCAAGACAACCTTTAGTGGCCCTAAGCTTGCAGAACTATACATGGCCCGCATTGTGTGTCTTCATGGAGTACCCAAGAAGATAGTATCCGATAGAGGAAGCCAGTTCACCTCTCGTTTTGGAAGAACCTTCAAGAAGAGATGGGAACAAGATTGAACTTTAGCACTGCCTACCACCCTCAGACAGATGGACAAACTGAAAGGGTGAATCAGATATTGGAAGATATGCTACGGGCATGCGTCTTGGATTTTGGAGCCACTTGGGACAAGAGCTTACCGTACACTGAGTTTTCGTACAACAACAGCTATCAAGCCAGTCTTCAGATGTCTCCTTTTGAAGCCCTATATGGACGTAAGTGCAGAACGCCTCTACTTTGGGATCAAACTGGTGAATCTCAAGTGTTCGGAACGGACATCCTTCGAGAAGCTGAAGAAAAGGTACGGATCATCAGAGACCGACTCAAGACAGCCCAATCACGACAGAAGAGCTACGCGGACAATCGACGCCGAGACCTAGCCTTTGAAGAGGGAGATCATGTCTACCTTCGAGTTACACCCCTCCGTGGCACTCAACGGTTTAACATGAGAGGAAAGTTGGCCCCTCGATATGTTGGACCCTTTCCCATTATTCGACGCCAAGGCGAAGTCGCTTATCAGTTGGAATTACCGCCCTCATTAACCGGAGTGCATGATGTGTTTCATGTGTCTCAACTAAAGAAGTGTCTTCGCGTCCCGACAGATCAAGTAGATCTACAGCAGTTGGATGTTCAAGAGGATCTGACCTATGTGGAAAAGCCTGTCAAGATATTGGAAGTCAAAGAAAGGATCACCAGGAGTCGGGTCATCCGCTTCTGCAAAGTGCAGTGGAGCAATCATCCTATAGAGGAAGCTACCTGGAAAAAGAAGATGAACTCAAAGCACAGCATCCTGAGCTATTCAAGGATTGATCCGAATCTCGAGGAACAGATTCTACGTAAGGGGGATAGGATTGTAACACCCCAGAATTTAAAAAGAATTAAAATAAAAGAAAAATATTATTAAATACATTTCTGGAAATTATAATTAAGAAAAACCCTTAAAGAGCCTTATTAAAGCCAAACAGGGAGAAATATTCAAAATTTGGACTTGAAAATTTTATGAGATAAACTAGAGGCCAAAATATAATTCTATGAATTTTTACAAATTTTTATCAATAGTGATTCAACCCTAAATCAAATATATGAATTACTGGAATTATTTTAAATCAGAAAAGATTTTAAAACCTTAATGGGCCGCAACCTCGAATTCACCCTCAACCCAGCCCAGCCCAGCCGTAACTCATTGACCAGTGGGCCCGCTTGTCGGCGCCGCTTCCCGCCTCTCTCTCTCGCCCGCGCTCGCCCCGGCCCCACATGGCAGCCACTTGCGCCCGCCTTCGCCCTCTGACCGCTTGGTCCCGCCTGTCGGCGCTCTCCTTCCCGTCCGCCCACTGACAGGTGGAGCCCACCTATCAGATTCGTCTTCCTCCCGGGCAGGGGATCCCCTTTCCTTTTCCCCGGCGATCCCCTTCGGATTTCTTGCCGCCGTCCGCCCGATCCCGCCCGATCGCCCCCGGATAACCTTCCCCGAGCATCACCGACCCCATTCCATCCATAGCCCACGTGGTTTCGTGATTATGGAAGTATATCCGAGGATTTGGAAACCTCGCCGGAGAGTTTAGGAACCCTCTCGGTTTCCTCTGATTACCTTGCCATCTAGACGCCGACGACCCTCCTATTTATACCCCTCCGGCCACCGCTCACTGCCCACACCTCCTTAGCGTAAGCCATCGCTTTCTAGAGCCCCGCCACAAAGTTTTCGGCCTTTGGTTCTGCTCCACCTCCGGCAAGCCCTCGCCGTCGATCCCGGCCCCCATCGCCCTAGCCACCACCACCGTCGGGTCCACCGTCACCCGCCCGTCCTCGGCCACGCCTTCAACGGCCGTGAAGACCGCCGGATCGCCGTCGCCATCGGCCACCCGAACACCCTCCTTCGTCTACCCTCATCGCCGGTCACCGTCCGCCGTACCCCGTCGCCGCCGGAGGTATCATCGTGATCGCCATCCTCTCCTCGTTCCATTTCCGGCGATAGCTAGGTCCCTAGGCGCTCGCCGCCGCCGTCGCCGTCGCACCCGAGGCCGCCGTTGTCGGAGACGAAGGGGGTACGTGCCCCCTTACGTCGTGCTGTGCCGGATCGCGCCGCGACCGCACGATCGCGATCAGAGGGCTAGGATTAAATCCCTTCGGGATTTAATCTGGGCCCTCGGATCTGGTCAAAGGGGTATCGAGGCCTCTCGGCCGTCGATCGCCACTTAAAACCCTCGAGCGATCTGGTGCGTCCACGTCGTACCGATTCGCAGGATCTAATCGCAGCCGTCCGTTTTCACTTAAAGGAACCCGCCTCGCGCCTGGCCGCCTGATCAGGATCGGACGATCCAGATCGGTTCGGTCCACGCGCACAGTAGCCCTATCCACCGTGAGCCTGGCTCACCGTGGACTAAAGCCCATTTTCCAGTTTAAATAAAATTCCAGAAATTTATTTAAACTTTGAAAATTTATAACTTACTTATTTCAACTCCAAATTTCATCATTCAAATTTTGTTAAATTCAGCAATTTATTCTCTACACATTAATGCAATAAAAATATTATGTTAATTTGGCACAAAATGATCTTAGCTATTAAATGAATAAAAACCCCTTAGGGATAAATTAATAATTCAGGAAATAAATTAGTAAAAACACTTAAAATGTAACTTTTAATGATATTAAATATAACCTCAGCACAATAAAGCTCAATTCACATATCTAAACCACAAAACTTGTTTGCTTTTGTTTTGTGATGATGTATTGAAATATGTTGTTTATTTTTCCGTATCGAGAAGACTACGAGTTCGTCGAGGAGCCGGAGTTCTACCCCGAGGTTCCTCCATCCCCATTTGCTGATCAAGGCAAGTCATCGACCACCTCTGTGGAAACAGTTGATCATTATTGAGCCCATGTTTTAATGAATTATCGCTATAACTCATAGGTTAATATTGCATTAGTCAAATATCAAGTCTTACACTTATATTTATTAGATCCCCGTCCTTGTGTGCAAACCCAAGCCTTGCTTATTGAGCCTTAACTCCTTGTCAATCTACTATAAAATTATTAGCTAGTGCCCAATGTACCGGCACAACTGCTATAGGATAAAAAGAATGAGTCGTAGATAGCTGGATTCTGATATATGAATTTCCCCGTTATTCTCGTCTCTGGACTCTGTTGGAGTTGGCTAAGTATAAGTATGGTGGGTTCCGGGTGCAAGCTCGGGCATTGGTTTGTCGCACCCGGGGCACTATAAGGATCGGTCTGCGGGATCTGTTGTAAAGCACTTCCGTACCAACCACAAGTCTAATGGGTAAGTCCTAACTGGAAGTATGGAATGCTCCGACTCGATGCACCATAGTGGAGGGGGCAAGGGGCAAGCCTGCGGGCGACTTGTACCGACGAGGCTCAAGGGGGGGTATGGTGGGGCTCCGACGCGTCGGGACACCATATGAAACCTATAAGAGGGTGCTGTTGAGTCGGGAAGGACTATATGGAAGGTTTTGGCACGAGTTCCCGTGAATGGGTCATCTCGTTACACTTTGGTGTAGGTGATGAGTGCGTGCCTTGTGGGTACAGTGGTACATCTCTGATCAGAGTAAAATCAATCTTTTCGAAAAGTCGAGCCCACGGTCAAGGGCGGGTTGTGTGACTACTCGCAGTTAGTTTACAATTGTTTGAATGGTTGAGTTATTCATGGCATGTAAGGACTGTTGAGCGAGGTGGGGCTGACTGTACCCCTCGAGTTAGAAGATGATGATGCATACACATGTTTACGTTTCAGTACTAATGAATTGTTCACATTTAATTGCTTTACAAATTACGCGCTTCCGCAAAACTAGCCACTATCTCCCTTGTTATTATCTTGCATTATATTTGCATTTGGTGGCTTGCTGAGTACATCTGTACTCACCCCGTTGACTTACACCATCAGAGCCCGTCTACTACGAGGAGGGTGAAGGTCTGGAGTAGTGACCCAGTCAAGGCGAGACTGGAAGGAGGCGTTCATCTAGGACCCTTGATTTTATTAGTTTCTCTTCACTTTCATTCACTTTTGTATTAATGCGGTCTACGAACCGTGAATGATTGCCCGTAATGTACGTGGTCGCATGATGAACGTCTTGTTTTATTGATTTTCTATGGAATTTCAATAAAGTCCTGATTTATTAAATCGGGGCGCGACAATACCTCTGGTCACAAAGGAAGCGATCCTACACAGCCAGATGTCTTGTGTAGCCAGACAGCCACGGACCATTTGGTGAGATGTTATTAAGAGTTTGCATAATTTCATTTTTCTGCGTCTAGCTAATCGAACATGTTTTTTGCAGGCGCGGTATGGTGAACACATAGTTCGACTCCATGGAGAGGACTATGATTGGCGGAGAGAACCTGTCGACCAAATGGCCGTGTACTCCAGCGGAGGTGGAAAAAGCCATGGACGGTGAGACAATGTTTTTATTAATGTTTTGTGCATGGTATTGTGATGATAACTAACTCATTCAATGTTGCAGGTACTCCATGTTCAATGGAGTTATTGACTCGAGAGCGGTGAGAGCTCAGAAGTCAGCTCAGTCGTCGCAGAGCTCCGTCGGAGTTGGCTCCAACCGTCGTCGCTCTTCAGAAACCCCGGAGGTGGTTCGGGTGAGGGAGGAAATGAGGCGGCTAAACGAGCACAACAGGAAACAACAAGAGTACTATACCGCCTGCTTAGCACAACAGCAGGCGATGATCCAAGTAAGTTTAGTTTAGAGTGTTGTAGTTAAAAAGTATTCAAAATAGGTTTAGAACTAACTAATTACATTATAACATGTGTAGCAACTAGACCAACAAAATGGTGCATTTGACATGTCCATGTTCCAACCACTACCTCCCCTGCCATCACCACTATCTCCTACATCACCTGAGGTAACTCCTAGATACTTAAGTTAGCGTTTAGAAGGGTAGTTGAGTTCGTTCTCTAATTTTGTCTATTTCTTCAGGGTTTCCGTACGCTTGGGAAAATGTGGATGAAGCGGGAGGCAGCGGCGGCACCCACAACCCAAATGTGTGGTGATCAGTGAGTATGGATGTGTATTGTGAACCTAGATTGAATCTCGATGTGTTATGTGACTTTGTATATGAATTTGGATGGTATATGTGAATGCGGATGTGTATTGTGACTTTGAATGTTAATTAAGTTGTGTTATGTGATTTTGGATGTGATGTGTGAAGTTTTGGATGTGAGATGTGATTTGGATGTTATATGTGAAGTTTGAATGTGATTTTGGATGTGAAATGTGAATTTGGATGTGTATTGTGAATGTGATATAAATTGTGTTTGGATGTGAGTATGAATAGGGGAACCAGGAAAAAACAAAAAAAAACCCAGCTAACTTCCGTCGGCTTTGACCATAGCCGATGGAAGTTAGTTGCTTTCGGCCACGTGGGCAGAAAGGCTAACTTCCATCGGCTAGGGCCAAAGCCGACGGAAGTTAGGTGCCCCTAACTTCCGTCGGCCAGGCCGACCGACGGAAGTTAGCACCCCTCTGCTGACGTGGCAGAATTCGGCGCTAACTTCCGTCGGCCACGTGAAGCCGACGGAAGTAGCTAACTTCCGTCTACTCGCTTCCGTCGGCCAAATGCCTACGGAAGTTAGCCTTTTGCCGACGGAAGTTAGCTTCTTCCGTCGGGAAAGGGCTAACTTCCATCGGCTTTGGCCGACAGAAGTTCCCTGTTTTGTTGTAGTGAGAGGCCATTAGGATTTTACTTGTATTTGTGGCATCCCATGGTTTCAAACTTTATCAAATGGATATCAAAAGTGCATTTCTTAATGGCTTCATAGGCGAAGATATTTATGTAAAACAACCCCTGGCTTTGAAAACCCCAATACCCACATAAAAACCTTAAACATACCCTCGAATTTGGCATTTGGTATTCTGCGTCTTCCTCATTGTGTCTTCGAGACTATTCGGATGCGGATTTTGCTGGGTGTAGGATTGATAGCAAAAAGTACCTTCGGTACTTATCATTTTCTGGGTACTTCGCTGGTTTGTTGGTCTTCCCGCAAATAGTCTAGTGTTGCACAATCAACGGGTGAGGCCGAATATGTTGCTGCAGCTAGCTGTTGCTGTTGACAATAATTTTGGCTCCTTAAAAAATATATATACTTATATAGTAGCAAAAAAACTCATAGTAAATATACCTCGAATATGTGCGACTATCTATTGGTATGAAATATTTCAGTACCCAGCATGTATCATAAAACATATAAAAAATACGATAAGAACAGCAACCTCGACATAATGAAATATTCTATTTATATAAATAAATGACAACCTCTCTGCCCAGTGGCATGAAAATCTAAATAAAAATGTGTATAATCATAACGGTTACATTAAAAAATATATTATATGGGTGTGAGACCGAACAATATCAATATAAAAAACATATAATATATATCTCACAGTTTACCATTACTACACGTGCGTGTGATATAAATGCAGACACATATATACGAAATGAATAGTATATATACATATGATAATGTCTCTCTAAATATGATATTCATCGATATATCACTGCATGTGCATCACTAAAAATCTATAATAAAATATGTGCAAAGATAAAAAGGGGATATCTAGCAATCGACGTAAACATTGCATCCCAAATATGCATCAATAGATGGACCGATATAATATTTAAATAAAATATACTGAAAATTATACAATCAGTTGCAACATGTGTCTTTAAAATAAAAAGAAGAGAAATATATATATACACACATATATAACGATGAATAATTTATACAACTTACAAATAAAATTGATCACATATTTTAAATACGGATCAAAATATTAAAAATATAATTTTACATATTTTGCATGAAAAGAATGAAGATAATCTGTGCAAGTTAGAAGCGAGTAGCGATAGCCTCTCTGCATGCAATTTGAGGAATTGCACGCAATTTTTTCTGTAAAAAAAGGAGAAAAAATTAAATGGATACATGCCCATGTAGGGTCCTGCGTACACACACATCCCTTGCATGCACGCACAGGGAATCCAGCAAAGCAGACCACGCCCTTGCTCCTGCGCACAGCGTCCATTCCGACGCATGCACCCATTCTCCCACGCAGCGCAAGGAGCCAGAAACCACACGGTTTGCATGCAGATTTTTGCTAAAAAAAAAGAAAATAAGCAATGCGTGGGCCGGGCAGGAAGCATGCAGTCAACAATCCCACGTCCAGCCCACGTCCCGCCGCACGTCCTTCCACGATGCTGCGCACTTACGCCCCTACCTCCTCTATAAATACTGCATACAGCCACGAAGAGAGGGGGACACTGCTACGCATACGCTGTTGCGATCGGCGGTAGGGCTTTTCAGAAGAGTAAATACGCACTCCTAGTTTTTGAGCTTCTTTTTCCTTTGGAGAGTAGACACTCTGCGCTGCACACAGCTGCTCATACCTACCGCTCTTCTCACAAGCCTCCTCAAATCCAAACCAAAGTGACTGAAGGAGATACTGCTAAGGTATAAAAATTATGTTCTTCATCCACATCTACTCCTTTCTTCTCAATCAAAAACATACAATCATAGTCCTAGGCTCGGCCTTTTGGTACAAGCATAGGAATGCACATCATAATCCTAAACTCGGCCTTTGGTACAAGTTTAGGAATGCTATACATGTCATAGTCCTAGGCTCGGCCTTTGGCACAAGCCTAGGAATGCACATCATAATCCTAAACTCGACCTTTTGGTACAAGTTTAGGAATGCATATACATGTCATAGTCCTAGGCTCGGCCTTTTGGTACAAGCCTAGGAATGCACATCATAATCCTAAACTCGGCCTTTGGTACATGTTTAGGAATTCATATACATATCACAGTCCTAGGCTCGGCCTTTGGTACAAGCCTATGAATGCACATCATAATCCTAAACTCGGCCTTTTGGTACAAGTTTAGGAATGCATGTACATGTCATAGTCCTAGGCTCGGCCTTTTGGTACAAGCCTAGGAATGCACATCATAATTCTAAACTCGGCCTTTTGGTACAAGTTTAGGAATGCATATACATGTCATAGTCCTAGGCTCGGCCTTTTGGTACAAGCCTAGGAATGCACATCATAATCCTAAACTCGGCCTTTTTGAACAAGTTTAGGAATGCATATACATATCATAGTCCTAGGCTCGGCCTTTTGGTACAAGCCAAGCCTAGGAATGCACATCATAATCCTAACTCGGCCTTTTGGTACAAGTTTAGGAATGCACATACATATCATACTCCTAGGCTCGACCCTTTGGTACAAGCCTAGAAATGCATATCATAATTTGTAGGCTCTACTTTCTAGTATGAGTCTAAAAATATTTCTCAACATATGTTAAATGTATAAGGGTCAACTAAAATTTTCACATAG